>OZ010681.1:12833885-13195712 GCA_963932265.1 Thymelicus lineola | reverse complement strand
AACAATGTCTCTGAGGGAAGGGAAAGGGAATACTGGGTCATATTAAAGCTAGTAAGGAAAGGAAAGACGGCAAATATCGAAGTTTCCTTGACTTGACATCCCTTTTGATTTACATCAGCTGTCGTAAAAATGACACCCGAACTGATACCATTAAAAAAGACATTAGGCAGGCATCTTTATCTAATGAAGAGGCAGGGCAGTCGCAGCTCAGACCTTCTGCTCCACCATTTGCCTTCAAGAATAATTTCATTAAGGCAATATGTACATAAAAACAATGATTCTTGAAGTCAAATGGTGGAGCAGAAAATCTGAGCTGCAACGGAACTGCCTCTTCATTATATAAAGATGCCTGCCTAACATCTTTTTAATGGTATCAGTTCGGGTGTCATTTTTACGACAGCTGATGTGAATCACGCTGTTATCACGCTGAATAACTTAAATTGCTACATTTCTGGAGCGTATAGTTCAAAAACGGTTGGAGATATGGAAAAAGTGTACAGAATTAAAGTTATAGAGAATTTTATAAGCTTTCATTTCATCTTAGAACATTTTTCGCTACAACGCACCGTTTTTGAGATATTAGCGAAAAACCCAAAATTGAGACCTTTGTAACCCCCCCCCCCTCCCTCCGGCTCACCCCCTAGACGCGGGGACTTTTAGTATGTTATCCCCCTAAGCACCCTGAATAAGTTTCTGAAGAAATCGCTTAGGTTCCCGCTCACGCACTCTATACCCCCTTTTGAGTCATTCCTTGACTGGACTATTATAACTTTCTTAAAAATGATATCTTCTTCTAAAAATAGTCTCATCGAAATCAAAGGAAAGCTTTTGATTGCACTGTACCTGTTTGTACCTGTCTTATTGTAGTGCAACACCAGTCACGCACCTGTATATTCATCCACCGCCGGTAGGTGAAATAGTTCTCAGGTCGCACGAGATTCGTGAGGAAAATGTAAGGAAATCGCGTACACAAAGACAACCGATATGTACAGCGCCTTAGTGTAGGAGATAACTGATGCGATAGTTCTGCGCTTTTCGTACGATAACGCCGGCGCATTGTGAAGCTATACCTACTTAATGTATTTACATGTTAAACATCACATACATCATTGTTACAACACGTTAAATAGTGGCTCCGGTCTGCTCTCTGAATGGCCATTGTCTACCACGCTGGCCAAGTGCCCGTTGGCATACTAACGCACCATCTCATAATCACGGTTACTTAAATTGCTCCTTAGTAAAGAATCACTCAATCAATCAATTTTGACGATGTTAATAGTGCTCTGTCGCATGTCTCACATTGGTTCACTATAAATAATTTACTTTTAAATGCAAAGAAAACCAAATGCTTAGAATTCGTGTTGCCAAATGTAAAAAAAGTAAATAAATCTCTTAAATTAAATAATGAAACATTAAATATAGAGGAATCCACGGTTTTTTTAGGGGTGACCTTGGACAGTAAACTGCAATGGGGCCCGCACATAGCATCTCTCACAACTAAACTTGCTAGGGCTGCTTATGCTGTTAGAAAAATAAGGCAGCTCACTGACGTCGACACTGCTCGGCTTGTTTATTTTGCATATTTCCATAGTGTTATGTCTTATGGCATTTTACTGTGGGGCAAAGCAGCCGGTATAGAACAAATTTTTGTATTACAGAAAAGAGCCATTAGAGCTATTTATAAACTAAAATCAAGGGAGTCCTTGCGTGTCAAATTTAAACAAATAGGTATACTTACAGTAGCTTCCCAATATATTTATAATAATTTAGTGTTTATACGGAATAACATAACTGCATATAAACAAAATTGTGATTTTTCAAATCGTCAAACAAGAAGGATGCATCAATTGGCTACCTCTTCGTACCGTCTTTCTAAAGTGCAACGTTCTTTTATGGGACTAGGTATAAAATTTTATAATAAAGTCCCAAAACAAATACATGACTTACCGGTGCAATCTTTTAAGAAACGTGTAAAGGCTCAGCTCTTAGGCAAGGGCTACTATAGCATAAATGAATATTTAAATGACAAGGATGCTTGGAAATGACTAGCTAGGCAACCAGTTCTGCACAGGTTAAAGAATACCTATTTTTGTAATAGATATAAGTTTTATTTTTAAAAGATGTGCTGAGGAGTTTCTTTACGGCTTTTCTTCTCCTCCATGACAAAGCACCTTTCCGAAAAGCTAGTAGATTAAAAAAAAAATGACGTGCATAAGAGTATCAGTGATACCTACATGAATAAAGATTATTTCATTTCATTTCATTTCATTTCATTTCATTTCACTATACAAATTCTGTACTAAGGAGCAATTTAAGTAACCGCTAGTGACTGTGATTTGGGGCGTTAGTGTAACAAAACTTTAAAAACTTTCAGACAAGTAACATTTTTAGTTAAATTTATCATCACCCAAAAAAATATAATTTCTACTCAAGCTAGCGAGTTTGTTGGATACCTATAATTACGCTTGTACAAAAGTATTAATTTACCAACATTAAAATCCACCACAAAACACGCAATGAAAGGCTTACAAGTCTTACAATCCGCCAACGACACTCGCGAACTCAAAAACCATAACCAATTAGTGGGACAAACAAAAAAAATCACGACCACTAAAAACTGCAATGGCACCAGTTATATTTCCGTCTCGTTCACGCGTATAGCCGCCTCTCTGTCGCACGACCGCGGATGACGTCACGCTGAATCGCGGCTAGACGTCGAACGCCATGGATCGATGGGGGTCGACAACCGCCAGAGCCTCTTTTCTATGAACCATGAGTTTGGGCAGGGCTGTCAACTGTCAGATTGACGGTAACGACCCCGTGGCCTTGACGATTCGATCCGTAAGTTACCCAATTCGATTCTCATAATACAACAATATTGAGCTAAGTTATACAGGTAAAATTTTTCAAGTGGGCGTGGATGGCCAAATCATAAACTATGAGTAATAGCGAAAAGTTAGCGAATATAAGCTCAAAGGAGTCTCGGGCCCGATTTTGATGAGAACTAAAATTGCGAGGATGGAGGAAAGAAAAATCTCTCAAAATTTTCACAGAAAATAAAAAAAATGTCCTGGACAACTCTACAATACAGATTCCTATATATCACACGAATCCAATCACAAATACACACACAAGTCTACAAAGATTAAAATTTTGCATGCAACATGTTATTGTCTCAGCGCCTGTACCTCTATGACTCCACAGTCCACGCATTCCATAAGCCCAATGATATTATATATTAAAAAGAGGCAGATATGTCATAAGCGCGCGCGTTGTGTGACTCGAAAAAGTTCCCAATTGGGAACTCTTATTCAGGTGAAGAAAGAGATAGCGATGTAGTTTTAACGCGAGAGCGATAAAGACGTGCGATAAAGCAATAAAGCGTGCCTTGCGGACATCGGAACAGATATTTCGGTTGATTTGTAAGGGCGTAACGTATCTATATTTATTTAAACATCATTGCATAAGCCCCTCATTTAATTGGGTCAAAGCGAGTCAATCCCACAATTTAAATACTTGTGGTTTTATATTACAGTTTGCTAAAATCAATAAACAAATCTTGTATGTTAATGAACTTTAAGCTTGTAACTTTATTGTTACGTTATAATAATATGTATAATATTTTAACGGTAAAATAATGGTAAAACCTAAACCATAAAAAGGTAAAAATACTAGCTCATTGATTATAATATTATGATCTAGTGAAGTCTAGTGAAAGTAAATATTTTATAATAATTTGTGTAAATAATTAATTGATGTTTCTTAGAAACCGACTTAATTAAATTGAATGTTTGAAAGGCATGAAATAACTCCATAATTTGTAATTAGTTTTTTTGTAATAACAAATTAGTTGTTTCGTTATAATAATAATCAGTGAACGAATCAAAGAAGGCTACAACCTCACAAGAACTTCACCAGGAGAAATAATGGAGTCCTGTAGATTCAAACCTTCAAACCTCAAAATAAAAATACAAAACCAAAAAAAATTGGTAACCTTTATAGTATTTTATGTCAATAAATCAAGGTAGAAAAGGCTTCATTTTAAAATATTGACAGTTAAATTGATCATCGCAAATAACTACGACCTACCAACAGCACACAAATACATCTGTCATATAAACATCTGCTCTAGCCGGAAATGTAAACGGGACCTCTCGTTCAGCAGACAGGGTCACTACCAACTGGGCTACAGGGTCGTCTTAATAAGCAGCAAGTTATTCTAAAAATAAATGAATGAAAATAAAAAGTTTAACTAGGGCCATATCAATATCAATATGTATACCTACTCAGTACTCACTAAATAAATTACCCCTCACATTGTGAGAGGAGACCCCGAGACCAACAGTGGGACAATCATGGGTTGTTACTTTGCTTTAAATATGTATACTCAAAGTAAAACCCAATCAATATATCACTATTACCAATAACACTATAGATTACATTACAAACATAAGAATCTAATCAACAAAGACCTATAGAGTATGGATAGATAGACTGAATTGCGCGGAGAATAGCGCCGCTACCCTCATCTTTTCACCCCTATTGTTTTCTTATGTTATTATCGTAATTTCAATTCTTTATTCGGTGATTCAGCAAACTTTTCTGGCAGACACGAAGGTAATAAATAAAACAAATAGCCCTTCCAAACTATGGCGAGTCAGCCCTAAGCAAAAGCGCTATTAGCAATAACGGATTCAAAGTCGCGTAGAACAGCGCAATGTCAAATATAATCACACTTTATAACTAAAATTACTTGAAGTATAAATATTAACGGAGCAGCAGTTGTTCACGGTTCTTGTGACTTAACTTCGGTAACTTCGGTAAAACAAAATATCTGGGACTTACACACTAAATTACTATCTAGTAGCTAAAATTCTAAGTAACTTTTATAAGATTCAGACAGTGATAATGCAGGATCACACACCACACCACACACAGACACGCACAAATACACAAACACACACACACACACACACACACACACACGCACGCACGCACAAGAATGCATGCAGGACACAAACCGTAACTTAGTTTAGTATTTAAGTTTCTCATTTTAAGTGATGTAAAAATCTTATGAGAAATAAAGTTCTTTAAACCGAACTTCGTATAGGTATGTATTGTTTTCTTTAAATGTAAATAGCCAGCAGTATCACGTGATAAAAAGATTTCACCGTAAACTTGGACAACAGCAACGCTAAAGGCACCACCGCTGCATTGCCAACCAAGAGAGAAGGGAGAAGAAACCAAGTTTTGTAATTTAATAACAATATTAGCTTTTTTATGTGCTGTATTCTAATGGATGCCATACACGATCAAGTGTACTTGTCAAGTCTGCAGTTTGACTTAACGCGCCATCCAGTATGCATGAGATAACTATAATATGGCCAGCTTACCGTGGCCATACACGATCAAGTACATATACTGGATGCCGCGTCAAGTCCGCTTGACGCTTGATCGTCTATGGCCTCCATAAGGGTGTAATTTTGGACCGTTAGAAGCTCTATCAATCCTATGACACCTGTTCTCCTGTTGGCGCACCCAAAAGAAACCACCGTCGACGCAGTGTTGAGGCAATGACCAGGCCAGTCTTTAAAATATAAGTCTTACTTTAAGCAAGTCATCCAATAGGTACGTGGTACGTGGTAACCCTTCAAGCTTGAGCATACATACTTGGTTACTACTCAAAAATGTACATGTCCAGTGCTGGTTCTAGCCGTACCAGCGCCCTGGGCGAGATTTCTACGGCGTCCCTATCTGCCATTGAAACCCGTACCAAAATAATAAATATGTAAATCCATGAAAAGTTACAGCTTTCCAACAATAAGGGTCTCGACGCTATGCTGCGGATGGACGGACGGACAGACCTGAAGAAACTATAAGAGTGCCCCTTAAAATCTGGCGCCCTGGGCGGTCCCCCAACCGCGCCCTACCCTAACGCCGTTACTGTCTTTGCCGTTAATGTATTTTACCAAAACGCCTGCCCTGAGAACCTAACTCTGACTATCATCTCGACGAAGACTAATTACAGAAACCAAGTTCAACGTTCCGTATCAACATAGATTAGGCCACCTCAATACCAAATACCCGAGCCGTGAATCATTTCGTTCCAACCCAAACTGACAGAGGTCGCATTGTGCGCGCTAATTGCCGTAATGAGGCTAATTCCGAGAATGTATGCCTCCCCTCTCCCTCCCCCTCGCACCGTGTCGTTACCGGCGTGCCTTGAACACGAAGACCACCCTAAGTATTACACTTCTCAGATCTCTTACAGTGGGACAGTATGGTGATTCTTTACTGAGGAGCGATTAAAGTAACCATTAGTGACTCTGAGTTAGGGCGATAGCCTATACAGTGTTGCCAACTCGGTATCAATCAGGTTTTCGGGCTAAACACAGTTTTAAAAAGGGCTAGATTCGTCCAATACATTGATAATAGTGGGTATTGCTTCATTAACAGGTGTCAGGGCGAAAAAAAAAGGTCGTCAGACGCTGTACAAGTATGATAATGGTAATTTTGACTACCTAAATTGGTTTTTTCGATCGATTGCATCAAAAAGTTCGTGGAAAACCTGAATTTATCCCTTTTTTTCAAGATGGCGGAAAATGATTTTGGGGCTAGAAATTGGGACCTAGCCCAATTTCTAAAAAATTATTTGAGGGGCTGAAAACCCGTAAAAAGGGCTAGATCTAGCCCCGAAAGGGCTAAATTGGCAACACTGAGCCTATAATAGGTCGCGATGACTCAATTAGAAGGTGGAAGGTGACTGAATTAGGTAACATTGTTACTTTTTAATTTTTATAGATACGTAGTGTCTAGTCAAGACTGAAGAAACCTTGGGTATCTCGTGACAAATAAACGTTTGTTTAATTGCTTAATCAAAATTAAAATTGTCACGTGTTAAAAAATCAATGCAACCAAGGTACATGAATGAAAGTTATGAAATCCTGAAGATATACTTCAAAATGCACCAGTAATCATCAGACACATACAGATACTTATACATATAAACTACAACAAATGAAAGTACATACAAACATTTATCATACATATGTACATTACATAACAACTTACAACAGAAACATTGACAACCCATATGACTTGCATTACGTTCAATAACTTTGTACCTGCAATATTATGAATACCAGTGTGTGTTCGCGTGTGTATGTTTGTGATTGAGGGCTAATTTTTGGCCAAGCGCCACTGTCATGGCGGCATGGCAGGCGCGTCTGAGTCAATGGAGGTACGAGCCGTACGAGGCAACGAGCCAAACGTGATTGGAAACAATAAGTCAGGGTCTCGGAATTAAACGATGCATTCTTATAATGTTCCTACTTTCTATCTCTCGCAAGTTTACCGCTGCACTATTGTTGTATATTGGCTTCAACCCATTAATGGCCCACTACTGGACACGGGTCTCTCCTCTTGAGGAGGCCTTAGAGCATACTCCACCACGCTGCTCCAGTGCGGATTGGTGGAGGGGTTAGTGGCCAACCCGAGTGTCGGAAGTTTTCAAACCGTCCGAGGGCCTCCGACATGGCTTAACGACTGTTATCTTATGATAACGAGTATATAATGTTGTATATAATATACAAAAACTACAAGTATACACAATTACCCATACATGCATGAAATAAATGCTCCCAAGCTTACACCTTCACGCTGGGAGCCTGTGATGCGGGATGGACACACTCTCCAATAAGATATTGATCGCCGACGATCAATATAATTTATCCGCAAAATATCCGTCCGGAAATCGAAAGTGGGACCCTCGCTGCACGGATAGAGTCATGTCATAACCAAATGGACTACAGGGTTGTTATTTGTACCGTGACAGGGTTGTTGATATATATATAGATATATATACATAGCGTACACACTTGTAGTGCGTATATTTTATTTACGTTACTAGTGATGTAGTTACGAAGATAATCGAATAAAGTAGTCAGAAATTAAAAACATATTCTAATGACCTATTCACTTAACAAATGTTTTCACAAATAATCGGTCAATGGGAGCGGCGGCGCGGCGAGCGTTTTAAGTCAAAAACACAATGAATTTCTAACAAAATTGCAATTGCCTGCGGAAGTAGTAACTTGTATGACTCATTGTCAGCTTAACAGTAGTCCTTGTACACTTTCCGTCACGACGCGATGTCGATACTTAATTGGCTAGGTCTATGATTAGGTACTTTTTTTGGTTTTAAGGAAGATAATTTATTTTTCGTAGCAATTATTACCGTTACTCATTATTTATCCATCACATTTCTGGTTTCATTCATTAATAAGGATTGTATGTCAAATGTTATAAACATCTAGACTCAAAACAAATTAAATTTTTTCGGTTTGTTTTATCTATTTTAAATATTTATATGTAAAAGTATTCCTAATATTTGAAATTTAACCTAGATGCCCTAATCTGGGTTAAAATCTAAATATCTTATTAGTTTTGTTTTAAATTTTGTTCCTTACGTGCAGAAACCGTATCGGACAGTGTACCACCTCCATTACAACTCGTATACTGCTTTACCTGCCTACGCTACAAGACCTGTAGCATAGGTCGTTCGCCGCTGCACTCGGCTCCGTGGGCTGTTTGAACCATCGCTTTAAGGTTAAGGGTGAGGGTGACCAGCTCTCCTTGAACTGTTGGAGGCCTTAGATTGTACGGAACAAAGAGGTCCTGATTGTGATTATTGAGCTATCCTAATATTTTGTGGGATGCTTCTTCTCGGGATTGGCAACATGGTATATTGGTATATCTAGTATCTAAGCTTCTTCAAGTTCAGGATGGACTTGTACCTACATTACATTGGGACAAATAATGTTGGGTTGAAAGAACTTACCTGTAAGTGAATTTCAACCGGGATTATACGAGATGTTGCATCCGAAGAGATTTATATTATACTATACGATATAAATCTTTGGGTTGTCGGATTCAGGACAACCCTACGCATAGCTCGTCTGATAAATAATAAGTAGTCTTAACATAGGCTTTTGAAGTCAGTAGCTACCATTTTAAATACAGACTCAAAATACGACAAGTTGATGTATCTTGTATATTTCACTACTTCCCCAGAACCGCAAATCAGTTTACAAACCCATAACAAGCCAATCCTAGTATCAGTCCATGTAAACGTTAAAACAACGATAAACGCTCACCTGCATACCCGTATCGGTGAAAACATAATACATAACTTAGTGATAACTATTGCCGAGTCATTGCAATGACTGCAGTGACTGCAATGACTGCAATCTAGAAATTATAATACGACGCCAGTGCACGCCCACACAGCGCGCCCGTCGGTCAACGACCGCACGTGCCCGCGAAGCCTTCGCGCGATCAGTTTCGACTTCGATTTCTTCGATCCTTCACAGTCCTACAGATAACCGTTCCAAACTTCCAATTAGATATATGTCCGAATTGGATCTCTTTATAAAAACGGGTAAAAATAAAAAAATATTTTTATAGATGTATCTTTGTTTTTTATGTACTTAAGTATCTAATGGTAAGGGATCACCATTACCTATGATCTGGACGCCAACAACACTAAAGACACATAATGCCGGCCAAAAAAAGGGACAGAAAGAAATATGCTCTCCAACTGCAACCACGTCTGTAAGTTCCAAAATAGGATCTGATTTGCTTATCACGCTTTTTAAACTTCATCGCTTCTTGCTCACTTACCACGAGATGAAATTATTGTAAATATTAAGTTTAAAATAACTAAACCAAGCGTAGTTGTCTTCAATAAGGTCCCACTGTTTTACTCAGTACACAGTGATACCGCTAATCGGTAAGCACACATAACAACATTAGAAAACGTCGTGTAAACAATACTGTCCGCGATACTCACAAGCAGTACCGTTGGACGTTGAGGTACTCAAGAATCGTAGGGCCAGTAGAATACTCTCCGATAATATTATTAGTCAAGACTCAAGAGTACATAATTCACGCGTTTTGAATCATAAAGAAAGATGTGAAAAGGACAGGATGTCTGCGAAATTCTAAAGAGTCAGACTGATAAGATTGACCTGAATTTAGTAAAGCCTATAGTGTCTTTTGTAAACTGTGATATGACGTGTCTGAGCTGGGAGCTTGACAGCCAATTTTCTTTCATCTCTCTTGGTATACAACAGTGTGATGTTTCTGGCGTTTGTTGCCCATGGGGAACGGTGATCACTTATCAACAAGTGGCTGGTCTGATGGTAAAGAATGGACTACAGCCTCTTATCCTCCTACGATCCATAATCCATGCAATGGTTCTTCACAGTTCGTAGTTTTGACACCTGGGTCATTCAACGGTGTCACTCTATATCGATGACCTAACAAACAACACAACATGACATTTTGACATTTTAACAAAAAATTAAACGACTTCAAATGAAGTACATTGTACTTTTGACATGGATACCATTGTCAGATCTCGCTCAAATTTATGTGAGACTACGCGACAAGCACCAGCTTTCAATTAAAAAAGAATCATCCAAATCAGTTCACCCAGTCCAAAGTTCTGAGGTAACAAACATAAAAAAAAATACAGTCGAATTGAGAACCTCCTCCTTTTTTTGAAGTCGGTTAATAACTCCGTCAAGTAACGGTGAGGAACCGATGCGTGTTCTATTCGCAGAGCTGTCGCAGCAGTCAGCAATCAATGCGCTCAGAATGCGCCACGCGGAATGTCTTGCTTGCCATTAACACCATGCCGTGATACGTGACACACATAATTGTTTTATACGATGTAAACACCCGAGATCATTATGTTAATGTCTTGTTGAGACTACACGTATTTTCTTTGATTCTGATGCAAATTAATGGGCATGGACATCTGTAAGGAATCACAAATAGAACTTGAGTCTTCGTCATGTAATGTAGAAGCAGACTGGCAATATTATGTGTGGAAGTCTGTGGATAGAACGAATAATTTACAAATATCAATGACAAGAACACTTCAGTTATTATAACAATTCACTCACAGTAGCATTTTATTTATATTAAACCTATGAAATTGATCTAGAGTTCCAATGGTTCGTTATTATGGATAAGAGTTAAATATACAAACAAATACGTACTACGAAACCCTAAAACGGATTAACAAAAAGGGGTACAGTAAGGAATAGCCTGAGGGAATAGCTAAGAACATAGGAACCGATCATAAGTTAAGATCCACATTATCCAGACTTATCATCTTTCCAGGCCTATGTACAGTCACGTGTAATAATATGTATACATTGTCACGTTTTCAAAAATATCTAAACTTGTAACAATCCAGAAAGAAGTGAACGACAATTCGTTCAAAATTAAGTAACCAGTAAACGATGTCAAAATAAGGTATACACGTTTATTCCACATTAATGTAATCGAAACAAAATCATAAATAAATTCACACTTCGAATATCATTTTTAACTATCCATGACAATTTCTATAACATGTATACAATTGTACACAATTGTAATAGACATTGTCATGGCTACATTAAAATGATATTGGAAGTGTATACTTACTTTTGCCGTTTTTGTAACTTTACTCATTATTTTAGTCGAATTCAGTGATCATGACAAATACAGTCATAGGCAATTTAATTTTTAAAGATATTTACTGATTTTGCAAATAAGCCCTATTAGGCTGTTGTGATTCAATTTATATTGATCCATAATTATTATTAAAATATTATTTTTTTGAAAATATTTTAAATTTACTCTTATTAATCGCTCATCGCTGCGGCTTGCGTCGATCCTAAGCGATCGACAAAGTTAAGCAACAGCGGGCGCGGTCGGTAGTTGGATGGGTGACCGTTAGTGGCAAAAATTTTTTGAGCGTTTCCGTGCTTCGGAATGCACGTAAAGCCGTCGGTCCCGGTTGTTATCGTAACATAACAGTCGTTAAGCCATGTCGGAGGCCCTCGGGCGGTTTGAAAACTTCCGACACTCGGGTTGCCCACTAACCCCTCCAAAACTGGAGCAGCGTGGTGGAGTATACTCTAAGTCTCCTCAAGAGGAGAGACACGTGCCCAGTAGTGGGCCATTAATGGGTTGAAGCCAATCTGCGAAACAAAGAAATAATTTTATCAACAATAATTTTATTAATTATCATCTCAGCCTTTGGTTGACCACTGCAATAAAACAAGAGCTTATATAATCAGTTTATTTTAATTCGTTTCTCAATCTATACTAATATTATAAATGCGAAAGTAACTCTGTCTGCTACTCTTTCACGCCTAAACCACTGAACCGATTTTAATGAAAGAACAATGCCCAAAAATTATTTTTTATTTTTGTTAACGTCTTAAAACGTCAGTTATACCGAAGCAATTCAATTATTTTTTTACGTATTTTAAAATTAATACCTGTACCCGTATTACCCAGTGTAAAATTATTTTATTAATAAGTGATGAATTGACTATAATAACAATGATGTCAACAATGTCCATTTTTATTCGGGCACTCACTTCGATACATAGCTTGTATCAAGCAAGATATAGGGAGACACTTCTGGCCAATATTACAGACAGAATTTCGTTATAAATGTTGGTATGACAAATGCAATGATGTCAAATTTCCATTTCCGGTTGTCAATAACAAAAAAAGTCAGAATAAAATAATGGTAAAAATTACAGGCAGCCGTAAGTCTCCCCTACTCTATGACTCAATGGTTATAAGAATTCAATCTCAAAAACTTTGGTTCTGGGGTGTGTCTGCTGAAAATTCTTATATATCTAAGCTCAGAAATTAAAGCGGCGATTTTTAGAATTTTTTTTATTTTAAGACGCTAAAGTTGAAAATGAAATAAAACGATGTATGGCAGTTGGGCATTGTTCTTTAGTACAGATATGTAACTGAGCATATCATAAAGAACATAACATACTTTTTATCCCGGAAAATAGACCTGTTCTTGAGGGATAACTCTTTCACGCCTAAATCACTGAACCGATTTGGATGTTTGGTACAGATATAGAATTGAGCTCGGGAAAGGACATATGACACTTTTCATCCCGGAAAATAGACCTGTTCCTGAGGGATAACTCTTTCAAGCCACTGAACCGATTTTGATGAAATTTAGTACAGATATAGAATTGAGCTCGGGAATGAACATAGGATACTTTTTATCCCGGAAAAAAGACCTGTTCCTGAGGGATAACTCTTTCAGGCCTAAATCACTGAACCGATTTTGACGTTTGGTACAGATATAGAATTGAGCTCGGGAAAGGACATATGATACTTTTCATCCCGAAAAATAGACCTGTTCCTGAGGGATAGCTCTTTCAAGCCACTGAACCGATTTTGATGAAATTTAGTACTGATTAGAATTGAGCTCGGGAAAGGACACATGATACTTTTTATCCCGGAAAATAGACCTGTTCCTGAGGGGTAACTCTTTCAAGCCACTGAACCGATTTTGATGAAATTTAGTACAGATATAGAACTGAGCTAAAGAACATATGATACTTTTTATCCCGGAAAATAGACCTGTTCCTGAGGGATAACTCTTTCAAGCCACTGAACCGATTTTGATGAAATTTAGTACAGATATAGGATTGAGCTCGGGAATGAACATAGCATACTTTTTATCCCGGAAAATAGACCTGTTCTTGAGGGATAACTCTTTCACGCCTAAATCACTGAACCGATTTGGATGTTTGGTACAGATATAGAATTGAGCTCGGGAAAGGACATATGACACTTTTCATCCCGGAAAATAGACCTGTTCCTGAGGGATAACTCTTTCAAGCCACTGAACCGATTTTGATGAAATTTAGTACAGATATAGAATTGAGCTCGGGAATGAACATAGGATACTTTTTATCCCGGAAAAAAGACCTGTTCCTGAGGGATAACTCTTTCAGGCCTAAATCACTGAACCGATTTTGACGTTTGGTACAGATATAGAATTGAGCTCGGGAAAGGACATATGATACTTTTCATCCCGAAAAATAGACCTGTTCCTGAGGGATAGCTCTTTCAAGCCACTGAACCGATTTTGATGAAATTTAGTACTGATTAGAATTGAGCTCGGGAAAGGACACATGATACTTTTTATCCCGGAAAATAGACCTGTTCCTGAGGGATAACTCTTTCAAGCCACTGAACCGATTTTGATGAAATTTAGTACAGATATAGAACTGAGCTAAAGAACATAATGATACTTTTTATCCCGGAAAATAGACCTGTTCCTGAGGGATAACTCTTTCACGCCTAAATCACTGAACCGATTTTGATGTTTGGTACAGATATAGAATTGAGGTCGGGAAAGGACATAAAATACTTTTTATCCCGGAAAATAAACCTGTTCCTGAGAGATAAGGTAAAATTTTGCTATATGTAGTTGATTGATTCGTTATTTATGAAGCGCCTTTTATGACTCTTTTTAGGGTTCCGAAGTCAAAACAGAATTCTCATAGTTTCCGAGTTTCGTCATACCCGTCCGTCCGTCCATCCATCCATCCGTCCGTAGCATATCGCCTTAGTGCTATAAAGCTGTAATTTAGCAAGAATATACATGTTTATTTAAACTTTAAATTGGTAGAATAATATTTTTAAAAATATGTTTTTAGGGTACCTCTCCTAGAGGTATTATGGGGATCATTTTTTTCCCCCATAGTGCGGGGCATCGTTGAAAAGGTCTCTCAAAAATAATATGGGTCTGCTAAGTCCATTTTTCGATTGAGTGGTCTGTTTGCAAACTATTCGTTAGTCAATTTACGAAAAACATGTTTTATAATGAAGGGATCTTTATTTTCGGCGTACGAAGTCGCGGGTAACAGCTAGTGTTATAATAATTTTTAAAGCGTATTATTCATACTACCTTCAAAAAATTAATAGTTGGGCATTTTCGCCAAAAATTGTAACTTGCGTTTTTACCGTGTCCCCTGACTTCATACTTCGAATTTTATTAAATAAAATTTCAAAAAGATAAAATCTTATTTTTTTTTGTAAACTTCTTTATTAAAATTTACGGTAACACCAACAAAAGTTGCAATTATTGCCTAATATAAATTTTTATATCGGTTTTGCGATGTCCCCTGCAGCGTTCGATTATAAAACATGCGGAAGCATTCAAATTTGGGAATAAATAACATTATTTGAATGTCAACACTGTAAAAAAGTCAATTTTTAATCTGTTTTGTACTGAAAATTTGCTGAAAATAGAGTTAAAAATGAATTTCAAAAATGGGTTCGGGTGGAATTCCACTATCCGTTACCGTGGTTTTGTATTTTTTGAAAATTCTATCATGAGAACTGATAAATATTACGTATGGCAAATCATTTTTGAATAATTGCATGACAATCTGTGCTTGGTTATATCAGTGTTTTTTCACTAGTTTTCCAGGAATTAAATAAATAAAGTTGGATAAATAAATAAAAAATATACAAAACACGCGTAGAAAGATGAAAGATCGATGAGAAATATGACAATACAGTGGTGTTATTTATAAATACTATCAAGGACGTACCCAGGGGGGGGGTCCGAGGGGTCCAGACCCCCCCCGAAAGTGTTATACCTACGGTCTAGGGTTTGGTTCCCGGGACATCTCGTGTCTCGAAGTCCCGGGACTTTTCGTAATTTTAATCCGCATCCCCCTCCCCCCTTGAAAAGTGTCCCATTTTACAGATAGAAATTTAATGCTGTAACATTGTGTCATTTTTGAAAATATCTATTAAATAAAATTATCGTGTGAAAATTGATTTGCTATTTATTTCCGAGAAGTTTTTACGTGTCATTTAGGTACTTTAATCATTTACCCAAACGGACCCCCCCCGAAAAAAAAACCTGGGTACGTGCTTGAATACTATGGTTACCTAAATGACATTATTAGGGATTACATAATCTTTATTGTCAGTCGATTAATCGATGTCAAAATATTCGAAATGTAATTTAATAAAATTAGCGTAACGATTAAATGGTAATTATAATATATTACATAGTTTTGATTTATATGGAATACGAAAATATGTAAAAAATAAATTAATATTATAATTATAATCAATAAATAATACATAAAATATATTATTATGTTCCATCAAACAAACACACACACACACACGCGCGCACACACACACACACACGCATGCATACACAAACGCACACACACACACACGCACATCCACACAAATATGTCATTGTAATAGATTTAAGGTATTTTTTGTATTTCTTGCTTCTCCGAGGTGGGCGTAAACAGCGGCGACACAGTCTCAACTATTGTCGTTGTTTACAATCATATTATGTCTATTGTAAAACTGTTTTTATGAAAAATAAAAACTTTAAATAAATCTTTAATCTTTAAATCAATCGATCAATATCAATCGATTCAATCGATTATAAATTCGTATGTAATGAGGTATATACTGTGAAAACTTTTTTGCATTATTTTGTTCATTTGGCAACAGCAGCTGAAGCTAAGATTTAAATATGTTTATCTTATAAATAAGACGAATTTTTGGTATATAGTTTACTCTTGTCTAGTCCGATGTTCTAACACAGATTACACATATGAACCATAGTTCGAGGCCGAAAATTGCGGTTCTCCTTTATGTGGGACTACACCACAAGCACCAGCTTTCGATTAAAAAAAGAATCATCCAAATCGGTTCACCCAGTCCAAAGTTCTGAGGTAACAAACATAAAAAGAAATACAGTCGAATTGAGAACCTCCTCCTTTTTTTGAAGTCGGTTAAAAATAAAATACATACTTTGTGGTAGCCTTGGTCCAATTGGACCAATGAAAGTGCCACATTTTGGTGAGCATATTTACGGCGTACTTAATTAATTTGGAGAAAGGATTTTTTTTGTAAATAAAGCAATTCAAAATAAGACGTGTAACTTTCTTAATTAATGTTGTACTAATAAAAAGGCGTCCTGATTGTTTTATTCGGAATTTGGATATTATTATTATTATACTTGCAAATTTCCAAGTAGAAATTATCTGTACCCTAGTTGGTAGCGAGAGCGACTCTGTCTGCGAAGTGATTAGATTCCCGGGTGCGATTCCCGGCTGGGGCACATATTTATGAAACAGTTAAATATTTGTTGGTACTCGAGTCATAGGTGTTATTGGGATGTGTTATGTGTCATCTATGCCACCTACGATACAGGTAAAAACTTACTACGAGGGTGTGTATAAAAGCGTATTACAAAAAATTGGAATAGTTAGCAGCGTGTAGGTACAGACAGCAGAGGATAAAAATACAAATTTTGAAAAACCCCTCCTCGTATCACGCTACTGCAGCGCCCTCTGGTGGCATACCGACATAAAATATATCTATAAACCCGCTCTTTAGTGATACCTTTTGAATGCAAAAAACTGCAATGAAATTGGCCCAGTAGTTTTCATAAAAAACGGTAACATACATACATACATACATACAAACTAACTAACAAACAACCTCTAAACCCTAATGCATATACCGCGTTCGTTTCGTTCCTTCCGCTGTGGGTAAAAATTAAAATGAAAAAGGGATAGATACTATAGTAATAAAATAAGGCACAATGTATGCAGTATGAGTTATTGGTAGAAATTACATTTTAACAATTAAATATTAAAATAATAAATATAAATTAAAATATTCATATATCTTAAAATAAATCTTGAATGCCCTTTGGTTTACTAAAAACTAATGATCAACAACGCAAAGAAGTTTACGACTTGCTCACAGCCTACTTAATTACTTAAGCATTTTGGTAAATTTTAACTAAATTTTAAATAAAAAGCCTAGTTTGGAAGGTTAGGTTTGAAAGGAAGTTACAAAAATGGCAAAAGTAAGTATACACTTCCAATATCATTTTAATGTAGCCATGACAATGTCTATTACAATTGTGTACAATTGTATACATGTTATAGAAATTGTCATGGATAGTTAAAAATGATATTCGAAGTGTGAATTTATTTATGATTTTGTTTCGATTACATTAATGTGGAAAAACGTGTATACCTTATTTTGACATCGTTTAATGGTTACTTAATTTTGAACGAATTGTCGTTCACTTCTTTCTGGATTGTTACAAGTTTAGATATTTTTGAAAACGTGACAATGTATACATATTATTACACGTGACTGTACATACATCCTTCCACACCACACATCCACACATCCACAGTGCATTAAACTCACCACTCACCTATTTCCACGTGAGCTCGCAAACCATACGGGAGCACTTCCGGAACGCGCGTTCCGCAGGACGAGTCCAATTGGGGACGCGGCGGAAGCACCCGCCGCCCGCGCGGGAAGACGGCGCGCGAAACGACGCAACGCGGCCGATTCGAAATTCAAATGCGAAAATAATGGCACGCACTTGTGTTATTTATTAAACGCTTTTATTTACTTTCACTTCGGAGCATCAAATCTTGTAACGTTAATTTGAATGACTTCCCTTTAATGAAAATTGATGAAATTTGGCAGACATGTGTATTTCCGATGACAATACACGAAAATCATATTTTAAACTAATTTTCATTGTTTATTTGTTGTTAAATTAAAAAAAACGATTTTCAGACTTTAGACGCATAATTCTCTATGTTCTATTTTACGTAGAGACTTGAAATTTTCACAACTTGTAGCTAATTTTATAAACTAAACATTATTGAAATAAAAGCGTTTAAAAAAAAAATTTTTTTCATTTCACTTATTTTATGATGTTTTCTTGGAAATATTGCACGGAATTTGGAATTTATTGGAGAAGTTATTGTTTATTTGGATTTCAACGAGCCGCGGGCCGGGTGGTGTAAATGTTACCATGTTGTTGTCTTTGCACTCACGACACAGGGAATTGAGGGAATCCCAGTGTGGGCCTATGTATGTAGCATTATTATTTATTATTGCTTGTATTTAAATGAGTGTTGACGGGTATGCTGCCACGCAATGATATAATGCCGCGTTTCCATGCTTGCCAAGGCTCGGCAAGCGTCCACAAGCCCCAAGCGTCCACAAATCTCGCTTATAATTTGGAAGTCGTTTACACGCTTGTGAATGCGTCAGTGTGCTACGTACATCCAAGCATGGCGGACACCGAACTTGTATCGGCTATTAAGTTTGGTTTAACCTACTTTTATTTCAAATACAAACAAAGTAAAACAAAAGCAAGCAAAGCCCGACGACCACGAAGATGGTGGATGATAAAGATTCATAGAAATATCTGGTAATATTCCAAAAACGATAAACTCTTCGTTAGACCAGCCACTCTTTTTTTTTGGAAATATACATGTGTTCGTCGCGAGATCACTGCGGCTACTAAGCGCGCGCCAACGTGAGAACGCGTCGCAAGCACTTGCCGCAAGCGCCCTTTGATCTGTGTCCAAAAACCGACACTAGATCGGATCAGATACAAGCGTCCACAAGCTTACGCAAGCCAAGCCAAACGCCCTCTTTATACGCTTGTGCTTGTGGACGCTTGCCGAGCCTTGGCAAGCATGGAAACGCGGCATTATATGTAATGCCGCGTTTCCATGCTTGCCAAGGCTCGGCAAGCGTCCACAAGCTCCAAGCGTCCACAAATCTCGCTTGGAATTTGGAAGTCGTTTACACGCTTGTGAATGCGTCAGTGTGCTACGTACATCCAAGCATGGCGGACACCGAACTTGTATCGGCTATTACGTTTGGTTTAACCTACTTTTATTTCAAATGATGGTGGATGATAAAGATTCATAGAAATATCTGGTAATATTCCAAAAACGATAAACTCTCTTCGTTCGACCAGCCTCTCATTTTGGAAATATACAATATGTGTTCGTCGCGAGATCACTGCGGCTACTAAGCGCACGCCAACATGAGAACGCGTCGCAAGCGCTTGCCGCAAGCGCCCTTTGATCTGTGTCCAAAAACCGACACTAGACCGGATCGGATACAAGCGTCCACAAGCTTATACAAGCCAAGCCAAACACCCTCTTTATACGCTTGTGCTTGTGGACGCTTGCCGAGCCTTGGCAAGCGTGGAAACGCGGCATAAGAGGTAGATGGGTTACTAGCGCGCCGACGCGAAGAGCGAAAGAGTAGTCAATTGACCACGCTTGCTCGCATTACTCGCAGTCGCTCTCTCAATACTCTGTGGATACGCACGCTTTTATTTTTGTCAGAAGTGCTGGAGATTTGACATACAGCGTTAAAATGCCTTCGTGTGTTATGCGTAAATGCACTAATTACTAACGTAAAAAAAATAAAATTCATGGAATAACATACCACAAGTAAGGAATCATGATTTATTGTATTTTATTTCATTTCATTAATTCTCTAACAAAATAAGTATGGCGGCATGACAGCGCGCCAGCTTGGCGCCAGCCGAACTTAAGGTACTTGTGACGCGAGCGACAAACACTAGCTGTCTTTTTCACTATTATGGTTTTAGTAATGCTATCCCTTTTACATAATTTAACAAGCGCTGATTGGTCGCAGTGTGTCGTAGCTGTTTTCGGAACAGATTTTTCGATTCATTTATAAGGGTATAACGTATCTTTAATAAACATCATTGCTGCCACGTCAGTTTTCACAAAGGGTTTTTTTTTTTCATTTTTAGACCGACAGGATCAATCCATCAGAAAAAATAAAATCAGGTCCACTTCAAATCAACTATCAAAATAGATTTTATAGATATTTTAAAAATCGTATCTGCGCAGAACAATACAAGTAGCCGGTGAAAACGTTAAAAAAGACCTGCACTGCGCTGGTTATAAAAACTGCGACCGTCGAAAAATCTAAAATCAAAACTTTTTAGGTGACCTGCAAAATCTAACAAAAAGTCCCACTAGGTGGCCTATTTATAATAAAATAAACGAATTTGAAACCTCCGGTTGATGAGTAGCTAATATCGTAGAAGCATGTTTAGTTAAAACCTATTCAATTGGCCGGCAACTCATTGATGCCTTTGACCGATGGTAGCCCATGACTACTCATCATCAGGAGTAATTAACTATACAGTACACAAAGTGCCCGACATCAGGTGGTCTGTTCATTTGTCGGCTATTGAAAGAACAAATCAGATAATAACAAATGCTAGACCATACAATTTGAATAACAAATCTTCAGAGAATCGAGCATTTCATTCTATTCTATTCACGGGCGGCCAAGCGTAATGCTCCCAGTTATTGGGGCAGGCCTCTGAATACAAATCGCTCGTCCTCGTTTCTTGTGTGCAATGTGTCATTTTTAGAATGTTGCTTTTTGTTTTTGTGACCTCAACGAACCGTATGCCGTAGATGCATAAAGCGATTGGCGGAGCGAGAGGGAAAGATACTTGAACCGACTGTGCGAAAGGGACAGATGTTTAAGGTGACTAAAGGTCGTAGCTGACTTATACGACACCGCTCCCATCCAACCGAAGTATGAGAATTCAAATATAAACTTAAAATCGTGCTCTGTAGGTGCACTTTACAGTAACAACAAAAATTAGCAGCCCGCGCGCGGGAAGCAAGCTAACCGCAACCTTGCCACTCAATAGTTGTACTTACCTACAGAGCACGATTTTAAGTTTATATTTGAATTCTCATACTTCGGTTGAATGGGAGCGGTGTCGTATAAGTCAGCTACGACCTTTAGCCTTAGTTTGGTGGACTTTGGGCACACATGCGATACACCACCGAATGACGGTCGATTTAAAAAAGAGGGAGGTTGCTGAGCAGATAAAATACCCTGCCACCATTCACGACTACCGTATGAAACTACCTCCAGGAAGTTAGCATCGCACTTTGAAGTTACAAACATTTTGAAGGTTATTCCAGGTTGTTCTAGGTTTGTTTAATTTTTTTTCGAACGCGATATTTTGGAACAATACAGTAGAACAAACCCAGAACAACTGCCAGAATCGTGATTCCTTGAAGTGCGGTGTTAGCTCAAAAATTGCGTTTTATGGATTTTCTCTGAAAGTTTCATTCTCAGTCCTATGCCGTTTTAGAACAATGTAGAACAAACCTAAAACAACTTGGAACAACCTTCAAAATGTTTGTACCTTCAAACTGCGGTACCGACTTCTTGGAGGTTCTGAAACTTAACGTTAGGAATCCCGTCAACATTTTCCCGTTATTTACATAAAAAGTCCTTATTACAAGCCTTGCCACGCTTACCACTCAACGCCAAATAACTAACGACGACGGCTTATCTCCTCGAATCGAGTAATGAATAGTGATGAAAGAAACTACACCCTCTCCGACCTGGGGTAGGCTGCCCTCAGTTCTAGGAATAATTTACAGGGGTGAGCTTCCCCGAACGTAAGCGATCCCTCAGTACTATCGATTGTGAATTGCGACTCGCCGGCGCCCGCAAACATGTTTTTTTTTTACTTTAAAGTTAAATTAATATATTAGTTTAAGTAAAAACGCTCATCGATAGAGGTAAATAAATATTCAATTGAATAGTGAATAAAAAATTTGCTTTTTACAACATTTCGTTGAAACAACACTAGTAATAAAGTTGGCTTTGTTTTTTGTTTAAAAATATTTTATTTAAGATAAAAACTTACCTCAATAGGCCGTGATGAGGACAATCAGTGGAGGACAGTTCCTGGACTCATGCACAACCTAAAACAATAAGAGAAAAATTATTAAAAATTAAAAATCTTAAATTAAATAGCTTAATTAATTTAATTTTAACTGAAGGTTTTTATTAAATGTACTGTCCGGCTGAATCTGTAAAGTTGTCCAGTTTAAAATTGCATATTCAAAAAAAAAAAAAGACTACTCATAAGCCTAGCGGTCGTAACACTGCCAGCAAAACGATTCCGGGTTCGATTCCCGACCGAGCCAGACATTTACGTGACACTCAAATTTATTCTCGAGTCTAAAACAACCTCATGTTTTAATATACATATTAACCGTTCTAAAACCACAATATTCAATATCCAATATTCCAATCCCTAAAATATCATCACATATTCGCGCGCTAAACACAGTACACACCAATCCATCAAAACATTGTGAATCACAGCTCCCTTCATCACTCCTTATAGACTATAGTAGCTAGGTACACAGTACTCGAATGCACATCGCTGGTAACTGGAGCGTGTAAACAGTAAACCCAGTGGGACGATTGACGTCGATCTACCCGCTGTCATCTGCCTACTGCATACCAGCCATTGCCATCTCCAGCGTCAGCAGACGCGGTCAACTGTGGCGGTAGCTTGCTAATAAAAACGATTTCATTACAGTTGACCCTTAAACAAAAACTATTTTGAAATGCCGGCTGGCAACAGCTAATATAAACGTAAAGATGACCCTTAACGCAAAAATTCGATCTTATTAAACGCTTTTATTTACTTTCACTTCGGTGGATCAAATCTTGTAACGTTAATTTGAATGACTTCCCTTTAATGAAAATTGATGAAATTTGGCAGACATGTGTATTTCCCATGACAATACACGAAAATCATATTTTAAACTAATTTTCATTGTTTATTTGTTGTTAAAAAAAAAAAAACGATTTTCAGACTTTAGACGCATAATTCTCTATGTTCTATTTTACGTAGAGACTTGAAATTTTCACAACTTGTAGCTAATTTTATAAACTAAACATTATTGAAATAAAAGCGTTTAAAAAAAAAAATTTTTTTCATTTCACTTATTTTTAGAGCTAAAAAGCAGTTGACCATAGCGCCAGTTTGAAATCTTCGTTCCATTGCGTCGTAGAGTTGACCCCTGACGCTAGTATAGTCTTCGTTCCATTTTGAATTAGTTCATTATTTGTGTTTCTGTTATGCCAACAAAATTACAGTTTTAATGAAGGAGGATATCAATCTATCGTTCCTATTTTTATTTGCGGTTCCATTTAAGGCCCACAAAAAAAGTGAAAACTATTCGATCTATTTCAAGTTCAATTTTCTGAAATTTACTTTTAGCATAGTTATTGAAAATAGAGCCAAGACCAACCGTATCATAGGTATAAGTGCATTAAATGACATCATACTTAAGAAACACCACATTTTATGTGCCTTCGCACCAACATTGTTCACTCCGCGATCAGCAAATATGAAACGAAACGAAATGTATTCCTCGAAGTCGTCATATTTTATGTACTGCTCAGATTTCTAGGAAAACCTATCTACACATTACTTTATCTTCTCTATTGATTCCTAACATTCGGAACAAAGTTTACGTAAGATGTTTACATAAGTAGTACAAATGACCCAATTATCAAATAAAAGAAACATGCAAGCTAAGAATATAATTACATATTATGTACTTACTTTTTTTGTACATAAAATAAGTTAGTTCTTAACAACAACCCCACCTGATTTTTGTAACATTTTGGAATTTATAATAAAATAACCTTTACAATTATTTAAACATGCCAAAAATCATAAAAAACCGTGAATGAACTTATTCGAAAAATAACGCGTTCGAAAATAAGATATGTACAATAAAGCCATCTTTGAGAAGAATGCAGGAAAACCGCAATTCAAGGATCAACCGTTCATTTTTTTTTTAATAGCAAAGATTCTATTTACATTATATTTAAAACTTTCCACGAACTGAACTCCGCTAAAATCAGTTTCCGCTAATAGCCTAATGCATTTACCGTATTTTGACCCACACAAAAACCGATTTTAATAGAAAAAAAAAACAAATCTAATAGCATCTACTGTATTGTATTAGAATTATCATATTTCTTGGAAGAAAATATTGTAATCCAGTTTTTGGACCTGGCAACGTTAGGTGGTATGGACAATATGGACAGTTGTCTATGACGCATATTATGTTCTACTTCAAACGGGAACCGAAAACAGGGCATAATTGCCTTGCTCCGAACGGGAACCACAACCAGGAGGACCCTTAGTTGTAACAGTAGTAGCAGTAGTAGTAGAGTCACTGGAACACAGAGGGGACTTCAGTGACGCCACAATTTTAATTGACTATGGTATACTTGGATATCAGACACCTCAGACGGAGATCTCGAGAGCGCAACAGTTATCGGTATACAAAATACATAATATGTACACGAGTCATCCGGTATAACGTATAACACTATCCATAATCGAACGACCTCTACGAATCACGCTTATGTGTAAACACATTAGGATCGCGCAAATATTCAACCATATATCTTTGGATAAAATTACCATTCAATGATGTTTTGATACATAAAAATCCAATTATGGTTACAATGAGTAATTAAGAAACTTGCGATTGGGTTTTGTTGGTATCGTTTTGCCTTTGAATCTAAATACTGAATTTTATTCTATTCTCATTACTTTTTTTACTAACGGTCAATGTCGTCAATTGTCGGTTAGGTATATGTTGTGTACCTGCGATACAAGGAATAAAGCCCCCAAAGGCATTGAAGTATAATGAAATAGAACAAACATCTCGAACAAAATGTGAGTCCCGCCCGGGAGGTTCGAATTTCAAAATTGAGCCCCCGTTCACCTTTCAAAATCGAACGAATCTATTGAAAATTGAAGCCACGTGGCGCCAATGCATTGGGACATACATGGTGTTCGGGGTGTCTGTTCTATATGCTAGTAACAGTACTTCAATGCCCAAAGGTTTTATTGTGAACTTTAGCTGGGTTTCTTTCTTACTATTTTTAACCGACTTCAAAAAAAGGAGGAGGTTCTCAATTCGACTGTATTTTTTTTTTTTTTTTATGTTTGTTACCTCAGAACTTTGGACTGGGTGAACCGATTTGGATGGTTTTTGTTTTAATTGAAAGCTGGTGCTTGTCGTGTGGTCCCACATAAATTTGAACGAGATCCGACAATGAAATCCATGTCAAAAGTACAATTTACTTCATTTGAAGTCGGTTAATTTTTTGTTAAAATGTTATCTACTATATTATTTTCAGAACCCACTCGCCATGTATCGATTATTCCATTCCTAATTGCTCCCATAATAGAAATAATAACATTTTCTCCTAAACTACCAGGAGATCCAAATTAAAAAAGTGTTCTTTTTGCAAACAATGGGGTTCGATGACTCCTTGACATTGCCGAACGTTGGTCGCCATTTTTAATTTGATTCGCAATGTTTGGATGTATTATTAATATGCCGTTAAAATTAATTAGGCGTCAGTTCGCATAAAAAATCACTTGGCATTTAATATTATTTAATTAGGTGTTTTATGAGTTCTTTCCTTTAAACTCGAAGGCCATATTGCTAATTAAATCAAAAATTTAAGGACATGCTGTCCGCAAAATTAAAAAAGTAATTAATTAACTCAAATTAATTGATTGTATTAAATATTTATCAAAAAAATTTGCCAAAGTTCTAACCACAACCAGGAACTGTCTAGATTATTTCCTAAAAACTAGATAAGACTAGTTATATGAAACTAATTAACCAGTAAACGTGTTATTTAATACTAATTACTCGACAGTAAATCACGCCACCACTCAAGGAACCTGATAAATCGGAATATAAGGCATTTGGCCGATTGCGAAGCGAAGCGAATATAATGCGATGTCACATTAGATTTGATTAGAGACTATTGGGCGTAGTCTGAAGGAAGTTTTTGGCATTACAATTTATACTCTTAAAATGATATGACAAGGAAATTCCCATCCTCCCCTCCTTGATATTGTATTGAACTTTGCGAGAGAACCGCTATGATTAGTGGTTATGCCTCCTCAAATTCTTCAAGTTGAGTAGGTTGGGTGTTAAATCGGTTTTAGCGGATATAAGCGTTGCATTGCATCATTTCGAAATTTAAAACTCAAATAAGATTGTAATATTCTATACTTTTAATATTCTATGCTTATTAAAGCTGTATATAATATATGTTTTAAACGTTGTAGTCCAATTTAAGGTACGCTACGAAGTATGCGAAATTGTGGGTCAAGCCGGTCAAGAGATGCCCTTAACACCTTTTGGAGCAATGTGGATTACTATAATTATTGCAAGTACTTTAACAGGCAGTAAAATACAATGGCAACTTACTAAAATTCATAGTCAGTTTTAAACTGTTCTTATTTTTGATATGCTTTCGGCAACAGTAGAGTTTCTTCTTGTTTTAAGAGTCGTGGTGTATGTGCATTGAGAAGCACGAAATCTGCTAATAGGCATTAATTTTAAAACGCTCTTCTATATAAAATGTATAATCTTGAATAGGGTATTTCGTTACAATTTGTCCAGCAATTCGCGCATTTTGAATACAATTAGCAATATTTTTATCTCATGAGGCAGATTTACCTTCACATAATTATTTTAATTTTGTCACGAAACCGACGTAGAAAATGACAGTCAAGCATAATAAATATAAAAATAAATCTCATCGCGTACACACGCGTACAGTGACAAGAGTCCAAAACGAAATTCAATCGTGACCAATTTAATTGTCACTTGAGACCGTTTGATTCGTAAACCAACCGTTAGATTGACGCTCGGTTTCCATTTGTTGGTAGACGTGTCAATTAACTACCGGTTAAGATCAGTTACTCAGTACACTGCTGAAATAAATTAATCTGAATGTTTCAATTACACCTGTTGCTTCCACTCTTGGAGTACCTGATGAGAACAGAAGGCAAATGATGAGAACAGAAGGCAAATGATGAGAAAGTACCGCCAGCTTACTTCTTATGGTGATTACATACTAAACTCAATCCCGATGGTAGCCAATCAGTATTAGATGGTAGCCATAGTATCATCTGTACGGACTCAGCTCAATAGCTAAATCTAAAAACTCGCTTACTTCTCGGAATCTCAGCCGACAACGCATCGGTGACGAGCGCCAATGAACTTAGAATGTGCACGGCAAACGCAGGTGATTTCTATTAAGAGGTCCTCAATCGGGCTATAGTATTTATTATCCATCAAAGTGCAAGCTGCTACTTTGACTAGGTTTTCTTGTGGATGAGTAACATAAAGCTGAAATTCAGAAACGCACGAGTTCAGGTAAGCATTAATTTGCTTACTGAGGAGTGATGACTGACGGAAACGCCCCATAAAACGTCCATCCGTATCGCTTTGTTACTGTCACGCTCTTCTTAGGTCAGTGCGGATTTAACCCGCGTTAATGATATTTCCTCATTCCATCAACAGTTTCTACCACTGACTGTTTCTACTTCCGCAAAGAACTCTTAACGGTGCAGTTAAACTGGATCAGTAACCCGTGTTGTTAGCGGCGGGATGGTCTGGAAATAGCCACCAAGGTCGTTGGTAAGCGTTCGGCTCGCTCCTGGATGTTTGTGTAATATACGCTGGTATAAACTAGACGCGTAGTCGAAGGGGGAAAACGTTGAACGCATTGGTCAAAGTCAGAGTTGGTAATACGAAACTACAAGTTTGTATAATACAATTTCGCTTTCACTAGAGACATCTTCAAGAACCATTTATCCTGGGTCAACTTTTCTAATACGTTTATCAGAAGTTTCTAATCATCTATCATCAATAATTTTGCTATGTTTCTAGTTACTAAACGAGCGTGTCAATCACATGAAGCATTATTTTCTAATTCTTTATTTAACTTGACAGGATTCACACATTTGTTAATGTAACCGATTTTTTCTTCAGATCGGTATCTGGATTGAATGGGATTGTACTTCCAAAATTCATTGTGATCAAACATTATCATAATAAGTATTAAACTTATCGCAGCTTCTGTAAGAGTAGCACATATTAACTCCTTTGATGCTTGAAGTTTTAACGTTTTTCGCTACAAGTAAACAACAGGAACTCCAAACATCCCCTTCGACACTTGGTCAGGAAACTTTTGCTAAAACTTATCTATCCATTTGCGACGTAAGATATCCCTTAAAACAGGCGGTAGGGACGAGCAAAACAAAACATGATCGATCGTACAGCCCCTTCGCAACACGATTTTCCACCACACCCCAAACGATAAACAGACTTTCTTTATTTCTTTTTCTGCTCCTTCTTGGCCGACAACGCAGCTGTGATGCCTTTAGAGTCGCTGATCAATGGTCAACAATGGTCACTTACCATCAGGTGGATCGTTAGCTCGTTTGCCGACTATTTCCATTAAAAAAAGACTGGTCATTGCAGCGTCCGAGTCGCGTTACGCGCTCGAAGTTCGAATACCAAGAAGGTAAATGTTTACTCGTAAAATACGTGCTAGTATGAGCGGTACTGCACGTGACGCAGTGACACGTGTCAGGGCTGCCAGGTGAATTAATGAACCGCGAGAATTATTCTCCAATACTGAATTGTGGGGTTTACAGTAAGAGTATCAAATCGAATTTGTTTGTCCTTCAGGAAGCAGGTTCATTGAAAGCTATTTGCAGGAATATACAATTGTATTAAGGATGAGAATACAATTATGAATTAGGGCTGAGAATTGGCGAGTATTCCGAGAAGAAAAATTGATGGCTGGTGAAAACATCCAAGATTAATTGATGTCAAATGTTATGTGATCATCAGCCCTACTCACCGAACTCATCGTTTAACTTGTTATTCCCAACGGAATCATGTCTTTGTTTATCACCGTAGCTCACTACGATAAATACACATAGCAAAATTTTTGCCTTCATTCATTTCTATACATACATATATGTACTTATAAAATCATCATAAATATATCATCACTCTTTACTTACAGTTACTACTGCTACTTACTAGCTATTAATTTTGGAAAGAACTACAGGAACTTTATTTAAAGAAGTAAACTGGTCTTAAAGTAATTCCACTGAATTCAGATACACTAACCTAGGGAACCAAGCAGTAGATTTATTTTCGATAATACCTTTAAACGAACACTAGCCCTTATATCTTAGCCTTGGCCCTAGCCTTTATCTCAAAGAAAACCTATCACTATCCATATTATCTATACTAATAATAAAGAGGAAAGATTTGATTGTTTGCATTGAATAGGCTCCGAAACTACTGAACTGATTTGAAAAATTCTTACACTGTTGGAAAGCTACACTATCCCCGAGTAACATAGGCTATATTATATTTTCAAAAAATTAGGGATCATTAATAAAACTCCAATAATGTAACCCAAGGTGTAAAAAATAAAGAAAACCGAAGCAAAGCGAGGGCGGTTACTCGTATTATATAATGCTAGACTTTTATACATATAAATTTCCAGCTATTAACGTGTATCGTATCAACGTCGGTTGTGATGTTTTTTGCTCATTCATTGCCGCTAAATCACTGAGACAACCAGGGCCACTCGTCAGTCAATAGACACAGATGCGACTGGCACTGTAACGACGAGATGACGTGGTAAATCGATAGCTTCGATGTAACCGAGCTGTTTACTAATATACAAACGTTCGAACCCTCCAATGCCCTCTACTCCTGGGTCAATCAGTCATCACATCAGTCATCATTCATTACAGGCTTTTGACAAACAATCGCATGCTGTTTATTAGTAATTTGTCATATTAAGAACGTAACCAAACTGAAGGGTCCTAGTTCCTACCACAAAGTGAATAAACTGAACAGAGACTAAACTTCTAAAGAGCGTGCAAAATTGTTAAGGGTTTGCATTACACAAGGGGCTAAAATGATATAAACAAAATGGTTGTATTTTTTAGCATGTAAGTAAATAAAAATATGACAAATGACGCTGAAAATATTTTGTTTTTATAATTCCCCTGTCTTCGGACTTCAGATAAACCCACAATACTCCAGTTTAACCTGTCTATCTCTTTTTCCAGCTCTTTGCCAGGTGCAGAAGTCGTCGTTTAGACTTGTAGGCCGATCTCTGCCGGCGATTCTTAGCACCGCTACCGTAGTCAGGAATAGCGGAGTTGCCGGGAACTGGGGGCCGAGGCTTAGTTTTGGCTGTCATGGGGGTTGAGTCAATAGTCACTACGCTTGACTTGGCCGCGTGTTGATGACCGCAGTAGATATTATAATAATACTACTCAGGAAGACGCTGCTGTCCGTCTTCAGGAATATAATATTACTTAGTCGCCTTTTACGACATCCCAGGAGTGGTGTTATTCTACGAAGTGGACCCGGCACCACACGGGGAAGTGGACCAAATATTTTTAACATTTTAAAAACTTTCACTTTCTCAGTTCTCCGAATTACCCTTATTTACAAGGCCACGGGCGTTATCTAATAGGCGACAGCCCCGCATCCCCTTATCTCCCTTATCAGAGAGAGCAGTTTCTTTGAAGTCTTCATATTGTTCTTCAGTGTTTTTACGATAAATGACATGTTGGTTTAAAGTACCTATTTGGTGATTCATTATAACTCGTTCAATATTCGTCGTTGCTTTTAAATACATAAGTAAAATTTGGGTGTGATTAAACTGAGATAATGGTTGGAGTATACCTAGTTCGCTTCTACGATGTTTTGGGCACACAAATTTGAATATTCGCAAAGAACTGAATTAAAATCAGCACCAATTGATTCATTGCCAAGATTAAATTGAAAGTACAGACGTAATAATGTAAATAAAGCTTTATACATACACAGACACACATATCGTAGTTCATACATAACCGCGTTATGTTACACATCGTCCGTTGTCTATAAGCGATGTATTTTTCAAGACAAGAACACAAAAATGCAACGCATCAACGCATGATGGCCAGTAAAGGTAAACGCACAAATATTGGCCTTGAAATACTCGTAAAATTACTCCCAAAAACAAGACACGAAACAGTACCCTCGTTAAGGTGGACTTCCGAGAAATACAACGCGCTACTGCGATCGGTGTGCAACTGCTGCATTCAAATAATACGAGTTTGTTTTCTTCATTAATTTGATTATTTAAAGGTACACAATAAAATACTAACCGGCATATTACAGTATAACAAATAATATACATAGTAGTATACATAGTATACATATATAACAAATAATAAATCTCTTAATTTTTTCTCTAAATATTTTATGAACTAATTCTTTATTAATAACTTTAAATCGTCAATCCCAAAGTTTGTCTTTGTTTGCAAGAATAATAACTTAATAACTTTTTCCTGCCCTGTCTTGTGTATATTAATAATAGGTACTCTGATAATATAAGGAAATCAATGAGAGGATTACGCCTATTTCATGGGAAGTCTTACTAATATGCATTGTAGTTAAACCGCGATTGAGGACACAGTATTACGTACTCATTTTACACACAGTATTCATACTGAATCGAGTAATACAAATATCACACTCTAGGTAGAACATGGTATTTTTCGCAAATACACCAGTTTACGTATTTATTTTGATAGAAAATATTTATGACATGACATGTATGCAAGCATTTCAGTTCGGTAGGGCCGCTATAGCCATTCTGGTATTGCTGGTCATATATTATGTTTCTCGTTTGCTGTCTATCTTATATACTCTGTTCCACTATATGCATACCTATTTCCTATTTGAGTAATCTCTTTTCTACATAGTTTTTTTATGTAGTACATTTGTTTTATAATAATCCCACCAACTTTGATTCTGTTGTACATTCGACTAGTCGCAAGTCGCACTCGTAAAATCTGTTACGGTTAAAATTCGTTTAAAAATAAATGAGCACGCAGGACTCACGAAACAAGCAATGCCTTAGCCACGCTTTGTCTCGTTCGCACTGCACAAAGACACGTATCTCTCTCTCGTTCTGTCGAGAATTTCAGAGGACCGGTTAGGCGGGTCCCTCTCGAGTTTGGCGTTAAAAAAACGCATCACTGTTTTTATGGCGAGCTCCTTTTGGGTCTCGCGAGTAAACGGGTACTTTAGCCATGGGTTTTTGAATATGTAGCGAAATAATACATTCGTATTTTGTAATATCGTACTTGTTTTATGCATTATGTGACAATACCATTCTGGCAATTCTGGCAATAACATTTTGATTACACTATTATCTAATAAAGATAGGATAAGTTGATCAAAGCACAGAATATACAAGGAAGTTGTCAAAAAAGCCCAAAAACAGCCTTTAAGGCACAATACAGCTTTTAAGCTTAGACCTTAAAAGATAAATCGCAATGTGAATTAAAAGATATTTTTTAATACAATCTAAAATACCTACTCCAGATTTTTTACTCATCATCGTTCACGTTTACTTTTAAGCGATTATCTTAACCCACAACATCGCTGGAAGGTGGAGATTTCTCCCCCAATCTCAAGCATTAAAATTTTCGAGCATCCGTTAGCACATTCCATTACACACGGTATTCGTTATGGTTTTAAAAATAATGGATGCTAAAGATTTATTCCACGACTAGGTTATGCCCGCGGCTTCGCCGAGAGATCGATATTTTACAAATCCCGCGGGTAACCTGAACTTTTCCGGGAAAAAAGAAGCCTATGTGTTAATCCAGGGTATAAGCTATATCCGTTCCAAATTTCAGCCAAATCGGTTAAGTTTTTTTTATATACTTTGAGCAGACAAACGAACAGACGGGTCATCTGATGGTAAGTGATCACCGTCGCCCTCGTCACATTAGCAACACGTCACCAACGCGTTGCCGGCCAAGAAGATGACGATAGACCCTAGATAAGATAATAGATAAATAGTTGTGGCGTGATTGATGTCTAGTCCCTGCTTAAACAATACGTGTATTTTCGCTAAGTTCTGAAACATTTTTTGTAATACATTGGTAATGTATGTTATCATAATTATTCTCACTTGGGATCACTTTCTATGGCTAAAACAAACGACTTTAGTTGTGCGGCACTTGAAACTGATGTTGTTAATATAAACACTGGCCAAGAATGCGACACTTATGCCGCGGTATTATGTTGTGTAGTTTCAGAACGAATTATTATATTACTTGGGCGGCTGTTTGAAAGTGGGTCCTACTTAGTTAGATGTAAACAATATTCCTATTTAGCGAAAATGCCAAACGTAGCTGTGAGCGAAATTCAAAACATTTTAATTTCAATCAGGGTTATAATTTATTTGGTTTATTGACAAGTATGCCTGTAATATAAACAAAGTTTGGAACCTTTATTGCGTAGTGTTTAAGTACTTTGTGGTTTCATTCGTGTTTCTCTTTCGGTTCGAACAGTAATCAAGGAACATAATATTATACTCTCTACGCGAGACAGTGATCTTAATTCTTTTTTAGGTACTCAGTAAACATGGAAACAAGGAAAATTTTAATTTCAAGTAATACTTAATTCAGTAAATGAAATGTTTAAACAAGGATAGAAATGGTACTCAGTGTCTTCCATGTTTTATTAAAATATTATAGTGGAAGAATAAATAGTTCCTGCGCAGCAAGAAGAGTTAAATGGCCAACAGAGTATGGCTACGGCTTACAATTGTTCATTACAAACTTTTTTGAGGCTTATTGGCAAAAGAAAGGAAACCTAAATATCTTCTCTGTTATATTCAACGAATTTGATAGAGATAGTTACCGCACCTTAGAATACGAGTTCTAGGATAAACTCCGATGATCCACCTATAGACGTTACGCAGACCGCACAGACCAGACTCCTAACGCCCGCATATCCCACGCGCAGACCCCCAGACGGCATTGACAGTGCTACCGTAACCACTTAGACCCTCGCGGTGACATCACGCGGTGATCACATCACGCAAATGAACCACAAGGTCGACCCAGCTATTGTTCGTTTGGAACGCTTTTCTCGTTCATAGAGAAGCAGGTTATGCTAAAATTGCATACGGAATTGCCAATGCAGTTTTATGTAATGAGGATAGTATGAGCTTGAAGTACCCTGCCGGTCATGGACATCTGTGACAAACCTCAAATAAGAAGGACTGTCGTTTAGTAAATCCTGTAAGTAGTACCACCCGCGACAAAACTAAGTATAGCACACTCACAGACTTAAGAACAAGACGGATTCTCAGCAACAAATTCAATGAGGCACCCATCTCTTTTACTTGTAATATCATTGCCCATAGTAATACCAACTCCTCTATTCGTACAAGTATCACACGCACACATTGACATCATGCTGTTATAATCAGCCGCCATTACCGCGTCGCCGCGTCGGACCGCACTAAAAATTACGCACACATGGTAAGCGGGCGGCATCACTCTCGATAAGACAAGGTGACGTCCGGGTTATTTTGACATCGTGAGCACACTGTACATTTTTGATTAAAATTTTATTGTAACAAAACTGTTATCTTTTAAGTTGTGTGTATGTAACGCCCCAACTCAATCACTAACAGTTACTTAAATCGCTGCTTAGTAAAGAATTACCATACAAATTCTGTACTAAGGAGCGATTTAAATAACCGTTAGTGACTCTGAGTTGGGCGTTAGTAGTAGGTGTAGAATACGAATATCGGTAGTTATTATTCGTTAGTAAGAGCACTGTGGAAGTCAGGTATTTAGGACTTGGTAAATGTTACCAATTTAGATTTTAGGACAATTGTAATTACTCCCTTCATCTCTGGACCCAATTCTGGACCATGTAGGTTGCAGACTAAAATCACCATCCAGACTGGTCATTACTAGTTGAAGCCAGTTATAAGAAACAAATTCATTTTTAAAACCGATAAACAAATACCACAGAAATAGCTCCGTCCGTAGAAATAAGTAATCGCAACGATAAGATACGGAGTCCGGTGCAAGCAATACAATAAACTGTCTTATCTTATCCTATCCTATCTTATCGTGAATCCGACCTATCTGCCACTCGAACCGTTTCATATTTGTTTGACGATTTCATTTAACACAGGTAGATTCTCCATATAAAGTACAGTTATTACAACAACAAATTATCTGTTGGTATTTTTCTATGATAACAAATAAATAATTTAATTAGGTATCTTGCGTTCGCATTCCAAATCTATGCATCATAGTGAACGATAATTGGACGTAGTTTCTGAAAAACGTTCCAATCCACATTTATATCGCATTGAGTTAATACTTGCAAGTCTTAAATAAGGTTAACTAAAAACTTTAAAAGGTTATCAAAATCTTGAAGATTAAACTGATGAAGATGATGTAATTTGATGAAGTAAATACAGGATTGAACTTAAAACTCGATTTTCTAAAAATGTTATGATTGTGGATTGGAACGTTTTTCTGAAACTATGTCCAATTATAATTAAAATAATAAATAAATAGGTTAAAATTATATTATTATAAAATATGATTTCCGTAAGTATCGAAACTGAATGTTAATTTCACACTGAGAGAAACATTGATTTTAATTGGATATCAAAATTAACAAAAGTAAAAACAAAATTCTATAGGTACCTACTTCTGCATTGGGAGGTAGTTTTTTTCCATCTCTTTCTTCTTTCTTGGTCGGCAACACATCGATGATGCCTTTAGAGTACAGATGTCCATGGGCGGTGGTCACTTACCATCAGGGAGATCGTCAGCTAATAAGTCGGCTAATAAATTGGCAACGTACATTACACAACAAAATATTTGACTTCTTAGCCGGCGACGTTACCATGGCGCCTTAACAAGTAATGCTTTTAAACCAATTAAGTACACTGGTTCTAAACACGACAATATCATTCTTAATTGCCGCGCATAGTCCTGACAAGTATCCGAGTGTTTTCATAATTAAAACCTGTTTGTACACAACTATACCGTAATTACGACCAGCCTTTGTCCTTCGAGGGTTGGTAGTGCTCAAAGAAAGCGGTGTAATGCAATGTTTTGCCATGCAAATATCTCGAGATTGCACCGAGCGGAGTGGCGGCTTGCGTCACTGCATCTGCCATTATATAATCTGTTTACGCAAGGGCGGCGGGCGAGATCACTGCCCTCCGTAGCCTACAGTTATCGAATAGGTTTCATTTAAAAAAAAACTTTGTATAGCTTTATGTAACTATGTATATTTATATTTAACGACCGATCTATCGTCTGCGTCAAGGAGGGCAAATGAAAACCGGCGAAAATGAGGATTACTCAAGTGACCCTTTTTGGAAGTCATTACATTTAGTACAACTTCGACTAAGAATACATTTTATTTGCCATGACCTGGATTGCTCGTCTTGAACTGGTCTTCACTGGATCGATCACTACGCACTCAGACCGACTCATCAGACCAATCGAATCCCGAATAGGCCAATCCCGGCTCACTCATCAAACATTGTGCGAGATACAGTCCAGCAGTTGGCCAACAGAATTAACGGCCAAATAAACGACCGCATTAAAAACATATCATTAGTGGTACAAGCATGAGACCACATGTCTGATGTCTCCTCGTTAAGCACATTTCACATGCGTCATCGAGGTCCCACGCCTCCACATCAGTGCAAACAACCTCGTACTGTAAGTTCATACAGATCAACTTGTATTAAGTTAATCTGTATAATCCGGAGTGAACTATTCCACGAAATTCTCACACACACAAAATTAGAATATAAAATACATAGGTTACACAACAGTCACGGCTCGACCAATCAAACTTTGACGAAAGGTCAAATAAATAGCCCTGCCAAATGTTCGAAGATAACTAAGTGTGTGTACCACTAAATTTTCATTACTTTTGAAATAATTTTCAACGATAAAAGTCAGTGGTACTAACGTCTCCATTTTTAGTAGCCTTGAACTATCAGCTGTCAAACTTTTTTTATTTTTGTGAGCAACACTTTACCACCCAAATGGCAACAAGTTTAAACCTTGTGTAATCTTTGGTACAGCCTCTATGTACACATACAGTGTCAATAATCAACATACCTAATCCCTCGCACGAGAGATGTGACTCAATCCGCTCACATCCAAAGTTCAATATCGTGATGCGATGCGGAATGTTAATAGTGTCAATTGCTGACCTTTGCTCTTCATCTTCAGTCCTTCAGATTCCCCTTCATCTCCACAAATAGCTCTCGAAATATTTCTAATACAGCTCATTGCTTATTCAGGGTCTTAAAATGTCTTTTTTAAAGCCTGAAGTGCAGACGAAAAAGCATAGGGGCCACCTGATGGTAAGTGGTTACCGTCGCCTATGGAAATGAGCAATACCAGAGAAATCGTCAATGCATCGCCGGCCCTGAAGAACTCTTTCTGCTCCTTTTTTGAAGAACCCTATGTCATAGCGCTCCAGGAATACTTCAGAAGGAAGTTCATACCACAGTTTGCACATGCCTGGCAAAAAAGTTCGTGAGTATCGGACCGTAGGGGTCCAATCTGTGTGGATTGAACTTCAATCTTCGGCGAGTGGTGCAATGATGAAAAGGAGACGTAGGCATAAGTCAAACAATTCCTCGGAGCACTCACCGTTGTAAAGTCATACAAACACTCGAAAAACATAATCCTCTGTCTGGCGCAGTCGGGTAAATTCTCTTTATCATTGAACGTTTAAAAGTAGTTTTTTGTCTTATCTTTAAGAGATTTTTATAAAAGAACATAATTATAACAACTTAACATTAAGACATTCTATACCCCATAAATACAAGACCTTGAGAATTGCAACACGCAATCATTACATTAAAACTCTGCAATTTACAGGCGCATTGCGTGGTATAGTTTTATACGCATTCACTATCTCGTGTACAGTTTGAGGTCGAAAATGACTCACAGCTCAGCTTGCGGCTCAGGCGGTGTCTGCTCTATTAGAATCAAATGACCTACACTTCAAAATCCATTCCATGACTAATAAGTACTCGTACTTTGAAACGTTTAGAAAGGATTTTTCTATTGTTCATAGAAGTTAAGAATCTTAACTGATAATTTATTTACTTTGAGTATCAGCCAAAAAGCTTTTTGTTATGGTATGTCGTAAAGTATTATTTATCTAATACTGATATTGTATTGCGTATTTAGAAGTAAACATAAACACCATTAAAATTAAAATACATGAAATACATACATACAAACTACAGTAAGATAACATGTACAAACGAAACATCACCAATAACCGTGCCCATAAACAAACTATCAGTCCCTGACGAGATGCAAACCTAGGACACTTTGTTTCTTCGGCACTCACATTTTTACGTTTCCGACTGGTTTCCAGTGCGAAAAAGAGAAAGGTTTATATCATAACACAGCTTGTCGATTGAAGAACTGCACGCGCTATCTCCCTCATACAAAACAAATGAAGGATGTAAGACGTGGGTGCTTAATCACGATCGAGCTATTGAAGCGGGGATGTAGGGGACACGTTAGTGCTTAGTACAGCGATAACCTAGGGCACTCTTGTATAGAATGAACCACCTAACTATATACTGTATATATGTACAATTATTGTACTACAATAGGATGAAAAAATCTAACACTTACAGTACAATAGCAAATACCCACGACATAAATATTACTTTTTGTCACCATGGCAGATACGCCTATACGTGCATAATGACAAATAAATAAAATATATAGACTCAAAAACTTTCTCGGCCTCATCCTCTCGCTCCCAACCAGTTCCGAGCAGTATAGTACCCAAGACAACGATAAAGTCAATCGAATCGACCGACAACTTCTCAGAGAACTAAAGTTGCTTATACATGATAGCCAACGCTTGCCGAGTGATGGCAAATGCTCCAACGTGCATTGGAGGTCGCTTGCGGTGACTTGCCGGCGGTTCAGGCTTGGCCAACATGTTATAGGCGGCTTAAAGACGGGTGTCAACAGTCGTGCCATTAACAAGTCTGATACGTCCATTAGCACATCCACGCCGCGGGCGTCATATCGCGGATTTTATTGGAAACGATAAAACGCGATACGGAACGATGCAGCAGTTTGCGTCGTCATCTCGCCGGAACGATAACTTGTTTGCATCGGGATTGATTTTTATCATCATCACCGCAATCCATATCAACCATTTTTTTAACAGTTTTATTTAGCTTACCCTATTTGTGTGTCAAATTACTAGCCTAATTAGACAAGTAAGTCTAATCCTAAGGAGTTTTAATTTTGCATATTGCTTCACTAGTATTTCCTGTGCCCTGGGTGATACGGACAATACACAAAGACAAGGACTCACATGTAGATCGAGAACAGAAAATCGAACTCATCATTCAAACTTCCACTGGGAATCGAACCTAGGATCTTTGGGCGCGGCGGTCCGGCATGGTACCTATTACACCACGTAGGTCGTCAAAACATATTAACATACAGAAGATTTTGCCATTCAAGTTAGTAAACCTTTCCCCATGTGCATCTAAAATAAAAAACTCCGCAGTCAACACAACGTTAACAACAAGGCAAGTCGTTAACCGTTGCACAAGATCAAAAAGGAGGCTCGTTGCGTAAAAGTTCAAACACTCAGCACTTCAAACTTATGGTTTTGCTATTTCTCGGTACCGGACCGGATGGACGGGTTGTATTATAGCGGGACCCTCACACACACAGCTATACTGTCACACATTGTAGCTACAATCAATACGGCCCTGTACCCCGGTGGGCCGTTTGGTGCCAGGTTTGATTCCCCAAATATTGATGAAATAAATTGCAGGTATCACTGACACATGCAACAAGGTTGCGAACTTTCCTATGTAACTAAATAACAATAAATATAAGAGTGCAGTTTTGTGAATTCGAGACGTCTTCCGTTCCTTTATCATTGCACACTAGTGTCAACAGAATATTCAAAATTTATTCAACTTACGAAGAATACTCTCTGGCTAGCTATGTGCTCATACCTTAAGAAACCGGTCGCCATACACTCTCGTCTGGCTCGATTAACAGTGGGCAAATTATGTGATAGTAGAGGAGACGTGGAAGAACGACCTTCACCGATCTGATAACTCGATGGGACATATTTTTTATCAAATATAATTTATAAACAAATATGCCTATGATAACTTGCCTGTCGAAAAGTGTTCATACCTATTTTTAATTTAATTAATTTTAATCGATTTTTTTTCGTCACTTTCACTCATGTGATAACCGAATGAGTTTTATCATAATTGATAGTTTTTAACACATAGAATATGCCTAGGTAGGCTTGCCTACTTATTTCGGTTCATGGCTACCTGGCAAGTAGGTGTGAACAGGTGAGAAAATATAGTTATTTACACCGATCTGTTAACCAATTGAAATTAATATCATAGGTAGATATTTTAATTACAAAACCAATCATATAGGCTTGCCTACAAAAAAATGTTCATGAAATAGTATTGCCAAGCTGTAAAGGGTATAGCCGGATAGCCTTGGGAAAAGTACCCCAACACCTTGGGGTTTGAAACTATGTCCAAATGATCCTTTATATAGAGATAACATGATGTACAAAATTTCACCCCCCCACTACCCCTCAGGGGGCTACGGCACTCAATTAAACCGAAAATGATTTTATTTTTTTTCTCCAAATCTATGTAACTGACGCAAATCAAATTTTGCATAAATGTTGTGGTAACTTAAAGTAATAATAAAAAAAATCAAGAGCTCTCTAAGTACTCCCTATATAAAAAAAAAATAATTAAAAAAATTGGAACATCCTGTATAATGATTTCCTTTCGTGGTAAAAACACCATTTTTTTTCCAAATGTGTATCAACATCCAACCTACGTAATCTCCAAGTTTGGTCTGTCTAGCAAAGGTGGAACACTACTTTTAGTTCTACTAAAGTTTTAATGCCTGCTTTATAAGGGAATAGAATCCCACGGTTTTATTTTTTTCTCCAAATCTATGTAAGTGATGCAATCCAAGTTTTGCACAAATATTGTGGTAACTTAAAGTAATAATACAAAAAATCAAGAGCCCTCTAAGTACTCCCTATATTGAAAAAAAAAATTAAAAAAATTGGAACATTCTGTATAATGATTTCCTTTCGTGGTACAAACACCGTTTTTTTAAATGTGTAATTAAGGAAAATATGATAAATCTTTTTACTTATGTGTCATAATACATAATTCTATTAAGATTACATTGTATCTGTGACAAGTCTATAGATTCAATAAGTATCACGGGGTAACGAATAATTATAGCTTTATTAAAGGTAATAATAACGGTAATTATAGCTTTATACGGAGGAGGCTCATTCGACGGAGTTTCATACGGCGGAGATTCATACAGGGCAGGCTCATGCGTCGGAACCTCATGCGGCGAATGGTCATACGGAGGAGGCTCATTCGACGGAGTTTCATACGGCGGAGATTCTTACGTGATATACAGTGATAGCCTAGCGGTTAGAACGTTGGTTTCCCGAACGCGGGGGCACGGGTTCAAATCCTGGCACGCACCTCTAATTTTCAAATATTATGTGCGTATTACTAGTTAATTATCACTTGCTTCGGTGAAGGAAAATATCGTGAGGAAACCTGCACACCGGAAAGTTCTCCATAACGTTCTCAAAGGTGTGTGAAGTCTACCAATCCGCACTTAGCCAGCGTGGTAGACTATGGCCTGTACCCCTCACATTGTGAGCGGAGACCCCGAGCCCAGCAGTGGGACAATTATGGGTTGTTGCTTTGCTTTTTTTTAGCTTTATATTCGTTTTTGTAAAGTATATTGTTATGAGTCAACTGAAATATGATGTTTATTTTAAATTGAGTTTAATTTTTTTGGTAATACATGTCACCAACCTCAAATAAGTTTTACTTCAATCGCGCGTAAAGATTACACGCGCACATTTTTTTTTCTTATCCATCCATTTGCCTCTGTTAACTGCACGCCAAGTTATTGACTATCGTGGCGGATTTTATCTCTAAATTAGATATTATTTCATCCGCGTTATTAACGTCGCTAAGGAGCCTTTTTTCATATTTATTATTTAAAAAATAAGCAATTTTACATAATGTACCGATTTTAGGTAAGATTTTACTATCAACTTTAAGGTCGAGTAAATGATATTTTTGTTTAATTATTCCATTAACAGATTCTTCTACCCATCTTACTTTGGTATCGAGCTACGATTGATTTGATTCTGAAGTATCAAGCTGTGCTCTACTTGTATTCCCTTATAAAGCAGGCATTAAAACTTTAATAGAACTAAAAGTAGTGTTCCATTCCACCTTTGCTAGACTGACCAAACTTGGAGATTACGTAGGTTGGATGTTGGTACACATTTAAAAAAACGGTGTTTGTACCACCAAAGGAAATCATTAGACAGGATGTTCCAATTTTTTTAATTTTTTTTTCAATGTAGGGAGTACTTAGAGAGCTCTTGATTTTTTGTATTATTACTTTAAGCTACCACAATATTTGTGCAAAACTTGATTTGCATCACTTACATAGATTTGGAGAAAAAAATAAAACCGTGGGATTCTATTTCCTTATAAAGCAGGCATTAAAACTTTAGTAGAACTAAAAGTAGTGTTCCACCTTTGCTAGACAGACCAAACTTGGAGATTACGTAGGTTGGATGTTGATACACATTTGGAAAAAAAATGGTGTTTTTACCACGAAAGGAAATCATTATACAGGATGTTCCAATTGTTTTAATTATTTTTTTTTCAATATAGGGAGTACTTAGAGAGCTCTTGATTTTTTGTATTATTACTTTAAGTTACCACAACATTTATGCAAAATTTGATTTGCGTCAGTTACATAGATTTGGAGAAAAAAAATAAAATCATTTTCGGTTTAATTGAGTGCCGTAGCCCTCTGAGGGGTAGTGGGGGGGTGAAATTTTGTACATCATGTTATCTCTATATAAAGGATCATTTGGACATAGTTTCGAACCCCAAGGTGTTGGGGTACTTTTCCCAAGGCTATCCGGCTATACCCTTTACAGCTTGGCAATACTATTTCATGAACATTTTTTTGTAGGCAAGCCTATATGATTGGTTTTGTAATTAAAATATCTACCTATGATATTAATTTCAATTGGTTAACAGATCGGTGTAAATACCTATATTTTCTCACCTGTTCACACCTACTTGCCAGGTAGCCATGAACCGAAATAAGTAGGCAAGCCTACCTAGGCATATTCTATGTGTTAAAAACTATCAATTAAGATAAAACTCATTCGGTTATCACATGAGTGAAAGTGACGAAAAAAAATCGATTAAAATTAATTAAATTAAAAATAGGTATGAACACTTTTCGACAGGCAAGTTATCATAGGCATATTTGTTTATAAATTATATTTGATAAAAAATATGTCCCATCTAGTTATCAGATCGGTGAAGGTCGTTCTTCAACGGCTCTTAGACCATGAGATTATGTGCTTCGACCATTATTGCGCAGACTCCGATAACAGGCAGAGCTTATCGGGATGGAGAATTAGACTGACGTCGCATTTTAAAATCCGATCAGTATTTAACAAATAAAGCACGTATTTATGGGACTTGGTTTCCTGTCAGAATAAGTTAATGTATAGCAATTTAAATATAATAAAAACTAAAATGAAAAACTTTCTTTTTTATTAGACTGACTAACTAAGCCAACAGACTATATGTGGCCGACCATTGAACTCCATGATCCATAAACGACCTTTCTTTTGTTTCTTTCTTCATATGTTTTTAAATTGCTGTCAGTTTAAAACACAGTATCTATCAGAAACGCCTTAATTTCACCTTTGATTCTAGAACGAGGATAGTAGTCAGTCAAGCTAAAAATCCTACCATGCACGAGCACCTTCGACTCAAACTGTACAAAACTCTGTAACCTCTAACAGGAAAGATCGGGCACCATAGTGTAATCCATTGTAAATCAGGAACTCATGTCAGGAATCATGTAAGAATGGGTAAGAATAAATATGCTAACCAAAGTGGACCGCAGTCTATGTACCTACGCTTACAGTACCCTCTTATCCAGTGAGCATCACAATCGGCCAGTACCAAAAATATTACAAACCGGAATTTAAAACCGTATCGGATCTAAAAATATTTAATGGCTACCCATTGCTGAACCAATTCTTAAACACGTGTTTAATTCACGTATCGCCAGTAAAGTTGGCGAGAGGCCAGAGGGCAGTGGCCAGTACGGACCGGGTGTTATATCAGAATAAATGCAGTTAAGGTTATTTCTTTATGGATCTAGGTTAGCAACTGGGCGATGGTTTTTACTGTTCCACTGCTGGACTTAGCTTTTTCTTAGAATGAGAGAGGACACTTATCCCTATATGTGCACCGAGCTGAACAGTTTGGATTTTGCATTTCAAGGTTGCAGTTTTGGGGGTGCAAGGGGCTTAAATCTCCAAACTTTTCGAGAGCAAACCATCTTCTTGACTCATGTTGCATTTTGCCGAACAAAGAACGAGCCTATGCCCCAGTTCTGTCTTTTGGAGGTTGCACTCTTCGAGGGGTTAGTGTTACTGATATCCATCGGCGACGGTGACTTATTATCATCAGGTAGATCTTCTGCTTATTTACCGGCTATTTGTATAAAAAATATTAACACATTCATTGTTTTCAGGAGACATAGATGATGCTTTGGCGTGCCACAGCCACTTAAAAAGTGGCCCAAGTGCCAGTTACTAACATAAAAACTAACGCTAAGCTCGCACAAAAGTCAGCAGACTTACCAAACCCGTTAGGTGTCACTGATAAGAATCTGCCAGATCTCGGGTCAGACGTCCGAGTGACTTTTAAAACCACCCAGGTTATTGTGCATAAGACATTTCATTGTCCAAGTAAAGCTCACTGGATGATAATGCCAACATAAATTTCAAGCCACGCTAAAACTATGTTTGAGATAAGACGGTTTGTCTAGCGAAGATTTGGTCCTTTTCCAAACAGGTTTTCTACCGGAGTCTGTGGCACTGGCATCTCATTTTAGATTGAGTATAGACTATAGATGATCGCTGTTTTTAATGAGTATTTTGTAGTCGCTGTCGGAATATCGAACGTGCTAATCTCGGGAACTACTGGTTCGAATTGAAAAATTATTTTCGTGTTTGATAGTCCATATATCGAGGAAGGCTATAGGCTATATAACATCATATATTTAGTAGTTAGTCTTTTCCACAAATTAACGCAGGTGAAACCGCGGGGCACAGCTAGTTTGGAATATAGACGCATTGGAACCATTATGATGTACTTTTTGGTACGTCTTTTAACGATCTTACAAAGCTACGAGCAGAGGTCATAATCACCGTTACGTCATAAACTGAGACGTTTCTTGAAACCCATGGCATAATAGCTCTACTTACTACTTGTCCCGCCACGCGTCTTCTACTCAGAAACTTATACAAACCATAGCTCCGTTGGGGACTGCAATCTACTTAAAAACAATGATGCTATTTCTAACAGTACGCATAACGCAGTCTAGTCACAACCGCGCCCGCGGTGGCATCTAAAAACATCATGAGCAATAAAACCGACGCGACCATTAAACGTGATATATTCAGATGGACAGACGTCTCGACCGTTTGCGATATACATAATAATCGTATGGCATCGTGTGACGCAAATAATAATATGTGCGTCCTGCTCGCTCGCGACGCGGTTAAATGCTCCAATTAGGAACTGTCAAGATGACAGTAAGTTCCTGTTTCCTTATGGGTTTGAAAGTTCTGTCTGTGGATGTACAATTTCAGTATCAAATATTTATGTATTAAATATGCCACAAGTTCACCAGTTCTTTAGAATATAGTCCTTACTACATCCGTCGTAAGCGGTAGCCGGTAAATTCTAGTGTATGTGAAATATCTGACACTTTAATTACTTATGTCACTCACTACACATTGTGACATTTCTCCCATAATCCCGTAAGAGATCAATGGAACAAAATAAACTGCGACATGATATACAAGACAACCTTAGGGAATATTAAATCCATCGTAATCTTTGTTATGACCAATAAATATGAACGGTAAATGATGCACTTGCACCCTGAACGATTTCACTTCCAGCAAAAATTACTAAATGGAACGCTAAGTATACATTCTAATCCGGATCTGATATCCACCCGGTTGTATCCGAGTATCCGATAGTACCGACAAGACGCGATACCAATAACCGATCAGCCACCGGATCTATGAACGGCAGCGCCGGTATCTGGCAGCAGTCCAATTCCATGTCACTATTGGATCTTGTGGCTCTTCCGAACCATGAGGGTTCACGTGACATCTACTTTACTTTTGCTATTTTTCTTTACTTATTTATTACTTTGTTTCTTTTCGAATGGGCAGTTGCTGTTAGTGTTGGTCCTAGTGGCCTTTACAACTTTACGCTGACAGAGGGACTTTACGTTTTACGGTACTTTTGCTTTGTGTTTGTGAATGTTTTTTCATGATAAAAGTTTTTGCATTATTCAAAAAATGAAAGCGTCTATGGCGTACTTGGTCTATCCATTTTGTTTACAACGTAAGTAATGAAATAGAGAAAACAAATATGGCTTATTCTATACCTCATAAATCAGTAAGTAGCAAGTTAAATGATACATTACATTACACATAGTTATCTACAAGTATAATATCTAGTCACAAGTCAAATGCCCGACATGGCTTTTGCTCATACATCAAAGATATTTAATCAGTAGGGTTGTCAATATTTTAAATTAGATAAGGTAGGTTTAATTAATACATCTACGTATTAAAACTTTAAATCAACTTAATTTATAATACAAGAAATATACTTTATCATACATATATTTATTTCATGGTACGTACTTAAAATTCTATGTCACTGTCTCTCTTTTATTTATTCCCACCCCTTATACGTAAGTAGATATAGCGGAAATATTTTTCATTTATACCCGATCTAAGAACGGCAAATTACACGTTTAATTGCGTCAAGAACGCAGTCCCCGAAATATTTAATGTCAAATGTTAAAACAACTTTCCAGAGTGGACAACCCTAATGATCCAATCCAGTCACTGCTATCAGTTATCAGTGCCATACGAGCGATGCCGATGTAAGAGTGTTTAGTATTTCCAATCGTTTCAATGCAAAGCTAATCTAATCTTGTGTAAGGGAAAAATAAAGTTTAATATCCTTCTAGACACATGGCGATGTTTTAACAGATTCGAGCAATCAAAACCTAATTGCCTAAAGGCGTCTGGATAGTTTTCTAAATGTGGTTCTCTAATGAAAGGTCGCAAGTGGCCATGCTGTTCACCAATCACGAGGACATCTTTCCCAAAAGTGTGAAATTAGTTTTATAAACAGATCCTTATTACAGTGACAACATTCATAATCAGCAATAATAGCTTTCCCAATGAGCTTAAGTCTTCTCTCTCATAACGTGAGACTTAAAGGCCATTAATGAATACTCACTTGAATTTTCTAGTTACGTGTAGGGTATATTATATTTTTGACAATTTGTCCATATGCATAGATGTAATTAAAATAATTACATCTATGTCCAATATGAGAATCTTTTTGCGAATTTGCCCTTTTGCGAATAATCCAAGGATACATTAGTGGAGTTCACACTTTAAGAATATAATATTTGGGAACTATCTAGTAAGCAAGTTTTGTGTTTTTGTACAATAATAAAAATGATAACCTAAATTCGACAAATTCTTCTTAGCATGTAACTTTAATAATAGATTATGTAGGATGTTATCAAAAGATTATTTGCGTAGATTGTAGAAACATTCGCGCATTACGCAATAACCTAAATTGAATATTACGTTCACTATTTATAGAAGCTTATTGAGCAATGTTGTCTGGCGCTGAGCGGGACCTAGATTCAGGTTTGCTTAGCAGGCTGGACTGACTCTAGCCGTATAAGGGCAACTGGTCAACGAAATAATGACCGATGGAGCTATACTAAGTATTTTATCTTAGAACTACGTCATTTATCAAACCATTTGGAAGATTTTTTTTATTTGAAAGGGTATGCTTCCCGAATGGTCTCATATTTATCTCAGTTTTGATTATGGGATGAGGAAGTAAGGTAAAACCTTTAATATTATAGGGATACACATGGTAATTTTGAGACACGTTTTTTGAAAATCTAATCTTTCAAGTCGAAGTCGGTTATTTTTTTAGAAATGTTTTAATAATCTGTAGTCAATAAGACAAAAGGTCACTAAAGTGTTTGGAAATTATAGTTATTTGCCGGTTGCAGAGCTAAGGAGTTTACATTTGATTTTGACACTTTGAATTATGGGCGTTATTTAAGTATGCAAGATGTAATTGCGATTGTAAAAGTAACTTATTACCTACAATTAACTACAAACAACACAACTATATTAAAAAAAGGTGCCCGGCTTACGAGGCAACTTCAAACAGTACCTAAATGATAGTCAGGATCTAAATGAGAAAATCGAATGATAGGCAGGATAAAAATAAGAAAAGCTATTCAACAAATACATAGCTGTCATAAGATCAGCCGAGCCACCTAATGGAAGCTGGTCACCATGTCCCATGGCCACCGGTAATACCAAAGCCATCATCAAAGCCGAAAAGGGGGCACCTGCGTTATTTGTCACCAATCATGAGTCATGATCGAGTCCACAACCAGAGCTGTCAAAGCGGCCCTCCGCGGCCCGCTCGACCCCAATGGTACCGCTACACGCCGCTTGCGCCTCCATCCGGAACGCTACGTGCGCATTGTAAATGGATACCCCTGCCCCTGCTGTTATCGTCTCTATAACAACAACAAACTTAGCAACTGCTTCCAATATGATTATAACACACCGCATACAAGGCAACTGACGCGCGCCAACACGTACTTGCATTTGCATGTTCACGACATTAATTTCGACCAATACTGACCCGTCAAGTTAAAGATGAATTAGAAATAGCCAATCACAGCGCATTTTGATGTCCCCCGCAAGCCGCACCTTCCGCCAAATTTTGTGAGTTCAAACTCTAAGAAAATTTCACTTATGCGGGCGGTATCTATTGGGAGTAATCTGTGTTATAACACTAACGTAATAACAGGTGCACGGTATTCTCTGGCTCAATAAGGAAGGCCGGAACAGTGTGAACGAGGGGGTGTGAGAATCGATCATTTTTGAGCGGGTCAACTTTAAATTAAGTAGATCTCTAGTAAATTTTGAATTAATCAACATAAATCGAGTGTTAGTGACGAGTTTTTGGACTAGATTTAAGCGTTGACACGCTGACTTTTGTTGATCTGCAAGCCATAACACTACTGACGGTTAACTAATTTTTGAAGTTATCTATCTTGTCGAACAGTACAACAGCTTATTATGTTTTAGTATTATAATACAATTAAACTGAATGGCATTGGTAAAGAACATTGACATAAAAAAACTTGACTCTATTGCCTCTTTTGTTGGTCAGCAGTTTACCAATGGATATTGGCTTGGTTAATTGGATTTAACCATGAATAGAATCCCGTAGACTACATTTACCTATACATAAGAATGAATTTGACCACATACTTACAAAAAACCTACCTATGTTCATAAACGTTTACTAAACTTGTCACAAGTCCCGTATCAACAAAAACTCCGTGAAAACACATCGCGCAAACACAATGGACTAGAGAAAAAATATTAAATAGTACTTAACTGTGGAGGGCGTGTCTACATCAAATCGTATGTCGGTTACAAGAATTTGTGACGGGTCGCGTAGGTGGATTAGTCACTACATGTCATGTCAATGTGAAATTATTTGTACGACAGAGAAACACAAAGCTTTTTAAGGCAACAAAGATGAAACAAGGAATTTCTTTATGTATTATGTCATAAAGGAAGTAAAGGAGCTTCTATTTCTCGTATCCCTTGAACAACGGACTAGGTTTTGGTATCACGGTACAAGTTCTCCTCATCTTCCTTGGACGACAAAGCATCATTGACGCCTTTGATATTAGGGATGTTCGTAAGCGCCGATGACCACTGACCATAAAGGTGGGCTCAGCTTTAGAACAGGGAATGTTGAAAAATTTGTTCAAATATTTTTTTTTCGGTAGATTACATTACTTAACGCCGATTACCAAAGTTTCACTTTACGGAAATTAATAGTTTAAGAGATATGAATTTTTAAAATATCAAATTACTCCGAATTATTTGCTTACATTTATGACTTATTACGTCAAAATGCAACAGCCATCTTGAATGTCATGTCAATTCAAGGGGTTATCTGTCAATTTAGCTTCAATTTCTGACAGTAGCTGTCATAAATCGGCCATGACAGTCGTCAAATATGTCAAATAATTTCATCATTCATTCATTGTCTATACTCGCGTTTGAGAACATCATTGTGATCGTGCTTGAGAATTTTCGTTGAATACAACAACTACCATTAAAGTCAAATTATTTTGATTCCCAGACATCAGGTCACTAAAGCGAGGTCACTAAAGCTTACCTCAGGAAAAACAACTAAACTCAAATCGAAAGAAGGATAGGTTAGGTTATGGTTGTCTGATTTTATTTAGTAGAAAAATAGGAACCCCGCGAAGCGGGGTTCCGTCGACATTTATGGCGAAGCCCCTCGCCATGAAAAAACAACTGAACTCCAATCGAAAGAAGGATAGGTTAAGTTATGGTTGTCTGATTTTATTTAGGAGAAAAAGGATCCCCGCGAAGCGGGGTTCCGTCGACATATATGGCGAAGCCCCTCGCCACGGAAAAACAACTGAACTCAAACCAAAAGAAGGATAGGTTAGGTTATGGTTGTCTGATTTTATTTAAGAGAAAAATAGGAACCCCGCGAAGCGGGGTTCCGTCGACATCTAAGGCGAAGCCCCTCGCCATAAAAAAACAACTGAAATCGAAAGAAGGATAAGTCACATATTTGTGACCGATGCAAACAGTTTAATGTACCTTTTTGTCATTTCTGGAGTTTAATTATCAATATTTTAGTACTGAGGTTAGAAAAGTTATTTTCCATTTTCTCGGAAATGGTGCATCACTGAGAGTTGCGAGTGGTATCGTTGTAATCAGGAGCGAATCCTTTATAAACGTATGATTAATAAACAATGAAATAGCCATGAAATAGCTTGATAAATTATCTTGATATTTTTTTTTTCAAAATTTTTTTTCTCGAAAACTAAAAGTTTCCGTAGATTGCGGTATTCAAAAACGTGTTGTACACCCCCCCTCCACCCCCCAAAAAAAATTTCATTGAAATTGGCGTCATTCCCTGTTCTAAAGTGCTTCCAGGTAGTGTCCGCTAGACTTTGACACAAAAGTAGCATTGCAACTCTTTATATATACCCTTAGAAAAAGATCAGGAGAACAATTTTAAGGAGTTAAGATACTCAAGTCTAATCTCAGACCTTGTCAGTCCAAAAACTCGTTACAAGTGACATCAACACGTTTAACCCGTGTGGCGTTACCCTCAGTGCCAACAAAAAACGAACGTCACGGAAAAAATGTGAAACAACTTTACAACAAAGCTCGAGAATGGTGGATATGATAATAAAAAGAGGTGGGTACTATACAATGAATTGAGGCTCCGTGGAACTAACCGAATATTGAGCACAGTTGATGCTAATGTACAAGACATACAACTAGTACATATTTGGCGTTTTAAAGCGCGCGTTTTGATGACGCGCGTTATGTTCAGAACAAAAAGTGCAGAGAAGAGAACAACGAGTTGTTTTTAGGATGTTAGTCAAATTATTACCTACCTGGCTTTATGACCTCATCAGTAGAAGTGAGATACAGACCTAGGAACCATCAGTAGGGCTAAAGCAGGTGGGAAACCCCCAGGTCTCATTATAACAATAAAAATTTCCTCATTTGTTGGGCCGGTGGTTAACAAAAGTTGGCAAATTATATAAAATGGGAAACTTATCACATAGTTCCTAAAATATGTTAGATTTATTTACGGTGTACTATTTAAACATCACACAATGTTAATTAGACAGTGTTATTTTTAATTCTTTATTGCAGACAGATGTAATGTATTTTAAATAAACAATCTCTACTATATTCTCTAAATTATATTTATTATTTAAACAGTATGTATTTAAAAACAAACTTTATCACATTTACAACACTAGTGATAATTATATGGATTTAATAAAATGATGTCAATTATGATAGATCTAATTTTGTAAAGCTGAAATTTATGTATGTACATTGTAGATAACAGCATGTATTCACAATTATATACATATTTATGAGTATAGATCACTGAACAGTATTTAAAAACATTTAATATCATTATAGCTTGTAACTTGTAGGAACACATTTGTAAACAGATTATTTTGTCATATAATGTGAATGTATGTAATTATTACTCATTGCAATTTGCATAATATCTGATTAACTTGACCAATTGGGGTCATATTCACATATATAAATGTTAAGTAAAGGGTTGATATATAATAGGTTATAGAATATAAATATTGCAATGCAGCCAAGTTAACATTGTTGTTACTGTAACAGTGTTATCATTTAATAGCAGATGTTACAAAATGTCAAAGGTCTTTGGTCAGCAATGTTAGCATGTAAACTATCAAAAATATTTGTAACTTACATTATTGCAACTGGGTCAAAATATCCGCTTATAAAATACTAGGAAATCGCCCTGGCTTCACTTCAGGAAAAACAGTAAAAAAATATATAATATAGCCTATGTCACCTGGGGATAGTGTAAGCTACACTACCCCAGCAGTGAAAAAACTTTTCAAATCAGTTCAGTAGTTTCGGAGCCTATTCAATGAAAACAAACAATCAAATCTTTCCTCTTTATAATACTAGTATAGATATTTTGTTACCATATTACCATATTATACTAAAAATGTGTTCTGTCCATGATGAGTTAAATTTAAAATCATGAACCTTATCACTTCTTTGTATGGAAATCATCATCATCCTGCCCATTTCCCAAGTTTATTTGGGGTCCGCACAATATGTTTTCCTCTTCCACACTTCCCTATCAGCCCTCATCTTAACACTAACTCTCATATCTTTCATATCATCCATAACACAATCCACCCATCTCTTCTTAGGTATTCCTCGTCCCCTTCATCTTGTATGAAAATATTAATTTAAATTAGTTTAAAAAACTGTTAATCATAAACGGAAATTGGTTTTGATATTTATTGATTATGTTTTTTATTGTTAATTACTATTATTATTTCTCCATGGGGTTCGCCTGGATAGCTACCACCTTTGAGCATGAGTCAGCCACCAAACGACTTGTTGTGTTCCAGCTGGGGGCTTGAAAGCCAGTTCTTTCTTTCTTTTTCTTCTCTCTTTCTTGACCATCAACGCATCAGTATGTGGTGTTGCTGATGTTCATGGCAACAATAGCCACTTACTATCAGGTCAATTGTCAATTTGTTTGCTGGCTATTTCCATAATAAAAATTATGTACATTTTGCATCAGTCTTCATTTTACATTACAAATCAAAATTCAAAGAGTTTTTTTTATGGAAATAGCCGACAAACGAGCTGACAATCCACCTTATGGTAAGTGGCTATCGTCACCCATGAACATCAGCAACACCAAAGGCATCACTGATGCGTTGCCGTAAGGCTGTAAGATTGTTTATCAAATAGGACTTGTCTAAAACATGGATTATAAGTACTGTACTTTAATAATAATATACTCATCCATTTTTTCTATAGAAAATCAAACAAAAGTTTATATGTATCCCATTTATAATGTAATGGTTATGAATATTAAAATATTGAATTATATCTTGTAATATTTATCAAAAGTCTGCACAAAGTGTGCAATTTATCAGGCAATTGCTTTATCTTTAGATAATTTATTTAGGTAAAACACTGTGTTCTTGATTACACAGAAAGATTGAGACATTATTTGCAAATGTTTTAGGAGTATTACAATGGTGCTTCATTTTTTATTCATGATTTACAATCACATAGTGCTCAATAGGGATTACTGGGATGGAGGACTGACCTTAAATTTATTTATTCTATAACTTAACAGAAATATAAGTACAACAGGTGGACTTTATAAAACTCTATAGTCCTATGTTAAAATAAAAAGAAATGATTTTACCACTACCTTGACTCAACTCAATTTGTAGCTGTGACCGTGAAATTTAACTTGATAGATTGCTTGTTTGGAGTTAATCATCCATTTGGATAAAATGGACCACTAACATCAGGTTCCCTATCGTCCCCTTTGTTGCCATATAAAAAATAGCAGGCAGATCATAAAATCAAAGATTTATTTATGTACTTAACAGCACATGCTAATATATGTACTGTCGTAATGTAACTAATAAATATGTATGGTAGGTCTACCACAATAAATGAAACCTTGAGAAATATGTGTTTGTACATCACATAAATTGATGATACTCAACAAAAATGTCTCTATCAATGAATGGCAAAATAATTAAATCCTGTTCAATGTGTAATTGCAATCATCAAATCTGGCCAAACTCCGGCCGAATAGCATCACAGTTCACACTTTACCAAACTATCCGACCAAATCGAATAGGTCACTTCTTGAATGCCTAGCATTGATCGAAACTATATACCGCGTTCGGTCGGGTTATACGGCCATCCGCACCCTGAGGTGACATCACTCCTATTGAAGATAAGGTGTAATTGATTGGAGTCACGCCCAATTTGTAGCGAAATATGAATAAAAAAATCAGAGAGTTGAACAAAACAAAAATGTTATCGTATAAATTATATCATTGAGGCCTAAGAAGTGGAATTTTAGATAAAGAAAATCTGAGGCTATTCCAAATTACGTCAATTTTGCCGCTGAAAGCGACAGACATCCCAAAATACGGCGCCTTAGTCACTGAACGTCGTCCGGAGCTAAAAAAAACGACCCAATTTGACTCGCTCATAGAAACCACACCCAAAAGATCAGACGCTTATTTTATCGATGGACGCTTGATTAACGTTTTCTTACAAGAAACCTTATCTCGTTCAAGTGTGGTAGAGAAGATTGCATCGATACTTACCGGCTGTCGAGTCCGAGGGGCGACAAATGTCGATTTTTCTGTCACACTATAACTTCACTGAATGGGCGAATAATTAGATTACACTAAGCACTCAAACCGCATAGTATAGCGAAACAACACGCACAGAACGTCCCACGGTACGCTTTTAACGCACTAGCACCACCGACATTACGCTCAAACGCTATAATTCAATTTCGTTCGGGAAAAGGCCCGTCTGCTCAGACCGGTACCGTAGATCAATGTAGGCGTTAGTTTCTGCTTTGAACGCTGCTCTGAGGCGTCGCTGGCGCTGCAAATTGTTCGCTTAGAGACACTAGATGGCGCTACGTTAAGTTGTGTTGTAGTAGTTGTGTTGCTACCATCTTAATTGTAATTTCCCGACACCCTGTACAGGTTTATGTGGTATACATGGTCCATAGAAGAGTGTATGCAAGTGCTTAAATTATAGAGTGTACTACGCCATCCAACTCTGAATAGGACTGTCTTTGAATAGGTCTGATCTCGAACTGAAAACTCTCCACTTGAGCATACTTCACAACAGTTCAGTGCCTGTGACGCTGTGGCGCAGGAATAGTGACAAATCTAACTCCGATATAGCTTAAAATTACTGTTCGAATTACTTCGAAGGGAGGAAGTTTTCAAGAAATGTAAGCACTAGTGGTCACCCATCCAAATACCATCCACGTCCGCTAATTCTTATTAAAAAGAACTAAATTTAATCATTTCAAAACCTGATGTACTAAATATACCTCTAATAAACCTCTTCTAAGCAAGCCTCCAGCTGACGGCATATCCCCTGGCTTTATCCACTGGGAAAAGGACTTCCTGAGCGACCAGTCTTTCCGCGTTGTATTCGATGGTTGTTCATCGAGAACCTGAGAGATGGCTACAAATGCCGGAGTTCCTCAGGGGTCCGTTCTCTCCACCTCTCTATTTCTGCTGCATGTAAATGACCTGCTAATGCCCGGTATTTATAGGTAAGCAAACGATAGCACAGTGGTAGAGAGATACCTACCAAGTTCCAGGGCCAGTCGGGACAAAATTCAGTATCAAAGAGAATCCATTGTGGCTCGTGTGAATCTCACACTTCGGGCTGTCCCAGTGGGGCGAAGCCAATCTTGTGAGATTCAATGCCACTAAAACATAGACGTGTCTATTCACTGCCAAGAGGAGTCCGCTTACCTTGGCTCCTACTTTTCGGAATGTGTCCTTGGATTATACCGCTACCTTTAGTTGTTAGGAGTAGAGATATCCTCGAAACTCAACTTTGGGCGGTTCATTGAGACCAAGGCTAAGGCTGCTGCAAGGAAAGGTGTCCTTGCAAAGGTGCGGCGGTACTTCACACCGAGGCAACTCTTGAGGGAACATACCAAAACCACGTAACCCATTTTTTCCAACTTTTTAGCCCCCTCCCCCCCTTCGTGACCATCCTTAGTATATGAGAAGACCCCCCTCTCCCCCCTAGTTTTCACGTGGTAATTGATAAATACGGTTTTCAATACTTTTTTGCAAAAACAGAGTTAAAAAATAATAATTTTGCTTATATTTGACGACTTTGTGGCGCAATGGTTGCTAAAATATTGACTACGTGACAAAAACCTAAACCTCCCCCCTCCCCTCTGTGACCAATCGTGGTGTTTTGAAGACCCCCCTCCCCCCCTAAATGAGGCACGTGGTTTTGGTATGTTCCCTAACCTAAAGCTCAGTCGGTCGAGTGTGGAATACTGTTCGCACATTTAGGCAGGTGCAGCCAAATGTCACCTTTCTTCCTTGGACTCGATGGAAAGGCGTGTGAAGAGGCTCATTGGCGACCCAAATTTGGTTGAGACCAATCTGCAAAGCCTCGAGCAGAGGCGCAGAGTAGCCAGCCTCTCAGTTTTTTACAGGGCACATTCGTAGAGTGTGCATAGGAATTGTTTGATATAATTCTCCCATCTCCATTTTTCCATCGAACGACACGACGCACGGCGGATATCCATCCTTTTGTCGTGAACATTCCACTGGTAAGGACGACGCGATTTGCCTCGTCATTCTTTATACGCACCGCCAAGGACTGAAATAACTTGCCTGCGTCGGCCTTCCCGCCTGCCTATGACGTGAATGTCTTCAAGAAAAGAGTGAATAGGCTTTTACTAAGTTAATGTGCTCACCACTTTGGACCACATCTCCACTTACCATCAGGTGGGATTGTGGTCAAGCATTAACTTGCCTAAAAAATGGTTGTCTGTAAAGTCGGTTTACGGATGGTAGTTTAACGTGACAACGTCAAAAACACAAAACATTGATGAAGTAGTGCTCGAATATGATATTATCTCTAGAAATTAACTTATAATTAGAAACTTTTATCTTTATACTACAACGCCATCTAGAACTCCTGAACTAAACTATTTTTTCAGCAAGTTCCTTTCTGACTTAATTGTGTATATAGTTTTGTTCATAGATGGCGCTTTCTCCATATAATATTATCTCTGGAAATTAACTTATAATTAGAAACTTTTATCTTTATACTACAACGCCATCTAAAACTCCTGAACTAAACTATATTTTCAGCAAGTTCCTTTCTGACTTAAATGTGTATATAGTTTTGTTCATAGATGGCGCTTTCTCCATTGTTCGCTCGCTCGCGTAACGCGACAGATGAGTCATGCTTTTTCATATGTGCGGCCGGCATCGTTTGAATAGACGTTATCACGTCAAAATATTTTTATTGATCTTTTGGTGAATCTCGACAACAACACCACTAATCAGCTCTCTTAATTGTTATACAGGATGTCCCGAAACTCAACATCAAGCGGGTACGGGGCGATAGCCTAACTTGTACCAGTTCTGCAAAAAATAAGAAAAAAAAATGTGACTAGATCCAGATAAATAAAAGTATTTTTGAAAATGTTCAAAATCTATACCCTAGTCCACTTGTTCAGATACTGTATTCACAAATTTTGCAATTTGGCAGGGTTTTCTTTTTTGGTATAATCCTTAGTAAGTGGGCTGTTGATTGTGTTAAAAAAAACATTTATAATAACAGAGACTCGTAGTTTTTATAGTTTAAGATAATTTGAGTTACATTGCAATAAAAAAATATTCATAATATATTGTTCCATTATCCTCAAGGAACTATCACATTATCAAAAAATTACCACAGTTCCCGTCTTAAATGCAAGAAAATTATTTTAATAGGGTAACATTAATATGCGTTTCTTTTCACGTAAGACATGAAGCAAGGAAGACCAAAATTAAAAAAAAAACCCTTTTTGAGTTGAATTTTTGTATCGATTAAAATTTTATAAATATTTTAAGTAATTTAGATTCAATTACATTAAAAGTGATCTAAATACACTTACTAATCATTAATACTTAATGTTTAAATAATCTCAAAGTCTAGTAGCATTGACATCGGTAGTATTCGGTAGTAATGTCAATGTCAAAATCATATTGGTTGAAAGGAACGTAGTATTTATTCCATTACACGTGTTGCGAATTTAAGACGTACAATAAAGTAAAGTTTAAATTAATTTTAGGTGTTTAAAATCTTTATACTTTAAAAATGTTTAACTATTTGATATATTTACCGGTAAAATATCCGTATTGTTTATTAATATAGCTGCTTTTAAAATGTAACTATCCCTGGTTAATCTGTGGTGTGGCAATTTACGTACTATTCTGTGAAACGAAACGCACACAAACTGCAATGATGTCGGCAACGGCAATGTCGTTGGTGAAAAAAATCATTCGCGTTCAACATGGCGTTCCATTAAGTTTTGTGTTACTGTTATCTTTATTTTAAGCAAAATTTTAAAACTGTTGACTTAAGTTTAAGGTAAATATGATCAAAATGTGCTTATTCTCGTTTAATATCTTCGAATCAATATGTAATTTGTGATAAAAATGCTGTTTTCGGCAATTTTAATATTGTGTCCACATCGTTTCAAAAATTAAAAAAATTTTTGAATGGTTCTCTAGGCAAATGGGTCGGTCGCCGAGTCCGACGCGGCGGCGGGACGACCGGAGAGACAGGCGGGACCGGGACAGAGACCGAGAGAGACGAAGACCACGAACGCGGTCTCGGTCGAGGTCTCTAGAACGCCGACGAAGGTCCCCGGTCAGACGATCTCCTTCGCCACGACGAAGGCGATCGCCGTCTCCCGTCCCTTCCACCTCCTTCGTGCCAAAGCCCAAGAAAAACTTCGCTGAGCGTCCAATAGTCACTCCAGCAGACTTGGAGGGGAAGACGCCAGAGGAGCAGGAAATGTTGAAGGTGATGGGCTTCTGTGGCTTCGATACGACGAAAGGCAAGAAAGTGGAGGACAACGTCGAAGGGGAAGTCCACGTGGTCCTCAAACGTAAGTACAGACAGTATATGAACCGAAAGGGTGGCTTCAACCGGCCGCTGGACTTTGTCGCGTAGTCCATTTGCCTGCAGTAACACGAACCATCGCACTGGCCTCCAGGGTCGAAAATTTATCTCATTGGAACATATTTTGACAGAGTGTGTGATAACCATTTTGGAGCTTGTTTTGTGTGTTTTTACAGGGTTTGAGAGATATTTTTTATATACACATACATATCAGTACCGTTTATAGTGCAAAATGTAGAGTCAAAAGATGATTTGTCATTATTATTGGATGAATGGATAGATTATTATACATTTTCATTTTACAACTTCAGATTTATATTTTAAAAAATTCATGTGATAAGATTTGACCGGGTGTAAAGAATGCACCATTATTTTTATTAAACTTCTTTTTTAATTTATTCCACTCATCAAAAAATTTTTATTTACTAGTTCTATTACTGGACTGACATATTAAGTATCAAAATTTAAAAGTCCCATTGAATGATGTAATTAGTTGCAAATAAAATTAATTGACTCTACTTTTGCAACTGCACATTATATATGAAATGAAACATATATTAAATCTGTTTATATAGTGTTAAAAATGTTTCAATTGTCTATTAGGTCTTGCCAGGTCAATCTTAATAAGTATGGTCCTGGCAATTACTTAGTTGTGTGCCAAAATAACACTGCATGTTATAAAAAAACCTCTTGTTATTTATTTGGTGAGAATATTTTTATTATGATTTAATTAAAATCTGGGATTTTTATAAAACCAAGGTATGTCACATTGGACTATCTCATAATCAGATATTATGGCACACCATTGGGCATTTTTTAATTATGTACAATATATAGGAATAATTTTGGAATTCTCATAAAGTTCACATGGCATACATTAAAATCAGTAAAAGTTTTTAACAACACAATTAAACGGATTAAAGTAACGGTAAGGGGATGAATATTGAAAAGACAGGATGGTAGGAATTCGAGTATGTTCACACGAAACAAGCTTACAAAATCTTTTATATATAGCTGTAAGTGTTATAACCTGTTTTTTGTTCAATGCAGCAAACGCACCAGGCTTTGAATTGTGGCTGTGATATTATGCAGGAAACTGCTATGAATGCAAGGGATTTCGTTTCTCTTTTAAAACTTGTTTTATTTTCTCACCATTTTGAAGGGCAAGGACAAGCCATACATTATATCGAAAAGACTCTTTAATGCTAATTTTATTAAGTTTTTATTATTTTTATTTATAGAGTTCTTATAATCTGCCCACTTTGTACATATTTCACGCAAACGAATAACAGTTTGATATACTGTAATAATAATTCGGTAAAATAATATTACAGCCACATGCCAAAAAGAGATATGTATGCTTTGCCACAAAACTATGTGAGTTTAATGACTTCAAGTTGCTTGCCATAGGTTTGATGTCTCAATCTGTGCAACTTTGAAGTATAAAAATATCATATCATGAGTTAATAATAATAAATTCTAATTCCCATGATTCATACTCAAAAGAGCACTCAAAATTCGTAATTTTCTTTTAATTATAATTATAACAAGGATCTGCAGACTACACCTAGGAATCCTGTGATATTATTCCGACAACTACATTTTTCACTCTTCACATTTAATATTAGGATATATTTTATGAAGCATGAGTTTTGTGGCAAAACCTTAGTAATAAGTTAGGTTAAGTCCGTTAACTCAGTGCCCGCGCGCGCTGCCGCCCGCGCGGTGTCCAGATTAGCGCTCTGCGCACCAAGAAACCCTTTGAAGTGGATTTGGGAACGACAACAGACTTGATGAGACTTGGCACCAGCTCATTTTTGATGATAAATTTGAGATTTCTAGACATCTGTGTCTTCGTTTAGATAGCAAAATTTGATTGATCAGAATTGATTACAGTTATATCAAATGATGTCTGAGACGACTTGGTCTACACTAAAAGCCTATCCACTACAAAATTTTCCCTTCACAGAGCCCTTTAGGAACCTGTAGGCTTTTACTGTGTTCAAGTCGATGGAACATCTTCATTTGGAAGTGAAATTGCATTCAAATTTTAATCAGGAATGAGCTGTGGTGTATGCCATGTATTTATCTCACCAAGTCTACCCTATGAGACTGAAGCTTCGTACCTAAGTTGCAAGTTACCCGCGTGACGCGACCCACACATAGCAATAGTTACAGATATATTTATACACATATACACAACTTCCCCTCTTACCCCCGATCCTCCATAATGTACAATAGTCAAAGCCTGTCAAGTCAGAATGTTATGTTGTTATCATTATTATTTGTTTTGACATCCAAATGTATCAGATTCTGGTCCAAAATTTGTATACGAACTAATAAATATTTGGCTTATTAGATATTTCTATTAAATCATACTCGTTGGAATTGCCCACAAGCTTATTATGCTTTGTGTGGTGCATCCTAAAATAACTTGAAAATTGCAGTTTGGACAGTCAATATCCTATAATAATGTTGATGACATTGCATTCTGTCATGGCAGTCTCCATAGCCCATATACAATATACAATGTTAATTGAAATGTGATATTTTTTACTGATTATATTACTAAGAGCACACGCGTCGCGCGGGGGGTACGGTCAGCGACTACAGTTGAGCTCAAATCCACTTGGAGGGTTTGTCACGTCACTCGCACCTCCCGAATGAATCTTTGTACCACAAAATTGTCTCCGTCAATACAAATGAAAAAGGAATCTTTGACGTCAATATTGGAATCATGTGCTGGCTACTTTTCTCATTAAAGCCAGATGTTGACATTAAAAAAGATGATCTGTTACTCATGAAATTTCAGATGTAAAACCAACAATATGTCTAAAACCAGTAAATATACCATCAATATGTTTTGTTTATGCAGTCATATTTTAAAAATAAAAAATTATACAATAATTCTAAATTATTTATAAGTACATGTAATTTCTTGTATTATTTGCGCCAGTCCTGGTTTTTTTTTGGCGCTCTTTCTGTTATATAAACTTTTGCTGATAATTTCGTAAGCTGGCAATAGTATTATTGCCTTTACGATATTATAGAGGTATCTAATATTAAAAGAACGAATAATATGTAATTTTGACAAAAATACCTCATTCAGGTCATAAAATTATTTTATGACCACAAAACGATTCATTCCCACGTGTATATACCACGAATTTATTTATATTTCTTAAAAGTATAAAATTAAAATGTATATTTTGGTTTGTAAAAATTTAAGTTTTGTACAATTTTTGTAAAGTAAAATATCATTTAAATAATATCCTTGGAACTGCAAGTTTACTAATTAAAAATTGTTTTCCTAATTTAAGTTGCTAATAATTTTGTTCAGTAACATTATTGTCATAAAGAATTTTTACTCTCTAACTTGTTACAATGAACTTGCATTATTTTTATATCATTCTTGTATCTTTATATGTGTAACAATTATGTTATAGATTTGAAATTTAGTTTTCCAAAGAGTTGTGAAACTTGAAATCCTTTATACTATATAAACATCTGACTAAATAATAACTAAAATATTCATAACAATGTTGTGTTATTTTAGTTATGATGGGGTTCCAAAGTTGATTTTTAAGATAAAGAATGATATCTATTTTCATTCAAAAATATGTTTTGTTTTAAGTCTAAATTTAAGTTTCGTGTATAGTTGAAAGTTTGAAGTAGGAAAACTGAATGATCGCAATTTAAACAAGTAATAATTATTTTTTGGCGTTATTATTGCAGGCACCATGAAACCAACTGAACATATTTTTAAACGCTTTTATTTAGCTTCACTTCGGAGCATCAAAGCATCAAATCTTCAAAGCATCAAATCTTGTAACGTTAATTTGAATGACTTCCCTTTAATGAAAATTGATGAAATTTGGCAGACATGTGTATTTCCGATGACAATACACGAAAATCATATTTTAAACTAATTTTCATTGTTTATTTGTTGTTAAATTAAAAAAAACGATTTTCAGACTTTAGACGCATAATTCTCTATGTTCTATTTTACGTAGAGACTTGAAATTTTCACAACTTGTAGCTAATTTTATAAACTAAACATTATTGAAATAAAAGCGTTTAAAAAAAAAATTTTTTTAGGATTCAACTTATTTGTTTAATAGTCACTGATAAAAGCATACTTTATTTCTGTACTAGATATAAGCAAAATTTGTATGTTACTGCCTAGAATTTTAAATTTTGTTCAGTACCTAATATGTATTGATACTTTGAGGTGTCTAATTAATCAAAATTTCATTTCATATTTTTCATTGTAAGTATTTATTTTGCGATCTTTAAAAAGTCCAAGGATGTATGAACTATTTTAAAATAAACTGATTTGGATCAAAAATGTTTGATTTCATTTTATACATCATAAAATATTAGCGGCTTATTATCAAGCTTTTGGCCAAATGGCCAATAATAACAAGGATGACGTTTCCTTTACGATTCTGACAAAGAAGTAGACAAGTTTCATGATGGTGTTGAGACCGTCATTTCAATACCTCAGGTGCGTTATGCTGGCCATACACGATCAAGTATACTTATCAAGTTTATAGCGGACTCGATGCGGCATCCAGTAAACTTGTCTATGGCTACTGTAGTAAGAACCTTTGCTAAGTGGGACCCGTGTTATACCAAAAAATATAGTTAAAAACGTTTGTTTTCATGGTTGATTTAAGTTGAAATTCTGCCTTTTCAATTAGTTGGTTAGAATTTTATTGTTAAAAGCACATTGCAAAATCATTCTTTTGGGATGGATGGATGGAGATATTATATAGGTAAAGAATTAGGCATAGCATCTCCAATCAGAGCACTAAATTAAAATTATACAGTGAACATAAGAAAGCAAACATTCATTAAATTCAGTTATTGAAGTAAGTACTAGTCACCCCAAAAATAAAAGCTTTCTATAAAAGCTAAAATGCCTCTGCAGATACGATTAGAAAATTATAAAAACTCTCCTAGCGAGAAATATTTCTATTCGAAAAGAATTTTTAAGTTTTTTTTTTCATGGTAATAGGAAAATTTCGAAAGGAAAGACACAAGAAAGCATAAGATTTTTATTAGAACATCCATTATTTTAGATATTATTCACCGGTCCACATTGTTTACCTCTTAATAAAAGGACTATTTTACACATCGACAAAAATAGTTTTGTACCGGTACCAAAGTACTAGTCACATTTTGGTACAATACCAAGTACAAAATAAAAGTTCACGTTTCAGCTCGAAGCAAGTGATTATTAGTGAGTTATAATACCGAAATGTACATATTTGTGAATGCGAATATTTAAAAAATATTCACTGCTAAACAAGCAAATGATCCGAAAGTATTGATATGTTGTCTTCGTCAAGATATTTTTTCCAAATATAAATAAATATATATAATAAAAAGTATCAGGTGCATTATAATTTCATATTTAAGTATACATAATTAATACTTTTTTTGCCAAATACATTCACATGATTTCATACAAACTTGTAATATCACTTTACCGATATAGACCATCACTTATTGGTACCGGTACAAAAATACAACTCTTCAGTCATTGCTAAGATGCACAAAAATCTGGTACACATTTATTTGACAAAGCTTAATCCATAATGTGTTCATAAAATACGAAATATCTATTTTACATTTATATACAAAATTAATGGAATGTTTATGAATTGACATACATATTATACTTCTTTATTTAATAACGCAAAATTAAATGAGATTCAAAACAATATAACAATATATTATTAATACTTTCAAAAGAAACATATATTTATTTATGAATATGTACTAACATTTTGAACCAGTCAACTCCAAAACATAAAACTTTTTTTTTTTAAATTTATTAGGAACTGATGATAATTATGACAATAATTTATCAATAAAATACTTTTTCCAACTTACATAATATAGGTATCATTTCGACGATGGAAAGGCAAAATGTATTATCCGCCATTTAGTAAAATGACCAGGAGAGACGATTAAAGTTTTAGAAAATTCATAACTTTTAAAGTATTGAAGATATCTCTCTGAAATTTAAGTGAATAGTAATAAAATTTATTACAAATGCATACATGTAATAAAAAATAACGTATGTCTAATATTTGTATTAATTTATGGAGTTTATACAAAATACCAAAAAATCTCAGATAGGTAAAATCAGTTTATATCCAAATATTATATCCAAAAAATTTCAAGCAAAGTGTTTTATATCCAAAATATAATATAAATATTTTCTAGTAAATTGTTTTATATCCAAATAAATGTGATATTGCTATCGAGTAAAATGACTTAAAAACACATCCAATCATGACCAGAGAGAGGTAAACGCTTTTATGTAACTTCTTCATATCTATGCAAACCTGGAAAAACAGTTCTACAGACATCATTGTATTCGAACAAAGAGGGCCAAGTGGTTTAACCATACACTTAAATATAATTTAGGCCACAAACTAAACTTTCCATAACTTAATAAAATCCTGAAAATTGTAAAAAAATTAAAATCATCCATCCAATCCATCCATCAGCCTTTGAAGGTCCACTGCTGGACATAGGCCTCCCCTAACTTGCGCCACTCTGACCGGTCCTGAGCCTTCTGAATTCAGCAGATGCCAGCTGTCTTCTTCAGGTCGTCAGTCCACCTGGTCGGGGAGCGTCCTATGCTCCTTTTTCCGAGACGTGGGCGCCATTCAAGGACCTTTCTTCCCCAACTGTTATCGGTCCTTCGCACTATGTGGCCAGCTCATTGCCACTTCAGCCGGCTAATTCTTTGAGCTATGTCGGTTACCCTTGTTCGTCTACGGATCTTCTCATTTCTGATGCGATCACGTAGTGAAATACCGAACATAGCCCTCTCCATAGCCCGCTGCGCTACTCTGAGCTTGTGGATTAGGCCAATAGTAAAGCACGACGTCTCGGATCCGTATGTCATCACTGGCAACACACACTGCTCGAACGCCTTCGACTTCAGGTACTGAGGTAGTGTTTTGGACGACAAGATATGACGCAGTTTCCCGAACGCAGCCCATCCGAGTTGAATTCTACGAGTGACTTCTTTCTCGAAGTTGGACTTACCCATCTGAATCACTTGTCCCAGGTAATTGTTTTCGTCTACAACTTCGAGAGCAGCGCCATCAACAACAACCGGTACGGGTGTGACATGGACATTCGACATGATTTTCGTCTTGTCCATGTTCATCTTAAGACCCATCCGTTGTGAGGCGCTGTTCAAGTCCCCGAGCATTGTATCAAGTTCTTACAAGGAACCCGCCAGGATGACATATCGGCATATCGCAGGTGTGTGATGTATTCGCCATTGATGTTAATGCCCCGTCGTTTCCACTCCATCTGCTTGAACACGTCTTCCAACGCAGCGGTGAACAGTTTTGGGGATATGACATCCCCTTGTCACTAAGAGACAAAAAAAAATTAAAAATGAAGGTAAATGTTTTACTAAAATTATATTTATCAAAAAGTTACTGATTAAAAGGTTATAATGGTAAGGACGGAAAATCAAAACAATTAATTCAACAATAAACAACACGTAACTAAACAATCCATCCATCAGCCCTTGGAGGTCCACTGCTGGACATAGGCGTCCCCAAACTTGCACCACTCTGACCAGTCCTGAGCCTTCTGAATCCAGCGGATGCCCGATGTCTTCATCTGGTCGTCAGTCCACCTGGTCGGGGGGCGTCCTATGCTCCTTTTTCTGAGATGTGGGCACCATTCGAAGACCTTTCGTCCCCAACGATTATCGGTCCTTCGCACTATGTGGCCAGCCCATTGCCACTTCAGCCGGCTAATTGTTTGAGCTATGTTGGTTACTCTTGTTCGTCTACGGATCTTATTTCTGATGCGATCACCTTGAGAAATACCGAGCATAGCCCTTTCCATAGCCTGCTGCGCTACTCTGAGCTTATGGATTAGGCCAATAGTAAAGCTCCACGTCTCGGATCCGTATATCATCACTGGCAACACACACTGCTCGAACACCTTCGACTTCAGGCTCTGAGGTAGTGTTTTGGACGATAAGATATGACGCAGTTTCCCGAACGCAGCCCGGGTTGGATTCTACGAGTGACTTTTTTCTCAAAGTTGGACTTACCCATCTGGATCACTTGTCCCAGGTAATTGTATTCGTCTACAACTTCGAGAGCAGCGCCGTCAATAACAACCGGTACGGGTGTGACATGGACATTCGACATAACCTTCGTCTTGTCCATGTTTATCTTAAGACCCATCCGTTGTGAGGCGCTGTTCAAGTCCCCGAGCATTATACCAAGTTCTTCCAGGGAGCCCGCCCGGATGACTATATAATCGGCATATCGCAGGTGTGTGATGTATTCGCCATTGATAAAATAAATAAAAAAAACATGAGAGGTGTCAAGGGACACTCGTATGGAACGAAGTTCCTTTCGATTTATATAGTGTTTTGTTGTACAGCGCCATCTCTGTAAAACTCTCTGAATCACTTCAAAAAAAGTGTCGTCATTCGTAAGAATCAAAAAGTGTCGTAATTTTCCGTCTAGCCCCCTTTCACAACGCGCGATAAGGAACTTCGTTCCAATAACGCGTTTAGGAGGTTGAGTTGAGGAGAGATGTAGGTTCTCTCTGCGTATTCTACCGTCTGTATAATGGGGAATGTTCTGAAGAACTGTTTGGCTTACTACCTGCAGTTCATTTTCTTCACCGCACACAGCGTACCAGGTTCCATCAACACTATCTGGATACTTGGCGTTCATCCACAGTCCGGTTCTCACGTCATTTTCTACCTCGCACGTGTAAACTGTGGAACAAACTACCTGCATCGGTGTTCCCTCTAAGACCTATGACATAGGGTCCTTCAAGAAGCGGGTCTATCGTCATCTTCTTGGCTGGCAACGCGTTGGTGACGCCCCTGGTGATGCTAATGTCCATGGGCGGCGGTGATCACTTACCATCAGGTGACCCGTCTGCTCGTTTGCCTGCTCAAAGCATAAAAAAAATAACGCTTCACACTCATAGCCCCACACTAGGATTCCCTGTGTCGTGGGTGCCATGGACAACACACAAGACAAGGACATTCACGCCCAGACCGAGAACACAAATTCAAACTCATCATTCAAATTTCCGCCTCGCTGGGAATCGAACCCAGAACCCTTGGCGCGGCGATCCGGCATGGTGACCATTGCGCCACACGGGTCGTCAAACACCCACGGGACTTCAATACTTCTATATACCGGTACTCGATCCGGCACCGCTGGGGAGAATTTAGTACTGTCCAGGTCTCGATAGAATCAAAGGCTTTCTCATAGTCCACATAGGCAACACATAGCGGCTGATTACCTCGGTCTTCTGTATAATCTGCCGCAGTGTGTGTATGTGGTCTATAGTACTGTAGCCTTTTCGGAATGCTGCTTGTTCGGGAGGCTGAAAGTCATCAAGCCTGCGTGCAATGCGATTTGTGAGCAGCCTCGGAAACAGCTTATAAACGTGGCTCAGAAGTGCAATGGGCCTGTAGTTCTTCAAAAGGGCTTTATCGCCCTTCTTGAAGAACAGCGTCACCACACTTCTGCCCCACGCTTCCGGGGTAGTTCCAGTGTTGATGACGGAATCGAATAGTTTTTGGAGCGCCACTAGAAGGGGGTTTCCTTCAGCTCTTAGAAGCTCGGTTGTGATTCCGTCATCTCCCGGTGTCTTATTGTTCTTAAGTTATTTGAGAGCCTCTCTAAACTCATACAGGCTAACGTCCGGGATATCCTCTGTGTAGTGTTGGGTCGGTTTAGCTCGCTTGTCGCTCTCCTCGCGAGGAGATGGAGCTTGAGAGGAGGCATACAACCGTCCGTAGTATCTCTCAGTTTCGTACTTCAGTGCCGAACTCGGTCTTCAACCTCGTAAGCTGACCTTGCCCAGTAGATAGATCCTTGGCGAACACTTTTGAGCCTTGGCGCTAAACAATAACTTATCTAAAATACTTAAATAATGGTGAATCGCGAGGTTTGACAACGGCACGAAGTGCGCGTAACCATCCTCTCCGACACAAGAAGGGTGACTGAAGCGCCTGCGCATCAGCCCGTACTTACATATTACCATCTGACTTACCCGCAATTTGCTTTAATTTGTATGGTTTAACCATAATTTTTTGTATGCAGTAAAAAATTGTAAAGTAGTTTAATGCCAAAAATGAAACTAGTACAGTCAGTTTAAATGCACATGTTATTTGTGAAAAAAAACAAGTAAATTTGTTTTATTGTATTAAAATAGGTTCTAGAAAGAACAGCAAAACGACTCAACGCATAATGTTACCTTATTTTGGATAGGTAAAATGTATTATCTTGGAAACAATAGCATTTTAGAATACAGTAAAATGTATTAACTTACAATGACTAACATTTAAAATCGGAGTAAAATGTTTTAATTCTATTGATGAACAAAAATCAAGTTGGGTATAATGTATCAATTACAAAAATGATAATATTATAATTTGGTAAATTGTTTTAACATTTAAATTTAGTTAAAGTCAAGCAAGGCAAAGTAACATAAGGTAAAATTTTTAGTTGAGATGTGTTTTAATGACAAAATCCACTATTTACTGTGGAGTTAAAACACAAAAAAATATGAAAAACTTCAAAAACACTGGTGTATTAACGACCATAAAAGTCTTCAGATCGAGCTGAAACTAGGACCATTCGAAAGAGAAAATTCTCCCGATTCCAACGATGTATATAACTCGATATCGCCTAAAATGGCGGTTAATACATTATGCCTTTCCACCGTCGATTTGTTATCGGTGCGTTGGTTGCATTTTTTATAAACTTAATGTTGCTGGTACACATGCTAAAGTCCGCGCAAAACTTTATGACATTTAACGTTCGTTACGCGGTGTCCTACGTGGGCGACTCAACGCGAACGCGAAGCGACGCGGCGCGATGCGAAAACAACAAACAGTTGAAATGTGTTGAAGTGTCCTACGTTACAAAACGCACGTAGAGTGCGTTGCGGCGCGGCGCGATTTGACGCGAACGCGATCAGTTGGTTTGATATTTTCGGGCGAACTTCAGCGGCGCGGCGGGTGTCAGTGGCGGTGTAGGGACGATTCGCGTGCACGTAGGACAGAGCCGCCGCATCGCACCGCATCGCACTGAAATCGCACCGGATCGCTTCGCGATCGCGTTCGCGTTGAGTCGCCCACGTAGGACACGGTGTTAACCTTTCGGTCGTTCGGTCAGGGGTTGCAAACCATTATTATCATAGAAGTTATATTTAGTAGACATTTATTTATATTGTTATTTATTTTACAGTAAAAAGTAAATAAATCAATTCTTTAAAATGTTAAAACGTCGATAAGTAGGTACATACATACAACTGGAAAATGCGCTCTAATTTAAATAAATAAACGATTACATACCCCCACACTATGACTATCCCATATTTTAATACACCTTATATGCTGCCATGTAATAACCAACATTAAAATAAAGATAACAATAAATACAATTTTGAGGTATAACATCGCTGTAATAAATCCAGTACGTTTTTAGATTATTTAACTTAGTAACAACTCTAAATTTTTCTTTTTACACAATATTCTCTTTAATTTGTTCCTGGGGTCGATGTACGTTTATGTCATAAAGTTTTGCGCGGACTATAGTTTACACACAAATATAGTTTTCACACAATTGCATATATTATAATAAAAAACATATACAAACACAGACGTTCAGAGTTAATGCATGGTATTGCGAATGCCCGATGCTACTAACTAGCATTTGTATCACAGGCACTCTATAGGATATCTACAGAATATTAATATTATTATTAGGTACTAAATAGGTAGATTACAATTTAATATCGGTCAGCAAGTTACTTGCCACACTTTTGTAATTAAGGAACATTTTAGTTAGCCAGAATTTTTTGAATACTTTTTTACAAACCTGATGGAGTCTGAAGCAATAAGAGCAAATAAAAAAAATAAAGTCTTCATTTGTGTGATTATTAACACAATTTGTAAATAGTAAAATAGAGACTAACAATTACTGATGGGCTTTACAAATTCATTCAATACTTTACTTTTTAAGATAGGAAATATGGGTTGCGGTGAAGGAACTAAGTAGACATGTGAAATAGGCAAAGCTAAAAAAGAATGACCTAAAAATAAAATATTACATGTACATAACTTCCTAGAACAGAACAGTCAGTCTGAGTCTGAGATTTTATTTGTAAATATTGATGCTTGGTAGGTTCCAAATTTTATTTAATACCTTTAAATTTTAACTAATTTTTTTATTATGCAGTAAGAAATTCATAAAAAAATATAGATCAATGTGACTAGACTTAGGGTAATAATTTATCAGCAATTTGTGAACAGTAAAATTATAATATCAGATTGACAGTACGCAGTTTAAGGCCATGTTCGGACCATGCCCATTTTGGACATATTTTATAAAAATACGGAGATAAGTATAATGCATAATTATTAATTTCACAGATATAATCTTAAGCGATATAAAATATAATACTCAGAATATGAGACAGTTGCAGCGATCTTTCGCACTTCATATTATTTCATTAGCATAGTTTGTACAATTAAACATTATTCTATTTATAATATGATTGGTTGGTAGCTATTATTATTTTAGTAAAAAATAATTATTAATGTAAGTTACTGTTAATATCTTAGAAAAACAAAAATAAAAATATTCAGTGCAATCATTAACTTTGCAAAACTATGCTACAAAAATATACAAATTATACAAATACAATTTATAATTAACTTTAATTATATTATGAAATAATCATAAATGCTTTCTGACATACAATACTTTAGTAAAATATATATGTGTAATATAAATGCGTTCTTATCCTTTATTTGGCAAGTTATGCAAATTCAATACAAAACCTATAAAATCAATGTGAGTGCGCTGATCTATTATAATTCATTAATAAAATTCATTGTAACATCTGATCCATTACTACGATACTACACCTCATATTATGTCGTTAGGTCACATGCTGTCAAATACCGGACGGTACAATTTTGTACCGCAAATTATGTACCTATACAAAATATTTATTATAATAAACGCAGACCGCGTTCCTACAGCTTAAACTTCTAGAACTGGACAGTTATAACTAGAACACTCTAGAACCAGCTAGATTCTTCTAGAACAATCAAGAACATTAATAAAGACACAAATATTATACATATTTAAATATATTTCTTATATAATACGATATATCATTTGAGAACCAATTTTCACCTTTCAATAAATCGAATATGGTTAATGATCCAGTACCATTGTTTTCAGTAAAATCGAACATTTGAGCCAGTTATAAAATACATATAACAATCTGAGAATGGCATACACCTATTTGATTATAATTTATTTTATAATATTAAATTACTACAATAAATACATAACTACTGTTGAGGCTTATTCAAGTCGCTTTAAGCTGAAAGTCTCGGATTCAGTTCGCGGCCAGTACAAGCGCTAATTTATTTCAATTATGGGCGGATTCGACCAAACTATTTAAATATTGTCATGCCAACGACGGTTGAAATCTTTATAATCTGGCAAAATGAACCTTACCAAGGAGTTGAAATTTTACATATTGCTTTAGTTTTTATTTTTGTGATTTGAGACCTGATACTACACAGTTCGTCTCCAGGCGAAGGAACTCCTTCACGGTTAACAGCAATCACTATTTTTAACCGACTTCAAAAAAAGGAGGAGGTTCTCAATTCGACTGTATTTTTTTTATGTTTGTTACCTCGGTACTTTGGACTGGGTGAACCAATTTTGATGATTCTTTTTTGAATCGAAAGCTGGTGCTTGTCGTGTGGTCCCACATAAATTTGAGCGAGATCTGACAATGGCATCCGTGTCAAAAGCATATAAGTCTTAATTTGAAGTTGGTTATTTTTTTGTTAAAATTTTAGATTATTTTTCTTTAGTACCTACATTGACATTATAAAAACGTGTATTTTGACTATTTAGATCTTAAACACGGAAGTGAAAATAAACCCTGACGTCAGCTTGTCTTATCAAGAGTGACGCCGCCCGCTTACCATGTGTGCGTAATTTTTAGTGCGATCCGACCAATCCGACGCAGTAATGGCGGCCCATTAATAACAGAGTGGTGTCAATGTGTGCGTGTGATACTCGTTCGAATAGAGGAGTTGGTATTACTATGGGTGCCTCACTGAATTTGTTGTTGACATTCCGTCTGATTCTTTTTTTAAGTCTGTGATCTTAAACTATTAGCTTGTTTAGTTTACTGACTATGCCGGTCATTATTATACGTATTTCGTCAACTATTCAAGTTACTCCAATATAATATTATATTTGGCTGAATCCGCGGGATTTTGAGCAGCTAAGTTCATCAAGACATCGCAGCAGTGATGGAATTAGTCCGTGAATTTTTCGTTGCATAATATAATAATAAAAGTGATCAAATTCGATGTTATGGTAGTTTTCTATTGTTTATGGACTGGACATGTCATATAAAATATATTATAATGTAAAAATTGAGGTGCTACCGACGGCCGAGGGATATAATATTAACTTTTACTTTGTGTGATACTTAAATGTTGTAAATTTTTCAACTATTATTATTATGGACATTTCCAAAAGCATATTAATAAATCACGCGCTGGCGCGAGGTAGTGTCATGGTGGACGCAAGCGTTGGTTTCAAACTAGGTCTACAAACTCCCTCAATTCATTCAATTATAATACATACTATTGGGACGTTAACATTAACATCATAAAATTAAGGTTTAATATCTTTTCGTCGCATAGAAATGCCGTGACGTGACACTATTGATAAGTATTCGGTGTCACGTGACTTGGGAGTGATTTTTATTTGAATAATATGAACCCTGATTTAAATAGATCTTAATGCGTCTATGCTTTGTCTATATTATATCTGATTTTCAGATCAATCTTAGCGTAGTGATATTGGATTTGCCCCCCTAATCGAGTTATTAATGTGATATACAGTAAGGGTCTCTCCATGCCCATACGTGTCCTTATAATCCGATTCCTCGTGGAATGATATGGAAAGTCCCTAAGTAACTTTTATTGATATGAAAATAATATACTCAATGTTTTGATGCAACCATTCCTACATCATTTATTTAAGATTTTTTTACTGGCTATATTTTCTTACTGATTATAAAAATTGCAAATATTTGTAGTTAGCATAGGCATAGTTAAATATTTCCAGCACCGACCTATATATGACCGCTAGTGGCATTATTAATATTTTAAAAGAACTACGTAATTAATTCATATCAATAAAAATTACCAATTTCTCTAAGTTACCCCCTTTTATATCCCTTAAACTTCAGATCAGTTCATTATTACTATGTATTTCCATACGTTAATAAATAAATTCTTAACTCCTCCTTTTATGCATATCTCTAGAATCGTCAAGAACATTCGAGAATCGTCTTAGTACAATACTAGCATGTGTTAATATTATTTTGATACAGTCCGCATCATATGAGAGAGATCGTTAAAAATACCTTAACCAAACTTTAGTTTTATAGAATCATTAGGGTCTCTCCAAACTTTACCATAACCGGTTAAAATAGATTCTACCTTGCTAAGTATGAGGAGACCCTTCTCCGACACAAACACTAAGAAAACGTGAAAAAAAAACATTCACTACAATTAGAATTTAATTGTCTACTTTACATGTCGACTGTACCAATAAATAGCCCTCTCTCAACCTTTAAAAATAAATAATTTTGCACTCTTCCCCTGTTATCTCAAAATAAAACAAATAAGACTCAAACATGCCATTCGAGATTCCCTTCAAATTTTTCAGACAATTCTTAAACATCTGTAGAATATTCATAACTCTTTAACTCTATCATCCCTCCTTATCCTTACTTTAAATCTATCCCTTTTACTCACCAGTTGTCTTATCAAGTCTATATGGCTTCAAAGATTGAGTCAATCAAAGTTCTTACAGACTTAAATGCTCACCAAAACCACTATTCGCTCATCTATAATAATATGGCCTTAGCTACCCTTACATGTGTGTTAAACATATTTATAACTCAATTCTTACGTTTCGTCCTCCAATCCCAATTTCTTTGTATTCCACTTGTTGCTATTACATCTAAATAAATATAATACTTCCGTCGCCCTATGTATACCTTAAACAGAACATTCATTACTAAATTCAGCCCCCCGCTATCACCGTTATCCACAGCACAGGTTAATAACTTAACACAGATTAACACAATTACTTCGCCCCCTGAGCCCCCCGTATTTTCCTCTATTCGCCTGTCGGGCTAGAACGGGGTCTGTTAGGGTGCTTTTCCACCAGAGATGTGCTATGCAGCTATGCTGCGAAGATGTGAAATCCAATAAATATGATTGGTTCAATAAATTGATTGATTTCCACCAATGAATATGATTGGTGGATATCAAACGCATCCATAGCAACATAACATAGCACATCTCCGGTGGAAAAGCAGCCTTATACTTGCCCTTATGTTTACCTCATACAGAACATACATTATGAAACTATTCAGCCCCCCATCCACCGCACTGGTTAATAACACAATAACTTCGCCCCCGAGCCCCCCGCCTATTCCTCTACTCTACTGGCCTGGTCTAGAAGGGTGCGGCCTCGTCGAGGGTATGGAGCCAGTTGAAGATCATCATGTTCCGCTCGTACTTGGAGAGCGGGCGGCCGCGCTCGCGCTCCAGGTCGGCTGCCGTCAGCGCCAGGTGGGCCGCTTCTGAAGACATACGTTACCCGTACAGAACAGCCCGCGGTATGAAAATTTATGAGAAGTATAATCAAACTTTCTCCGTTACGTTATGCGTTATGTTTGTAATTCGTAACACATAATCTATTATTATACATTTGTGTAAATAAAAACGTCACATTAAATTGAATAATTAATATATTAATATAAATAAATGTATCACCCGCGCCATTAATGAAACTAATCTAAAATGGCGGTTCGTACTTGTAATGATAGGTAGGAACATCAACAAAACAGAGTTGCTAGATAGGTAATATTTTTTAAAAGATTTTTGTTATTTGAAAACAAATATTAGCAAGGTATTTAAAAACCAGACCAAGTGCTATCGGAATCGCGAAATACGGGTTTCATATTTTAGTTTAACGTATAAAACCTAACGCCTAATTAGGTTGAGTACGTAATTAAGATAGAATATTATATTGAATACTATACTCAAGTCAAACTCGGTTCGGACTTGATGTAAACATTGTGTCTGATAACGTTGCATAGCAACCACAAACAAACAGGCGTATGTAACTTTTTGTTGTAATGTCAGTAACTTATTATTTTTGTTTGTGTTTTTTTAACAAATCAAGTGCCTTCTTAATGAAAAATGCATTAAAATAATTACATAAATAGTGACTTCACTTGAAACATAACTTTGATGTCCTAACCCCAAAATGTCCTACATTAGTGCGTTTTACTGTGGCATTGTTCGCTATTACTTCAAAGTGACCTGAAGTATCTACAAGAAATTTATATTTGTTGAGGTTAACACTTTCGCAACGGCCATACTAAATTAAAGTGTTAAACGCTCGTAGTAGCAACACAACACTTTGGCTGGCAGTTGGTATAGGTGACTGTTAATGGCAAAATAAAACTTCTAAGATGATTTCTTAGGTAAATTAAATCACCAACCTTTGCTTGAAGCTTTGATCACTAATCTTGTGGCAAGGTGAGACCTGTGCCTTGCAATGAGCTAAGTTGGGAATAGGAATAAGGGACTTTATGAAATAAAATGAAAACATTATCTTTACAGGTTTAATTTTTAACAACATTAAATAGTCATATCAGTAATCAGTAGCCTCGCTCAAACCCTTAAGGTTAATCACTCTCTGATTGTGACGTGTCTGATGATGTAGTGTCCTCATTCAAGTCACAGACTTGAAAGACAAACCGATCAATGACATCATCAGTTATGCCATCCAAATCACTCATCCTTAACTCTTCTTTCTTAATATGGTTCATACAATTCTGCCATGCTGCAGGTGTAATTAATATAATATAATTCAAATATTAACAGTCCATTTTCAACAAATCTATCTTCACTTCCTGAAAAGAAAAGACACATATAATATATTTTGTGATTCATTTATAACTTGTATATAACAGTTATATAAGTCATTCCTTAAATTATACTAAATTACTAAAAGTAATTTAAAAATTAACCAAGTTATGTATTTGTGACTTTTTATAATATGTATTTAAGGTTTTTTTTCTTTTTAGATATTGTACAATGATTTTAAACTTGAAATAAGTAAATAAATAAACGGTAACACATTGTGCCTTGTGTGGCACACATAACACATCACTATAACACCCATGACCCGAGTAGAAAATATTTATCTATCACATAAATATTTTCCCCGTCCGGGAGTCAAACTCAGGTCCCCTCACTTTGCAGGCAGGGTCACTACCAACTAGGCTACAGAGTCATCATGTATATAATATTAAAATTTTCAAGAAACTGAAATACCTACCAATATGGACTATGATTAACCTCTTTCCTTTTCCCGAAGGTTTTTTTAATCCTTTTGACAAGCCTTCTCTTGAAGCAATGCTCAAATCTTGCCACATTTTACTTCTTGTATGGCCTGAAATGCATCATATTATAACTTTATTATTTATAACATTCAAATTCAAAATCATTTAAACATAATAGGTGTCACTGATCCACTTGAACACATCATTATTCAAATATTTATCTCACAAATACTGGGCATTTGTAAAAGTAGGGTTTTGTTGCTATTCCACCCTTGCACAATTCATATGTATATTAAGTTATGAAGCTTAAGCATACAAGTAGCATAACATATCCAAGGAAGACAATTTAATAAACTCAACTTCAAATCTACAGAAATTACCTATTAACAAACAATTAATAATAGGTTATTAATATCCCCCCAAGTCTTACAATGAAGTTTACATTGTATACTTCAGTCAGTTCAAGGGACTAATAAACTACTTTGAATAACTCCGATATTATGGCTTTAATTCACTTGTGTTTACTTCAGTTGTAAGAAATGATACATAAAATTTTAATTAAATATTTACCTTCATTGATCCATGTTTCATCGGTATAATATAATTTACGGCCTTCGTCCCTCATTTTCTTTTATTCTGTTTAAATATTTACACCTCCATATTAGAATTTTATTTCTTGAGTCTTGACCTTTTGACTTTTGTTATCTCTTGAACATGTAATGGCGGACGGCTGCGAGCCGGACAGAGTACGTAATATTATAACATCTGTGCCCGCGGAAAAAGTAAAAACGGAACGCAACCGTTCTTTTTTTTATCATTTCAAATTAGATAAATTTATATTTTAATACCTTAATAATAGAAGGAATAATTATGTATAAAATCGATATAGTCTTGGATATAATAAAATGAAAATTGGCTTTAGTTAATTTATTGTAATAAGATTTATTCTTAAGCATACTGGGTGGAATGAAACTTATTTATGCCGGAAAATAACACGACTAATTTGCAGAGCACGTTCGCACAATTTATCGCTATACGGTTTTGGTAGTCATTTCTATTTATACACATAGACCAAAACATTATATTTTGTTAAAAGGTTCCAAATTGCTCCTCGTAATTAAGGATGTGGGAGCAAGAATTCTTTATTGATGAAAGTGTAATAAGATGTTGGTTTTTACCTCGTTTTCTCTTAGTGTGTTGTTTTTATAGTTCAATAGTGAGTTAATTAAGATGTCACAAATATCATAATTATTATTTAGTTCTATAATACTTATCTGGTGTACGAAACACAAATCAGTTTGTAAAAACCCTATAGAGGAATTTTAATGGTTTGTTTACATCGGGTCCGATTTGAATGTGAATCTAGTATAGATGAAATACTTTGGGAGAGATAAGAATTTAACAATGAATTTAGAAAGAACGGAGCGCGTTGAGACAGCGTGATTAAGCAAATTTTTTTGCGTCCTATACCAACGTGTGTGCCTAAAGACAGGAATGACGTGCGAGTGAGAGGGTAAGATAAGTGCCGCATTATTAGTTTCTTTAATGGCGCGAGTTACAGATGGTGGTACATCTCACCAGGATGCACGAACTTGGGCGTCTGCTTCCCCTGCGGCACGGCCAGCGTGGTTGGCCCCGGGCCCGCCGCCGACACCGCCGACGCCGCCGCCGCCTGCAAACCAGTGCCGGATTTATATTTTTTATGAGTATAGGCCAATTTATTTCCGCCGCCCCATGTACCTTTCTAAAATAATAATTTTCCATTCATAGTAAGGAAGGCATTGAATTAGTCACTAAGAAAGTGTGTAAAAAAAAACAAGAATTACAATCTTTACGGCCCTTTTTAATAGCAAAATCATCTATAATATCAAGTTCTGAAATCTGCCGCCCCTTGGACGCTGCCACCCCTAGGCCGCAGCCTATACGGCCTATTGACAAATCCAGGACTGCTGCAAACACCATTCACATCTCTATGTAAGCCCCTGTCACTACGTGTGCGTGTGTATGTGTTTGCGTGTGTAGGCGCGCGCGTGTGTGTGTATGTGCGTGTGGTGTGGTGCGTTCCCTTTTAGTCAGTGTGAGCGTATATTGTTTTGTTTGTAAGCGTATGGTGTCTGTTAAGGTCGATAAAAATGTAATATATTGAGACCATTGTTATAATAATTTTTTGTTAAATAAATTACCATTATTACATATTAGCTGAACCAGCAGACGTTCTGCAACCTGTTTTATGTTTATATGACATAATAAAAAATATTACTATTCATAATCAAATATAGTTTATGTAACTCAGAAATAATTTATATATTCAAAAATGCTTAATTTTTGAAATCGGTTCCATAGTTGAGTTTATCCATTACAAACAAATAAACCAAAAAATCAAAACTTTATTTTATACTTATTTTATACTTTATATTAGAACAATTATAATGAGTGAAACAAATGGAAGGCTAGCTCAATAGAACAACTATGAGTTATGTGTATGAGTTGTGTGCATTGTGTGTGTATTGTGTGTGTGTGTGTTCTGTCACCTCGAGCCTATCCAGGTTGAACTCTGACTGCGACATCCTCTCGAGCGCGCGGTACGTGGTCAGCAGGCGGCGCCGGATGTAGTTCTGACGGACCTGCAACACCACCAACATTAACATTTATCATCTGTATACACAACGAAACCGAGCACAGGTCTCTCCAGTGTGAATTGGAGGATTTAGATATCGCTCTTAAGATGTATCGTTACATAATGAGTACTAAATAAATAAATAAAATAAGGTGCGTACCTTCTTGTTGTCGGTGAGCAGCGGCCGGTGCGGGGGCTGCAGCGGCTGCGAGCGCTGCGGGGAGGGCAGCTGCGACCCGCCCACTGAAAAAATACTACTATATAATACGTATATCGACACTTGAACGGAAACATTGACTAAGCGACATTGATCTAACTTTACAGGAGAGCAGTTTAAAGTTGAATTTTAGAAAAGTTGTTGTATATGCCACAATATAGATGATAAAATAAGGATTCCAAAACAGTAAGAATAACGTCGGTAGGAGGATTACAATTCATGTTCAAACCACCCGAAGGCCTTGATATGGCTTAACAACTGTTATGATAACAAACTTTGACTAAGACTGATTAAATGTTGGTGGTCTCACCAGCGACCCAGGTGCTGCAAGAGCGCGAGCTGGCGTTGAGGGTGAGCGCCTCCAGCGCCGCACACAGACCCACCTCCGACGTCGCGCTACACACACACACACAACACTACATCATCAAGGTCATAGCAAAACTAGCAAACCAAAGGAATACATCAACAATGGCAATGTCGTACAAAACATACACAATGATTACCCTGAGTAAGCGTTGTAATTATAACCACAATGAAAATAATATTATTAATAGTCATTTTGTACATTATTTATTTTTAGATTATTATTTATTAGACATAAGATACATAGATATATCAGATTAATACCTGTTGGTTTGAATACAAAATAGATATTGTAGTTATACACAACATAACAGACCGTTTATGTCATAAAGTTTTCCTAAAACTGTAAAAACAAAATAAAACGTGTAACAGAACAGTTATAGTTTCTTCTTTACATTCAAGATATTGTCACAAAGTATTTAATACTAGCTGTGCCTGCGACTTTCCCGCGTTTTTCCTTTAGGTACGAAGACAAACATTCTGTAGTACATAACATTTTTGTATCTAACCTTTCAGAGAAGAGAAGAGTTGGGTCTCTTCTGCTGACTGTACATCACTACACCTATCCAAGCAGACTGACCTCCGCAGCGGCTGCCGGGGCGGCGCGGCGCTCACATCCGCGGCGCTGAATGACCGGCGGAGGCCGAGCTGCGCGCAGAGGGCGGCGCACCCCGCCAACAGCTCCCGACATGCGTCGCCCGAGCCTGGCGCGCCGCTCGCCAGGGATAGGGCGCCCGAGCCGCGTCTATGGGTTAGGGAATATGGGATCTATATTTATTCTTGTTTTAGTTAATGGATGATTTTATAATGGGACATGGATGATCCTCAAAACAAAATGTCACAAAACTATTTTATTTTATTTTAAAAATTCTATTAAAATTTGCAAAAGTAACCTAAGTGCATGCATTCTATTAAAAGGGAATGATTGATATTGAAGAATGTGCACTATTGCAATTACTAAAAGATTATATTTAATTATTTAAAAAACTCAATAAGTATCATAATTATGAATAAATAAACTAATTATAGCATATTTAAAAACCAAGGCAACAATACTTCAAACCTTTTAGTCACTATAGAGTGAATGTGTATAAAGTGAAGGCACTATACGATAAAGGATCAGTTCTGTTTGAGATAAACACAGTCTTACTTGACAGCATTGCTATCTGGATTGGGGCTGGCTACTCTCAGCGACGGGTCTGGACCTTGCCCAGCCTGCAAAACAAATATTTCTGGTGAATTTCTTATGACATTATTATTATGACAATAGACTCTCATTAGACACTAGATTATCATGCAGTTTTGGCATACGACCATTACTTTTAACAGGTAACAAACGTAGATTATATAAAAATATTATATAGAAGTAAACTAAATTCATATATGGATTATTGAGGAGCATAACCCATTTGATTAACACTACACTCATAAGTCATAACCCCACACTACATAAGATTCCTGTCTTGAGAGTGCCATGGAAAACACACAACAACAAGGGTGTGTCCTTAACCTAGAATGTCACCTTCTGCCTTGGACTCGTAACGACTTCGGACTTGTTCGTCTCGGACATGGAACGTGATGTGGATGTCTTCAAGAAAAGAGTGAATAGGCTTTTACTAAGTTAATGTGCTTACCACCTTGGACCACATCTTCACTTACCATCAGGTGGGATTGTGGTCATGCATTAACTTATTTGTGTAAAAAAAAAAGACAGAACAAAAAAAACTCATTATTCAAATTTTCGCTTTGCTGCCATTGGCATGGTGGTCCGGTCCAGAATGGTAACCATTAACGGGATATCGGCCTGTTTTCCACTCCATGCTACGGTGTGACCCTAACCACTCACCCTACAGGCCAGCAAGCGGAGCACCCTGGCATCGGAGGCAGCCGAGGACACGCTGAACAAGGACAGCTCGGTAGTGACCGACTCGTGCGAGGGGGAGCGCGCTACCCCGCCGCGCCACGCCTCCCCGCCCGTCATCTCCACTGAAATATAAACGATAGTAAGAATAACTAATAAAAATATAAAAGATAATAATTATGCAGTTTGTGATGTACATTTTGGGTGAAAGCAGTGGTGGATGGCACGAAGGTAAAAGGGACTAAAACAGGGTCAGAGTTAAATGGTAGCATGCAAATAGTCGATCGGCGACTCATCATTTAATGATTGTACCGTGTCAACCTCCTCATGGGTCATTCTGTTGATAGAACATACTGCTCACAGGTTGTTTTGATAATAGAACGTTTTGATGAAAGGTCATTTTGCTACAAGGTCAATTTTGTTTGAGCACCTTGTGATATGGAAACTACTCATCTAGGTGGATCAGTGGCAACAGGTCACCAATGGGTGATGGTGAAAACTTGCCTAATGAGGTGACAATTAGTTAGTAAGAGCTAAAAGCATTATTATTGAATACATTTAGCTCTTACAAAGAAAACCTTCTAGCTGATAAATAGACTGTATTTATTCCCTACATTATTTTTAGCCACCTTCAAAGTTGTTTTAAACCATCAAGGTTGCCTTTGGTATACTTGAGGTGTACCTATTGACATCCAACATACAACTTTCTGAACGGATTTTTATGAAATTTAACATGCAGTTAGACTGTGATATAAAAGAATATATAGTGTACTTATTATTCCAGCAAATGTGTCAAAGCCATAGGCTGAGCACTAGCCTTCAAAAAAATATAAAATTGCTATAAATAACTAAAAAACAAACAAACATCACCAAAACCAAAGGCTATTGACATCAAATTGAGGGGGAGGGAGGGGAGTACATTCATTGATTGTTAGGTGATTGGAAGTTCGCCAGGTCCGCTAGGGTTAATGATAAAATTACATCATGTAAATCAATTAAAAAAGTTGTTAGTACATAACTCAGAGAGTAATCAAAAATTCAATCAGTGATCGCAAAATACATTTTAATAATATACAAATTAAAATACTTATAAATCATTATATTGCACTAAATATTAAGAAACATTTTAATGCCATTTTAGGTTTATGTTATAATACTATGTTATGTTATAATACTATCCTGGTGCTCGGATTATCAATCCTAGCACCAGGATAGTATTATATATTATTATAATATATGTAATATTTTACTTAAATTAACAAACAGTTACCTAAATCATTTGCAAATCTATACAAAGAAATCATAAGTAGTTTAATTACTTACTAAGAAAATATAATCACAAAAATTAATTATAAGTATCAAAACAAGTCAATCCTACGAAATAGTTAGTATTAATATGTATTGCAGATCGTTAAAATACACCTTTTTTCTCACTTGATTTTCGATAAATTTTTTTAATAATATTTCTGGTTATAAACTTACTAAAGTGACAAAGATATTAATAAAATATAATCTTTTCAAATATGCCCCAATTATCTATTCTAGTCAAATTAATAAAAAAAATTATGAGAACGAAACGATACAGAGATATATCGGGAACTTAAATATTATTCAAGATGTAAATGCTGCAATACAGGCGCTTAAAGCTTGTTATTTTTCATTTAAATATTATTATCTCAAATATTCACAACTGTAGTTGTGAATATCAGAGATCAGTACAAATTTCCTACATATGCCACGATAATAATTATATTAATAAAGAAGAAAAGCTCTCAGCACCTTGTGCGATAACTTACGGTGCGATTTTAATTGAATGCTTTTGTTATGTTAGGTTTCGGTCTAGGACACTTTAGGATAAGATACCGGGTTATACAACGAAAAACAGTAAATCGATAAAATATGTAGATTCAAATTAGGTTTAATCTAAAAATAGATTTAAGCTTCGATGAAATTACACAAAATCACAACAACAACAAGAGAGCACTTACAACTTAGATTGGGCTCCACGGTGAATGATTTCACTTCTCTCGTGCAATAAGTGTTCCAGTAAACCAATTAATGAGACAGCACTTCACACTATTTATTGCATTATCTTCAAAAACATAAAAGGAAATTATGAAATTCAGTCAAAATTTCGATTTTGCGTAGAATTTAGAATCATGAGAATGATGACCCGGCGCTGATTTCTGTCAAATTGAAAATTTGAAAGAAGAAAAGAAAAATGTCATTGCCAAAAATGGCTACATGTTACGTTCCGTTTCAGGATACATTTAACACAATTTTATTCTCGTTTCATTATTTATTCCAAAATATTTAATGATCCAAGTTATTTATTATGAAATAAGATTATTTATCTTATTTTGTAGAAATATTCTTCAGAAACATTTTTGGAAATTCACAAAGGCAGTTATTGTCTTCCCGCCCACGTCAGACTTTTTGTAGGACTGATAGATAAATCGGTCACCGATTATCGGTCGTGGTCGAATAGCGAGTCGGCCACAAAATCGGTCATAAGAATCGGAAGAAAAATCGGCCCGATTATCGGTCCTACAAAAAGTCTGACGTGGGCGGGAAGACAATAACTGCCTTTAATTTGCAAAGAAAGTTCTGGGTTGATCCAATAACCTCTTAGATATTATTGAAGGGGATATTTCATGTTCGTCATGCTGATCTGAGACTTCGACCAGACAAGTTTTTTAAATATGATATATTAGAATTAATACATTTGATGAACTGCTGGCATTAGTAGAACACGCTATTATCCATTAGTTAGAACACTATTATGAGGAAGTGCATTCATCCAGAAGAAAGGCTATCGGTAACACTAAGGTGGGCAATAAAAAAAATTTAATGAAACTGCCGACTGTCGGTGAGTCGGTGTGAACGCATACATTTCCGAACGTTCCATTTTTCACCGATATCGGTCGGAAATGTCGGAATGCACCGATTTTATTTCTGACCGACTTTTTGTAGGACGTGTGTGTTGTACCACTGCTATCAGTACGTTCTATTTTTCTCCTACAAAAAATCGGTCAGCGATTATCGGACGTGGGCGAAAATAAGTGGCTATCGTCGCCCATGGACAATATGGACATGAGCAACACCAAAGACATCACTAAAATTACGGTGAAAATTACGGTAAACGGGTACTTACAAAGATATTATATATTAAGAAGAGGCAGATACGTTATAACCGCGCGAGTTGTGAAACTCAAAAAGTTCCCAATTGGGAACTCTTGTGATTAGTCTGCGTCGAGCGCAATCACGAGCGTGGCGCATCGTAGGTTCATACGTCCTTACGAAAATAAATCCAAATGTCATCGTGTGTGTTTCGAAAGTGCACCAATTATGACTCCAAGGTCAACAAAACACAAGGAATCTCATACCACATTTTGAGTACGCTAAGATACTTAGATTATTTAGTCTATTTCAATTATTTTTCTAAACGATCTAATAACTCATGCAAAGACGCCATATTCAGATGAAGAAAGAGATAGCGATCTAGTTTTGACGCGAGAGCGATAAAATAAAAAAAATAAATAAATAACGCTTCACACTCATAGCCCCACACTAGGATTCCCTGTGTCGTGGGTGCCATGGACAACACACAAGACATGGACACTCACACCCAGACCGAGAACAGAAATTCAAACTCATCATTCAAATTTCTGTCTCGCTGGGAATCGAACCCAGGACCCTTGGGGCGGCGATCCGGCATGGTAACCATTGCGCCACACCGCAAAGACCGTAGCCTATATAGATTGACGCGAGCGACAAACACTAGCTGTCTTTTTCACTATTATGGTTTTAGTAATGCCGTCCTTTTTACATAATTTGCCAATGTACTAGTGATTGGTGTAGGCAAACAAAAGATAAACGTGTGTGTGTTATAGCTCGGTCGGAACAGATTTTTCGGTCGATTTGTAAGGGCATAACGTATCTGTATTTATAACATCTTTGGGTACTTACAATTTTTATATTGTAACTAGCTAATCGGGCAAACTTCGTATCGCCCAACAATCAATGAATGTGCTTTTATTTTGTTGTTTTAATTGGCTTAACAAATCAGAGATCATTTGTTAAGCCAATTAAGCCTTTCCTCCCTCTCCCTCTCCTTCTCCTTCTCCTTCTCCTTCTCCTTCTCCTTCTCCTTCTCCTTCTCCTTCTCCTTCTCCTTCTCCTTCTCCTTCTCCTTCTCCTTCTCCTTCTCCTTCTCCTTCTCCCTCTCCCTTACATTAAGCTTAAGCTTACATATTATATTATTTTCACATTTCTATGTTCTGCTGAGAGTAGAAAATAATTAAAGTAATAATATCGCTATTAAAAAATATGGGGTGGTAGAAGGGTGAAAATTTAAGGTTATATATATTTTTTAAAGTGAAATCATAAAAAAATTAAATAAATAAATTTGCCCAAAAAAATTTCCACTGAAGGTGCGATATGATTTATGATGAGCATAATTTCTGCGTGCGAAGCTGCGGGCAACAGCAATAATAGTTAGTTTGTAATTATCAAGGAAATAAACGATTATGATTATGATTAGGACTTTGGAGTGTTTGTAAAAATGTGTTATCATGTTGTAGATACGTATACATAAACAGTTTATAGGGTATAGTAGCAATACTTTGTCTTGTGTAATTTCTTAATTTTCTTTAGAAAACAATAATAAAGGCATAAACAAGTAGGTACATCCACATCACTCACAAACTTCTTAACGTTTACAATTTTTAAAATTAAAAACTTAATCTTCTATGTGTGTAACTGTTTGCGGGTGTGCGACTGTGTGTGATAAGAAGACTATGTGTATAGATACCTACCTATAGTGATGGTGAGAAGTGTCTTTGTGTAGGTTATGTAAGGCGTTGTATGGATATTATTTTGATACAACAAGTAATGAAATTAATACAAAAAAATACTGAATTTCCTATCTTGCCCAAAGTTTATATTAGCCAAATATTTACTTTAATTAACTTTGTACCTAATAGCTGACAAAGCGAGCATTCAAGACATTTTTGAACATCAGTAAAACCTTAGGCATCACAGATGCTTTGCCAGAGAAGAAAGAAAGAAAGAACAGGCTCTCGGTCCTCAGTACAAACATAATTAGGGATGAATTATGCTAGACCATGTCGGGCACGAGCTACGCCTCGTACGAGGCACAGATTCAAAACTTCACTAACATTTTAATGACGCGCAGACAGCCAGGCAGGGTTCACGGAGAAATAACAATACCAGTAACAATATGAATGAATGTATAATGTAATTATGTAATGTAAAGTCAAAGTTAAAATATTTTATTCATATAGGTATCACTGATACACTTGTCATTTTTTGGCTTTTCGGAAAGGTTTGCTCCTGTTTGTCCTGTTTGTCGGTTTCTATTGCCTTAGTCTGCCGATATGGCCGGTATTGTGGTTAGTAGGAATTCTATCATAGGACGCTCCAATATACAACCACAATTTAGTATGCAGGTATATTTAAATATGATAACACAATTTTATAAATAAAATAATATGCATTTGTTGTAAATGATGCATTAAGATGTTACGAGCGACTTAAACTGTCTAGGCTTCAACTAGTTTTTCCTTTGTGAACATAAAAAAAAATAATGAGTCTAAAAAGTTCTTTTAAAACCTTGTTTCAAAACGACATTAGTGTGTTAACAATTTCTAAAGAAATTCACGACGTTACCGGCTAACGGCTGCTTTTAAATCAAAAATAATTTAAAGCTATAATACTTTAAATCTTAAAATACTTTAAAAGAATCACATTATGATGTCTTATCCACAGTAGTATATCGAGGCGCCGGGTATTGTACTCGTGGCGTGCGTGGCGAGCGGAATGCAAACTAAACTGCGCAGGGCTGCAAATGAACAAAATTTCAGAATAAAATATTATTCATTTATAATTTCATAATGATATAATGGTAAAGAAGTAAAGGCACAAAAATCACCAACAAATATAGATACAACTAGCGTTAGAATATAAATACTACTGAAATTGGAAACGCATTATCTAAATGTGTGCCTGAACTGCCTGAGAAAATTTGGTAAAAATTCTTCATGACTAAGTACTATTTGCTTAGAAGGATTATTATTAACGTACGATAGGAGAATCTTAATGCTATGATATATTAGGGCTATGAGTGTTGGGCCCTTCCCTGCTTTAATATATATTTTTATTAATGCTTTTAGCTATTTTTGAAATAAATAAAATGTTGACGTCACATATTTATATTATTTATTCACATATACGTATAAACATTCTCCTGTATGAATGACATATGCTGCGTTCCACTAGACGTTCACAACGATCACGCTCACGACCGCGGTTTTTCCTGTTCCACTAGCTTGTGAGCGTTACAAATGTTACAATCGTACACCCAAGTGGAACGGGCACAGGGAGCGTTTTAGCCACAGAGTACTACACGTTTTAGCCGTTGATACAAAATGTACTTTGTGAGGTTGAAAATAAGTCTGAGACTTAGATTAGAGGTTATGTTATAATTTGTAAGCTATAATTAAACGTTACATAATTTATTTATCAATTTTATTTATACTACCAAAAATGTATACATTAAAATTATTTACATAATTTAACATAATTATATTAATCTGTGACCGCACGTCGGGCATCTACTGGAGAAACTACTACTTCCACTAAAATATCTTTTGTCGAATCGTATAAAGTTATATTTTCCGTCACCATCCTTTTAACTTTTATAAAATTGCACCAAAATGTCTATCACCATCCTTTTCTACCCAGTGTTGCCAGGTCTAAAAACTGATTTAATAAATAATATAATAACATCTGGTAGCACTGCATGTGGCGTAAGCGAAATTAATGACGTCATCAATGACGTTTTCGCCGCGACCATGACGACCGTGGTCGCCAAGTGGAATGAAAAATGGGTCATTTTGATCGTTGTGAACGTCTAGTGGATTTTTTACACACAACAATTTAGATGTCTTTGCATTATCGCATTTGACATAATACAATTTTGTAGACATTTTGTTGTCAGTTTAAATAGTCAAAACGAAGAAATAAACGCTATTATTTTTGCAAGTATAATTACGTGAAACCATTTAGCACTTGTCTATTCAGAATAAATGAAATTAAAAGTACAATATTTATTAAAAAATAAAACTTTATTTTCGAAAAAATAAATTAATTAAATTTAATTCAAATATTCTTATTCAAAATTGGTATTTTTATTCAATTTTTTTTATTCAAATTTTAGGTACAAACACTTTTTGAAAGTCATGCAAGCTACGCCAATGCTTCAACAAGGCCCTACTGTGAGAGTACCCGGGAGAAGAAGCAGTAAGAAATTATCGAGGTGTTTTTTTTTCCTGCTCACTGTTACAGATAGCATTAATATAATTAGCTTTGTAGTAGTTAATAAACTACTACAATACAATATCCAAGCTGTCTTGTTTTTAAAATAATAATAATCTAATTTATAATACCCTTTCGTCATAAGAATGCTTTTAATATGAGTTTTAAATTTTAAGTACGGCATTTCCGTCAGTTTTAATGGAATTTTATTATAAATTTTAACACATGCACCCATGAACGAGCCACCAGTTTTGCAGAGTCTAAAATATTTTGGTACAATTAGTTTAGCCTTGTTTCTCATATTAATATTGTGGATATCACTCTTCTTAGCTTACTCATTATTTTACATTTTCTGCTTTCATTTTTAACTAATAATATTTTATATTTATTTAAAAGTATGAAGTAGGTATTGCATATTACGCATTTTATTTAGGTCAACATTATTCATTTGGTGGTCAATAATGTGAAGGTACACTCAAATATTTAAGAAGTTGATGTGAGGCTAATTACGCTTTTAATACATAAAACAAGATGAAAACTTTCGGCACATTAAGAATCCGTTACAATTTATGCAACATAAATCTATTTTAGTATTCAGCGTCCAATTTAAAACTGCGATGAATAAATAAAAGTATTTTTAAATATGGATGTCAGCATCAGCCCTGGGTTAACGCACACGTTGACCGCAGCACACACACGTTGAAAAATATTTAACATTATACAAACAAACACACACACTTCGTAAGTACGAATTAGGGCTGGTTCTATTTGGAATTCGTGGCAAAAGCACATAAGTACTTATTTTTACTTTTTTTGGTTGTTTTTCTTTTTATGTTTATAAAGGAGAGCTGCTCGTTTTTTGTTGATCTTTATAAATGTTTTTCGAATCTCAGTGTCGCGTTAAGATTGTTAAACTTTTAAATACAAGGTGATTGTATCTCATTAATTACTATAACTTTGTTTGGTTTAATAAACACTATACTTAAAATAATATATAATATTATTGTTTTTATATTCTAGTTTTAATAACGACAAGTAGGTGTACCACTTCATCGACATTAAATAAAATAAAATCATACGACATGATGCCAACCTTTTGCTAGAGTCAGCCGTCTGTTCCGAACGACTCGTCATGTTCCGGCTGGGAGCTAGAGAGCAAGTTCTTTTTTCTTTTCTTACTCTCTTCCTTGGTTGACAACGCATCAGTGATGCCTTTGGTGTTGCTAGTGTCCACGGGTGACGATAGCCGCTCACCATCAGGTGGATCGTCAGCTTGTTTGCTAACTACTTTCATAAAATAAAATGTGTCGATATTTCAATAAGTAAAAAAAAGTTAACTAAATTTCAAAAGTTACACGAAAATATTATCTAACTTTTCTTAATACCGATAAGAATGCAATGCGTAGTTATGCTCAGAGAACATTTCTCTATTTTGAATTGTTAGATTAGTCAAATGAATTATAGATTCTACTTTAAATTACGTAAATATATTACTATAAAATACCAAATACTTTAGTCAGTATCGCGTATCGAGTGTAAACTTAAAAAAATGATTCTTTACTTAAGTTATTTTGGTGCAGTGCCACATCTTTTTCTACGTCTGAATATGTTGGCATAACGACCCATAGTTTAGAATATTTTTTTCGAAAAAACCTCCATATTTATGAAGTATATACCATAATACATCATGCATGCTGTTTATTGAGTAAATTTTTGTTTTTCATCTTCAAATACCCTTGAACTAGCTACTAATCTAAATTTTAGGTATTATGGAAACAAGAAAAACGTGAACGTTTACCCAGTCATATCCTTATATTATAGTTCGTTGTAATATAGCCATTATGTGATTTCACAAATATTCAAGACCTGAAATCGTATATGACTCTTTATACACGTGGAGTCACTAAGGGGCAGTCATTAATAACGTAAGGGTCCCGAAGGGGAGGGAGGTCCTCAAAATCTCTACGTGCCCTTAACTTGGAAGGGGGAAGGGGTAAAGCCAAAAGCAAATATAATCGTTAATTGGTACAAAAATATTTTTTTTATTTCCAATCCCTTTATATAGGTAGGTATTAAGAATAAAAGCTATTTTTTTATTTCTACTTAAGTAGAAATTGGCCTCGCTTTAGCCAATACACATTTATCATCATTGACTCTGTTAATATTATTTATTGAAATTACTTTATCCATAACATTTACAATCACAGTCACATCGTAGAAAGAGCAACCATTTTGATTCGTGGGATTTGAGATGTAGGTTATATTTGACAAAGAAGTCTTGGTTGTAGTTATTGTTGTTATTGATTTACAATACTTATTGATTTACTTTTATTTATCGATTCAGAAATATAATAAGGAGTATCTACGCCAAGCAAGTTATGTGCGGACTTTTTTCTTTGATACATCTGTATCAAAGAAAAAAGTCCGCACATAACTTAAGAATAAGATGAAGGTCAACATTAGATAATTAGATATATAAGTTGGTAGGTACTTAGTGGTAGCCCAGCCTAAAGAGCCCGTTTCAAGTTCGATGCTGGGTGGGGTAAAACAGTTTAATCAAAGATTTGTGGTTTATTTATGACCCATACTTAATATTTACAAATTCATATTAACTGACGCGGAATTGGATTGAATGCTGGTGTGTATGCAAGCTTCGTCGTCATTGAAATATTGTCGTGACCTTTATCTAACGACTGCTATAATGCATTGCTTGAACATTTCTAAAAGTAAATTACGCAGACGACTACAAAAATATGCGTTCTAATAACTTAAGTAGTGAATTTTAGGATCGTTTCAGGTCATACAAGTCTACTCATATTTATTATTATTGATTTATATTTTATTATTTTGAAAACAATAAATATCCTTGGTACATCATTTAAGAAATTAACTAGGAGGTCCTCTTCGAAATAGTTATGTTATATAAGTTAGTTAACTAATGCCATTTATTATCGCTAAGCATGGACAAAGGATCCGTTAAAATGACTCATCTCATGACATGGTAAATAACACGGTAGTTAAATCTTAAATCTTCTAGAGTTCACAAAATAATCTACAATGATTTCTTGGTACTTAAGTAATATTCTGGTCTAGATTAAATTTGTCTAGTAGGGATAAAGTAAAAACAGTAATTTTTATTTCTTAAAATTTTTAAATTCTATGTACTTAGGAGACTAGTAGCTAATATCGCTTGTAAAATAACTAAGATTTGGAGAAAACGCGAAATCGCCACACAAAATATATCACGTTAGCAGTTATTAGTGTGTGTGTCGGGTACACTGTTCACTCACACTGGCATGTTTCTAAGACAAGGGTTGGTACTTTATTGAAACATATTTTTTGTATAATTTACACGTTATTGGGGATATGTTATGTTCTAATTGATATTTTGTGTAACTTAGACACAAAAGACTACATTTGTTATTTAGTCTCATTTTATAAAATAAATAGCGTACAATTCTACCGCCTATTAGGACAACGCCAACATTATAATTAGCCTATTAAGCGTGTATTATTCCAGCATTATATAATTATAATCCATAATTATGTATTCCTCAATTGTCACTGGTAGGTATTAAATATTAAAATTGAAAACGTAACAAAAAAATTCAAGCTTTAAAACCTTATAAAAACGAAATCGTTAAATAAATTAACGCCAATTAAAGTTAACTCCCAGCCCTGACCCGACGGCACACAGACGCAGCGCGCACACAGAAGCACAGCGGATATGTGAAACCGAATGCTTGTCAAACTAAATGGATACGGTCGCGAGAGATGGGAATCGATGAGTCGATAATACTATGTACCTTGATAATTATAATAACACATATTTAAAGAAAATGTATTTTTACCCCATCTGTTAATAGATATAATTATTTTATTAGTTGTTGGTAAGCACCTATTATCAAGACTGTTAACAATGGGCACAGTACAATTACCAATTTCCGAAATAAACGTCTATCTTGAACACAATTAGAAATTGAAAATCACATAATTATAATACTAATCAGGTTCTCAATATTATCCTAATATTCACATGAACCCTTATGTAAGGAGCATACCATTGTGTATGGTCAATTATTGATAAATAAGTAGAAGACAATGACTTTAACATTTCATTTTCATATCATTTCACTCGTCTGCTTGTGTGTGCGAAATAGTAAAAAAAATCATTATTATTTTATTTATGATCACTTTTCTATAATTTTCTAATTATATAGACGCTCTTACGTAATAACTAACTTAATAACTACTACTAAAAAAATCTCAATTTTAAATTTAGCATTCTTACGCTTCCCGCCCACGTCAGACTTTTTGTAGGACCGATAATCGGGCCGATTTTTCCTCCGATTCTTATGACCAATTTTGTAGCCGACTATTCGACCACGACCGATAATCGGTGACCGATTTTTTGTAGGAAAATTCACCCACCTTCCCTTGCAAGTGCACGCGGCCGACTGTCGGTGAGTCTTCCCGCCCACGTCCGATAATCGGTGACCGATTTTTTGTAGGAGAAAAATAGAACGTACTGGCCCCCAATTCTCATTTTGTAGAGATAATCTCGAAGTTAGACATATCACTAATCTTTAAATCTCGACGAGACATGTCGGCAAAATCTCGAATGTATCCAAAAAAGTTATTCTGGAGCACATTCGAGATTTTATCTTTCGACATTACCATTAGACATATAAAATAAACGTTCCGATTTCTAAACTACAGCAACGTCAAGTCAACAAAACTCAACTACACGTAAAAAAAGTTTTAAAATACTCAAATCATATAAAAGTACAAAACAATCACTGTAGTATCCATTATAAACTATATTTGAATAGTTATAATTTATTTACTGGGATATTGCAGTTAAAAACCATTATTACAAAAAGACTAGCCCTCGCATGCCGTATAACGAAACATTCATGGTAGTATCCGAAAGCACAATACGAAAACGAACTGTCAATAAGATTGTGAACATTTTAATCAAGGACGCTTTACGACGCTGTGATTGGTCAAACATTTCAATCCCGAACGCTTTACAACGCCGTGATTGGTCAAAACGCGTGACATTTCAATCTCGAACGCTCCGGACCATACGTTGCATGTCGTACGAAAAGGCTCAGAGATATCTCTAATGTGACATCCCGAGAATAAGGAAATTAGGTTTCATTAGAGATCCGCCATGTTTTTTAGAGATATCTTTGTTAGAGATGTATCTCTACGAAATGAGAATTGGGGGCCTGATAGCAATGGTGCAACGCACACGTCCTACAAAAATTCGGTCAGAAATAAAAGCGTTCTCACCGACTCACCGACAGTCGGCCACAAAATCGGTCATAAGAATCGGAGGAAAAATCGGCCCGATTATGGCTTCCCGCCCACGTCCGACTTTTTGTAGAACCGGTAATCGGGCCGATTTTTCCTCCGATTCTTATGAACGATTTTGTGGCCGATTGTCGGTGAGTCGGTGAGAACGCATACATTGCCGAACGTTCCATTTTTCACCGATATCGGTCGGAGTGCACTGATTTTATTTCTGACCGACTTTTTTGTAGGACGTGTGCGTTGCATCATTGCTATCAGTACGTTCTATTTTTCTCCTACAAAAAATCGGTCACCGATTATCGGACGTGAGCGGGAAGCCTATTGGTCTTAGAAAAAGTCTGACGTCTGAAAATCGGTCACCGATTATTATCAGACGTGGGCGGGAAGCCTTAAAATGTGAAAATTTTGAAACTTATCGATAAAAATGTCGATGAACTATGTCAACCCCTCTGCTGCGGAGAGTCGCGCGAGGTATGTTCGTATTATTATTAGCAGGGATAAGGGCCGCTTTACATTGGCAGTATTTTAATATTGATTTTAATTTATATTCAATATATGTATTTCTAACATGACGTTTGATTATATGGTATGTACACATAAAGTAATTGAAATCAACATTTTAAGGCCACATCCTTATATCCTTGTAATTTTGACAATATTAGTTTAGTCCCTCTCTGAGTCTCTAGACAACTTTGTCTTATTGTCTCAAAGGTCTTCTTTTTTTAAACATAAAATTTGTAGAATAATTTAACACATTTTCATTATTTTCCTACTTTTTAAATAATTTAAATATTGGGAAATTTACTTCACGTGTAGTGCACCACACCACATTAACAGTTTCCTTTAAAGGCACTTTCATTTGGTAGATAGGTACGAGTACTTACGCAATATTTTAAAAATTAAAAAAAGATACAATTTCCATGACATTAATTAACATTTGCGACTAACCATAGTAGAATCAACTTACGTTAATTAACATTACCTGAATGAATTCGCACCTTCAGTGGAAAAAGGCATAAGATAAAAATTGCAATTTTACAGGAGAGCAAAAAAACTGGTAAAATATCAGTAAGCAGTCAAAGGAATTTACATTACGATTTCTTGCACAAAACCGTCAAGATTAATGATAAAAATTTGAAAAAAAATTGAGCATAATGCAGCTTTTGTCTCTCTTTCCAATCATATTAATAATTAAAATTCAACTTAAGACAACTTATACTTTTTCACTGAGGTTGCGAACTGATCATCTGGTTACAATAACCGGCAATCGAAGTCTTATCAATAACTTATAGCAATACATAAACATATATGTATAAAGAATGTTTAGAGTTATAACAATTAAATAGAACTGAGATCGTATTAACATACATAAACAAAACATAATAACATTGTAATATTATACATAGCATTTCGTTCTCCATTCTGGTCACGCCCGTAGCGACGTGTACTCTGTGGCTTGCCCCCACCTCGCTCAAGGCTTTGGCCACAGAGTAGGCGCGCCACAGAGTAAATTATAACTAAAGTACCTTTAACGGTACTAACTGTTGTAACTGGTTCATCTATGAAATAATAAATATACCTGCCAAGTGTCAAAAAACGTTACAGAATTAATATATTTTTTAAGTAGACATAACCACAAACGAGCTGATCGGATCCATCTGATGATATGTGATCACTGATACGTAGCCAGCCAAGAAAGAGAAAAAGAAAGAAGAAAGAAAAAAAATTTGAGATGTGTCAAGGGACACCCGGATGGAACGAAGTTCCTTTCGATTTAAGTATTGTTTTACGCGCTCAGCAGTGTGATTAAATAATATCCATCTAGTTTCATATTACTGAATCACTTCAAAAAGTGTCGTGACAACTTTTCGTAAGAATTTTTTCCGTCTAGCCCCCTTTCATAACGCGCGATAAGGAACTTCGTTCCAAAAGTACTGGCTCTCAGCCCCCAGCCGGAATAAAAGTCATTTGACGGCTGTCGCCTCTTACAACACAATATTCTAAGCCACAAATCAAAGCACACAATGCAAATCATAATTAGTATTAATCATCGCTTCTATGAAGCTAGTTAGTTACTAGTTAGTGACGTAACCCCCTCTGTGTGTCAGCTACTCTGTGTCTCCGTACATACTCGATTTGAAGACACTCTGGCAATTTGCTATTAGATATTATTATGAAGGGTTCCGCACAACAGAACGTGATAACGATGGCTAATATCACTCGCTCTCAACACCCGATAGAGGAAACGACACTTAATTGTGAACGAGTTGACTGCTGTGTAGGAAATCATTGTTTACTATGGTAAATGACGTCACGATGTGTCTCCATTTACCCAACTATATCAGGGTTCTTCTAGTTGAAGATTCTGAATTTTAAACAAGGAATTTTGTTTGGGGGGGGGCTTGGATCAGGATAGGAAATGAAATTCTTTTTTTAAATCAGGGTCCCATTTGGGAAATATTCGGCTTTAAATTTTAAAATGCCAATTTTGGTTAGAGTCGACTGTCTCCCCGCTCTCCACCAGCTAAACGGTTGGAGATGGAGTAGTGAAAAAATTCACAAAAATTGGTAATATGATGAATTTACAAGAAACACTATCACGGCTATGTTACCTTAAGTATGTAATGAGCAGTAGTCGATAAACTTACAAATAAACTATAAAAAATTAACTATAAAAAAACTACGGAATCCTATATTGCGCGTGGCCTGACACGCAGTTGAACTGTTATTTAAATCCTATTCTATATTATTATGAACATACTCAGGTTATATTATTTATTATTTAAAAATATTTGGCTTGAGAGCCAGATCTTTCTTTCTTTTTCTGTTTTCTTTCTTATTCGGCAACGCATCAGTGATGCCTTTGGTGACGCTGATATCCATAGATGGCGATAGCCACTTACTAGGTGGATCGTCAACTACTTTGGCGGCTATTTCCATAAAAAATATGTGTCATTGTGAAAACTAAAACTCTTTTATTCTATTAGTTAATATTACTTAGTTCTGCTTCGTAGTCAGCGATGCATGGCAATGGCCATTTTGTGCTTGTCCAGGCGACCGGTGAATACTAGACCAACCGTAAATATATATAAAAAAATACTAAGTATTAATTTAAAAAAAAACACAAAGCGAGGGATACACATTGCGTGGGATAACGATATTTTTCACGGAACCTGATTTCTCACTTACGTTGTTCTGTTGGCCGACCGTTGCAATCCGTCCTACAATATAGAGATACGAATGTCGAAGAAGCGGCCATTCGTAATATTGCTACACTTTCAAGCGAGTTAAATGGTCAATTTTGTAATGGTTAATTTAACGAGAAATAAATGATTTAAGTATCACCAGTTATTTAATGATGTTGAAAAAAATCAATCTCAAATCAAAAAGCATGTACTATATCTGACGACCCTGTAGCCTAGTTGGTTGCGGCCGTGCCTGCGAAGCGAGGGGTCCCGGGTTCGATTGCCGACCGGGGCAGTTATTCATATGACAGATAAATATTTGTGCTCGGGTCATGGGTGTTATTACGATGTGTTATGACATATTGTGTCGTCCATGCCACCCGCGACACAGGCAAAAACCTATTGCGGGGACATGAATGCATAAGCTTCATAGATATTAAGCTTCTATATCTCCAGTACAGATTAATTAATATGTTTATTGTTCAAATACTTCTAGATATTTTTATTATATAATTAATATTTTATTATTTTTATTATATTACTATGATTTTCTGTCCATCTCGTTGGGCTGTCTGTTTGGTTGTGTGCAACTATCTATAACAATTAATAAAAAAAAATTGTCATAGTCATAGATATAGTACGAGTATAGCAATACGAGTCATAGATTATAAATTATAACAATGATATTATATATTTAAAAGAGGCAGATATGTCATAAGCGCGCGCGTTGTGTGATTCAAAAAGTTCCCAATTGGGAACTCTTATTCAGGTGAAGAAAGAGATAGCGATGTAGATTTGACGCGAGAGCGATAAAGACGTACGATAAAGCAATAAAGCGTGCCTTGCGGACATCGCGGAACAGATTTTTCGGTTGATTTGTAAGGGAATAACGTATCTATATTTATTTAAACATCATTGAATTATAATTGATTTATTCCCGCGCGCTGTCTACGCGTCATTCTGTTCTTTCGACCAGTGTTTACCGAATCCAGTTATTTTAGTTCGTCTGTAGTCTACTCACTACTCTGTATACTCTTTACAATTAGAGATATTTATTATTTATATTTATTGTATGTTACGATACTATTTAACGGCCGGGATTTCGATGTTCACAGGCTCAGAACGAGGCGTTGGTGTGACAACAGTTTAATTTGGGGAGCTGAAAGGTAGAGTTTGGAACGGCCCCCACGGGGTAGGAACACCATTACACTGTTAATCTGGTGTAAAGGTAGATTGCTACGGTATCGGGTTTCGGTAACAAAAATGTGGATAGCGAGGTTTATATCTAGATGGTTTGTATCCGTGACAGAATATCTAGATATCCAAAATCGACACTGATAAATAGAGTTATGAATCATTTGGATTTTCCTTTGTTCTTTTGTTTTTAAAATACTGTGTTGGTTATGCAAAGTACAAACGAATGTTCCCATTCATCCCCAAAACTATTATACTTTAACACAAAACGGTTTTTTGTACAAAGTTTGTGATTAAATTTAGTTTACTTATTTACGCTAGTGTTCCACAGAACACAATATTACCTAACCATTGAATGCATTTTTTACAAAGAAGTAATTTTTCTACAAACTTTAAAAAATAAGCCGCATCCATAATGAAATGTCATCGCGAGGCGGGAAGACACGGTTTCTAGGTTTCATGACTACAGTATCAGTACGAATACTTAACGTGTACAATCACGCACACATTCGAATAATTTCAACCGAGTTTGGTCCTACTACCCGGATGATACAGCTCAAAATCACTTGCCATAGGCAAAATCACCTTTATGCCCGGAAACATAAAGATTACAATATTTTTAACACTGGCAAATCTTTAACCGATTCTGAACATCACGTATTCCAGCTGAAGGCACAGTGTAGATTTGTTGTTGTAAAAGTGGGAACACAGAACAGCACACAGCGATGGGATTGGACTTGGAATCTCGCTGTATATCTATGTATAGTGTTTACGAACATGCAGCGTTGGCATAGACACAATATTGACCTGTTGTTTAAATTTGGAACTTGGTTTTTGATACTTTATGAATATTTTTTTGGTGTTATTCAAATTATTTATGTAAATAATTATGTGCAGTTGGAGCGAGACGCTTTTCGAAACTTAGGTATTGACCTTATGATTATCTTTGTTGATAAGAGACAAGAGTTAGATAGGTATGAAAATAAAAGTAAAAGATTTGAATTTTGGAAGATTTTGTGTGACGGATTTTACACCGTTTCTCTTTCTAGTGCGCTTGCAGTTGTAAAAATGTTTATTTTTTTATCCATTTATTTTGTTTTCTGCCTTATTTTGGTTTTTTATATTACTTTGATTCATTCACGTTTTTCACCCACCATTACAACATGTTATTTAGTGGTCAGTTTTATATTAATCTGCTTAAAAAGAACTTTTAAATGCCCATTAAATTAAATATCTTATAAAATGAGTTAAGGATTTTAATAAAGGAAAATTAATTTCGATGCTGTTGTATTCTTTAATAATTGATTTTACCTATTCAGAGTAATATTTTTCTGAAATATATTAGGATTTTATATTATTATGTTTATAAGAAATATTGAAACACAAAAAACGTACACTACACAATACTAGATATAGATAATAGGCCCAAAAAAGGGCTTGGCTGGTATCATCTTTAAAGTATCAAGCTATATGTATCCGCACACAATTATACGCTAGGGACTTGGTATGAATTATTTTGTTATTCTTATTATCGGCGCAACTAGAATGCCTATTTCTGCTTCGAATTAAAATTTAAGTTCATAAAATTGTTCCTGTAAGCTGGGAGTAACTTCAGCTTCAGCTTCATGCCTCGGAACAAACTAAATACCCAATAGTCATTGAAGTATTATTACTAGCGTATAGAACCGACACCGCAAACGCCAAACACCGTGTATGTCCCAATGCATTGGCGTCATGTGGCTTCAATCTTCAATGGATTCGTTCGATTTTGAAAGGAGAACGGGGGCTCAATTTTGAAAATGGAACCTCCCGGGCGGGACACACATTTTGTTCGAGATGTCTGTTCTATGACATTATACTTCAATGCCAATAGTTATATATCGTGAATGTGGTTGCATCAATTAGTATAAGAGTCAAGACAGCAGTCAGCGTTTAGGCTTTTCTTCAATAAGTACCGTGGATGTCATGGTCATGGATTTTATGATGTGAAAATTGTGGCGTGTAAAACCGGCTAAAACCGTGGTCTTACGTAGCCACGTGCTCGTCACTCTTCGACTGTCTTCCCACAGTTCCCACTTCCCACCGCGATGAGCTTGTTCAGTTTGGAACACATTTTTTAATTAGGTAGTAATTGAACTTTGTATGTATTATAAAAAAGTGCTTTATTATTGATTACCATACCATACCGTGATTATACCATATTTTTTTTAAATATGTCATAATTTATTTTTTAAATAAACATTTTTTTCATATTTATAAAAAAGAAGTTTTCATGTTTATATGTTTTTCTTATATGAAATAGTTCATGACGGACCCATCATACCCCTGGCCATACCCCTGGTGGTAGGGTGGGTACTTTTTATTAAAACTATACCACCGAAAATAGTGATGTGAAACATTTATTTATTGAGGCATGCCCTTCTCATACCTAGTTAGTTCATATAGAGATTTTTTATAGAGATTTTTTTGTTCCATAATTTTTTGTTAGAGTGCTCTTCCATGGTCCATCTACCTTAATTGAATGCTGTATTTCACGTTTGTAATTATTTATACGAGTAATATGCGTTGGAGTTTCCTTGACTGGAGTCAACCTTGATGTGCTCAGCACCATTATCATAAAAATGCATTGACAACGGATTTAAAGCAACATTATACGAAAAATGAATCCTTTTCAATAACAATAAAAAAAGAATCATCGAAATCGGTTGGCGTGATATTGAGTTATTCGTCCATTTTTCGCGCACTTATATGTTTTCTCATGGATGCCATTGTTAGATCTCGCTCAAATTTAAGTGGGACCACATGACAAGCACCAGCTTTCGATTAAGAAAAGAATCATCAAAATCGGTTCATCCAGTCGAAAGTTCTGAGGTAACAAACATAAAAAAATACAGTCGAATTGAGAACCTTAGAATTTGAGATCCTCCTCCTTTTTTTGAAGTCGGTTAAAAAAAGATTAGGACCCCGCTTTTTCCGGTTTAATGAGTAGGTACCTTCCCTATATCTTATTCCAGATCATGGTCTATTTGACTTCTAAACATGAAAATCCGTTCAGTAGTTGTTGTGTGAAAGAATAACAAACATACATACATCCTCACAAACATTCACATTTATAATATTAGAAGGATAGGATTCTCATTACGTAATCGTATTCCCCAGCAGTGGGCATCCGCTGGGTTAGCTGAAACAGTTATCAAAGCAAATTGGTATCAGCTAAGTAGTTCTATCACTTTGTACCGCTCTTTCCATGTAACACCGATTTACAGGTCACGATACGACTCACGACATCGTAACTCGTTAGGCGTCAAATAATTTTACTAAAAATATGTCATGTTATAATCATCCTGGAGCAGAGAAGTAGAGAAGTCATCTGCAAATCCGTTCGAACCTCTACTACAGAAGCGTGGCAACTCCAATCACATTCGGAAACCATTATTCTAATGGACGAGCCTGTCTTTTCAAAAGCCTTTCTAAGCCAACAGCAACTCTCCATTCGAAAAAAAGGAATAACTTAACGCCAATTGAAAAAAAAAACAATATCCAAATATTCAAAAAACACAATGATATTATAAGTAAAAGAGGTAGATGTGTTACTGGCGCGCGAGGATGAAAATCGAAAGCGTAGTCAATTGACCACTGTGACCACTCTGCTTCTCATAACCTATCTGTCACTGAGCTGCGTCGGTTGTGCATTACGTAAAATAAAATTTGTCTTAAACCACGTCAATATGCCTTACTGTGCGATTTTATAGTGCAAGAATGATAGCAGAGCAAATAATTTATTTAATGGCATTGTTTCATACCACAAATAAGCCTAGTTTTAAATTTATTTTGTAATAATTCAAATTCAAAACGTAAAATTAAAAGAAATAATATAACTTATGATCAAAAAGCTACTCAATCACTTGGCAATAAGGTTCGTTTTATGTTTTAGATGGTATTGCTACTCGGCTATCGTTTTCCAGAACATCATCTGCTACTCGGGGAGAGATGCGAATACAAGTTTATCGATATCGGTAGTTTTGTAATTTAAAAATATTTAGTTAAAAGTATTTCATATTAATTAAATATTACTATAATAATAATAATAATAATGTTTTTAGGGTTCCGAAGTAAAATCGGAACCCTTATAGTTTCGTCATGTCCGTCCATTCATCTGTCCGTCTGTACGTCTGTCCGCCTGTCCATCTGTTCGTCCATCGGTCCGTCTGTTTTAACATTTTTATTTTAAGTATATTTATGTACAGTTCTGCTATTTGATGTGCAATAAAGTATTGTGTTGTATTGAATCTAAATAAGTAAAAATGTATTAAATTGATATGAATTGATTTTTTTATTTGAAATCATTGGTAAATAATCTAGGATCCTTACGAGGAATATAACCGCATGTGCGCTACAGCCACAGCGTGCCTAGGAAATAAATTTCCACGAAAATAAATTCACCTTATTTGCTTATCCACTCCCACATATATTTGTTTTCGTCGCTTAAAAAGCCCAAGCGTGGTATTCCGTGACTCTTTACTTAGTTAATGTTGATAAAAAATACTACGGTCACGTCTACGCCTTGTAATGTTTGAGATATAAGCTTTAAAAAAAATTTAACAAGTGTTCACATAGGCAGTACAAACACAAGAACTTTAAGTACCAACTTGACGGGTCTACGCCTTGTAATGTCAGACTGAGGCTGCGGGCACGAGATTTGCGACGGGCGCCCGGGCGGCGCGATGACGGTTGCGGGGCGGCGGCGATATGGAGCGATGGAATCAACAGTATGGCATTCTATGGGACCGGGCACGAAACAGTAAAAATTTACACCATAAAAATATTCTCCAAAATATAAACAAAATATTTTGATACTTATTCTCGTAGTTACATATTTTTTTGAATGACACCTTTGTTATAAATAGTAGAAAATTTTCCCAAACTACTTCTTCCTTGATTTATTGGATGAACACCATTTCTTGGTAATAATAATTCAGCTCTCATCAGAAAACTAGGCTTCAATGATTCTGTTCGACGTAAACTCATGTTTCACATAACGGAATAGATGACGCATGTATGTACCTCCATCTGTATGAAAACCAAGCGTCATTTTTTGACCCATTATTAATAAATAATATAAGTTTTTATTTTAAGTAGGTCTGTTACAAACGCTTTCCGAAAGTCACTTTACGCCATCGCTTTAACAATAAAAGTAAATTTCAAAAATATAAATAAACAGATCATAATATTGTCATTCTTCACAACACTACTTTAGCGCGACTGATCGACCCGTAGCCCGTCGCAGATCTCGTGCCCGCAGCCTGACAATAACTATTTCGATATAAATATCGATAATTGTCGATAACGCGGCAAAAGCACCACGCACAACTCTAAACCAAAACCATGAATGGATGAAGTTGTTAACCAAAAATGTAACTTATCGTAATAACTTTAAGGTTCCTTCACATTCAAGATTCTAGTTGCGCCATCTAGCGTTCAGTAGGTGGAATTATTTAATTATTTTCCATATGGTTGACATTGTATTGCTCAAACTGTATTCAATGTCAACCTTATTACTGGACGTTAAGACTATCGTTATTTTGCCATCTAACGGTGAATAGCAGAACATCAAGACTATTTGTAGTTGACAAGTAACAACCAATTAAAATGCAAGTTTCTTAGATGTAAGTAATACGATTATGCATATACGTGTGTGTGTATTGTTAGCTCTTTTCGGAACAGATTTTTTGGTTGTTTTGTAAGGGGATAACGTATCTTTATTAAACATCATTGAAAAAACATATTTCATCACGAGCAGGTTGTGTTATATGTGTCCAGAGTTTGAGTGTTTGGACGTTTGTTTGTACAAATTTAATAGTTCCGCTATGATACTTCTGACTTCAATTACTTCAAACCTACTTAGTATTTCAGTAATGCCGGACTCCAGAGGTCAAATATATTAATTAATAAAAGAAGCGCTTTAACTTTTCCCTACAAAAAGTTTTACCTAGTAAACAAACGTTTGCTACTGCACTTAATACATATTTTTGAGATAAATATTACAATTGTTTTAAATTTCTTACTTCCACTAAGATCGACACATGTAAATTTTCCTTCTTCACAAAGTCAAACCTATCGGGGGTTATACAGAATATCATAAGCGGGAGCGAGATGCAGCTATAATGTAAGATAGAGAAGGCGCAATCGTAGAACGATAGTGTGCGAGCGAAATAGGGATATAATTAAAACTTTTGTCGCGTAGGATTTCTGAGGGAAAGGATGGTGAGACGAAAGAAAAGTATAGAGAGGATATTTTTTGTAAGTAATGAATTAATTAAACAATATTCGAATACCATGTATGAATGTTAATTAAAAATCATAACCACTTATTCGAAGATTTAGTGCAGCAGCCGGGGATAAATGTTATTGACGTTATTGTTATTATTACCATACTTTAACATTGTTTATTAATCACAAAGACGCCGAGAATTCATCTAGATCCACTCTAAATATGACTTAAAAAGAGTATTAACAATAACAAGTTTTTAGATACTTTAGGCTGACGATTGATTAAGCGGCGATTCGTAAGGAGTTTTAACACGTATTTCGATTGTAATAATGATTTCATTTAAATGTTTCTTCAATCCACTCCATCCCATTCTCTGTGCTACTTACGAGAATATATTTCAATGAATTCCCTTTTAAACCCTCTTTTTAGCCGATTACGCCGTAAAAGGTGTTGTTTGTCTTTTATTATTCATATAGTTACATTATTATCTATAATTACTTAATACTTAAACATAAGTTCACAGGAAACACGTAGGTAAATGTTATGTTTAACAGTGTCTGATCTATGTTAAGTTATAAGATTAATACAAATATAATAATGAATATTATATTTACCCATATGGCAATTTTGATACGTGTTTCGAAGCCTTCTTTTTGGTAATTTTTTGATTTATATTATGTATTGTAACTAGAAACGAGCTGATGAACCTGAAAGTAATTGGTGACCGTCAGTTAACATCAAAGTAGGTAGGTACCATTGAAGTATTATTACTAGAGTATAGAACCGACACCGCAAACACCATGTATGTCCCAATGCATTGACGCCACGTGGCTTCAATCTTCAATGGATTCGTTCCATTTTGAAAGGGGAACGGGGGCTCAATTTTGAAAACAGAACCTCCCGGGCGGGACACACATTTTGTTCGAGATGTCTGTTCTATGACATTATACTTCAATGGTAGGTACTCGTTTATTTTTCAAAGATAATTAAGAAAATTTACATTTGTAAAATGAATTGTATATTTTTTTAACACCGTCGGTGTCTGCTTTTATTGCTTTCAACATCATCATCAAATGCCTGGGCGTGCATCACAGGGAGATTTTGTAAAACTAATTATCACTATTACCCATTGGGAACATCATTTATTATAAATATTTATTTGAAATTTTCATTATTTGAATTGACTTGATTTTTGATTCACTCATAAAGTTAAGTTTTTAACTTAATTATGGATATAAAAATTCAAAAATCATTGAACAAAGCCGCGGCAAAGAGCACATTCACATGAATCAGGTGCGAGTTGTGACGAACAAGACGCGTTTGATGGCAAAAGATAAGATACTCCAAACATGAAACATGTTATTCAAATATGATATTGAATTACGCAACTTTCCCTAGCATTGCTCGAGTTTTTCTTTTCATTTTATCATGGTAATTCTTGACACTCACTATACAGTGCGTTTCAAGTAAGTCTGCACTTCGGTATTAAGTTGGTAGCATTGAAATATGATTTTCCAAATTCATAACATATTATTATTACCTTTGAATTTGATGAACGTGACAACAAGGCTAGTATTTACAACAACACTCTATTATGTAATTTAAAAAAACACTCATTTCAATGCTACCAACATAATACCGAGTCAAGCAGCCAAGTGCAGACTTACTTGAAACGGACTATACTGACTAATGATACTGATTTTGTGTGATTGGGTTATACATTTGGTCTATTAATAGTTTATTATTATTTTTCTCTTTTACTTAAATGATAAATGTGTGCTCAGGGGTAGAACTCTGGCCTCTTGCTCGTCGAAGTCACTATCAACCGGGCTCTAGAGTTGAGTCGTCAAAATTGTTAAATTGAACACAATTACATGTTACCTTACCTACCATTTATCTTGGTTAAGTTAACCAGGATAATCATAAACCATAATACTGGTATGGTATGATATCCGTTGGTGGAACAGCAATGATTTTGATTGAACTGTGTATGTACGAGAATCGGGAATTGACATGATCTGATGATCCAACCATGTCGGTGTATAATATAACCACAGAATAGATAAAATTACAGTAGTGTAATCACAGAAAAATAAATAAGGTAGATAAGACACCGCCTTATATTTGACTGAGGAAGAAAAATACCGTGCTGGATTACGTAATTCCTGTGTTTACAAGCTAAGATCCACGTCAAAAACCATGCTGTTTTTGTTTTTCTGTCCGGAAGTTACTGGCACTTAGTTTTCTCTACTTTATAGACTTATTATTACGACTATTTACCTATTTATTAAGGCCAAAAAATTTATTAGAAATAGCTAGTTTAAATTCGCCACCGTAATTAGGTAAAATTCGTGTTTGTTGAAATAGACCCACATCATTATCATACATTTATTAAAACAAACCCATAATTTACGTTAAGTTACACAGCCGAGTGAGTAATATTGTTAGTAGTTTAATATTCGACCTTGTACATGTAATAAGTCTGTTTTCGTATATCATTATAATACTTACGCCTCTGTGGGCTCTATGAGTAAAAATAGGACATGCTTGTTTTTACGTTTACGTTTTAACATAGGGCGGACTGGACCAAATAAATCTGGGGGCACGGTTGTGCCCCCGCCAAGACGAGGCAAGACGAGACGAGACCATATGGCTCTACATCAGTGATTCCCAAAGTGGTCTATATCGACCCCTAGGGGTCTATGACAACCTGCAAGGGGTCTACGTCAGCGAACAAAAATTTGGGGGTCCATGAAATGAAAATAGGGGTCCATGATAGTGGATCTCAACACATACCCTGATAGTACCTATTTACTATCTACTATCGCCTATTTAACAGATTTGTTTACAAAATTTAATATAGTTAATTTGCAATTACAAGGCGACAGTTTAAATTTGATTAAAACAAAGTCCATCTTATCAGCGTTTCTTGCCAGAGTTAAACTAATGAAGCATTTGTCACCGACAAGCTACCAGGAAGACGACGTTTCAACTTACGTTCAACATTTAAATGCCCTCTATTCAGATTTTGAATCTAGGTTTGAGGATATTTTGACTATGGTAATACCACCGTGGATAATTAATCCATATGGTGACATAGAAGAAACGAATGTCATAATACAAGAGGAACTGACTGAACTAAGTACAAACGAAGAATTTAAGGTTCAGTTTAAAAACGGATATCAGCAATTCTGGCTGCAAAACAACATACCCGTTACTTTTCCCGTATTATGGAATATAGCGAGGAAATTTTTAATTTCCTTTCCATCGTCATACCTAGTGGAAAGGGGGTTCAGCGCTGTTACCAATCTCCTAACGAAAAAAAGAAACAGACTGGACATCATTAGCCGAGGAGATTTAAGATTAACCCTTACAAAATTGACGCCAAATGTTGATAATTTATTATTAAAGCATCATGTTCATCCTTCTCACTAAAAATATTGACTTATTGCTTATGTTATTTATTTATAGTTTATTTTATGTTTATTTAATGCTACGTATATTTTACATAACAGATACAAAATTTTATTTTGAGTAGTTTTAATTTAAATTCAATTAATAAATGTATAAATTAACATGTGTTTTTACTTTAAGTTTTTAACACTAAACTTCACTACAGTTAGAAATTTACAGGAAATCAATATCAGGTAAGTAGGGGGTCTACCCAACACGGAAAAACATGGCAAGGGGTCTACGACACAAAAAAGTTTGGGGAACTCTGCTCTACATCAAACTGTTATCAGATCTCATGTAGAGCCAAGCTTCTAACTCTACAATCCCAACTATACAAGTCATATTATCTTCACAAACGCTACACCTTAGTCAAAATATGTGGATTGGCCATGCTATCGTCACATGGGCCTGTAATCACTGTTTATTACTTTTCAGTTATACAATAGTTATTTTCGTAACGAAACGGCTAAACCACATATTTTGACTAAGGTGTAGCGTTTGTGAAGATAGGACTTGTATATTTAGGGCGTGTAGAGTTAGAGGCTTGACAAGGGCTTGACTCTACATGAGATCTGATAACTTTTTGATGTTGATGTAGACCATAATATGGTCTAGTCTTGGCAACATTTTACACGAAAATGTTTTTGGTGGGACTTACTAGCGCGGCTTTACCCGCATTTCCCGGGATAATAAATAGGTACTCTATAAATCCTATAATACATATCTTATTCTAGATCATGGTTTACCTGTATGCTAAATTTCATGTAGATTTGTAATATTGAGTAGGAAGGATTACTAGGAAGAAAGATGTGAATCAGACGAGCCACCTGGCTGATGATGGCAAGAGTTCACCAGGACACGTTGCCGGCCAAGAAAGAAAACAGAAAAGAAAAAGAATGCTAGATAATTATCATTTTATACCACCCAGAGTACCTATCTAACGAATAGTTAACGAATGAATGGTGAACGAATAATTAGCGAACTGAAATTAAAATGCGACGTTTATAAAGCGCAGCATTTATACTTTCCTCGGGTCCTGAGGGTTTGATGATTTGTCCACACTACCGGCACTGCGGTGCGGAGATGCTTAGGCTTAGGTCGTAGCTCAACTAAACGACACCGCTCCCACCCAACCAAAGTATGAGAATTCAAATATAAACTTTAAATCGTGCTCTGTAGATGCAACTATTGAGTGGCAAGGTTGCGATAAGCTTGCTTCCCGCGCGCGGGCTGCTAATTTTTGTTGTTACTGTAAAGTGCACCTACAGAGCACGATTTTAAGTCTATATTTGAATTCTCATACTTTGGTTGGGTGGGAGCGGTGTCGTGTAGATGAGCTACGACCTTTATATGCTGTAACATTGTCTAATTATTGTGTGAAAATTAATTTGCTATTTATTTCCGAGAAGCTTTTACGTATCATTTAGGTAATTTAATCATTTACCCAAACGGACCCCCCCCCCACGACAAAAAATGCTGGGTAGCTGGGTACGTGCTTGATGACCGAATATTGAATATTAATAATAATTATTATTTATTTATTTTATATTGAATCGACTTCAATTCAAACTAAGCTAATTATCTTGCACGGTACTTTTGCAATTATAGTTAGTGAATATTTATTTGTGTACTTAAATAAAAATAATATTATATGTTATAAATTATACACTGTTCAGATACATTGACGGCGAAAAATAATAATGTGATATTTTTTTAGTTTTTATAAGTGTTGAGTTTTTTATTAAAATAAAATAATATTTATGATTTTAGATCTACAGTTTTATTTACAGCCTTATTTGGCTTAACTCGTCATTTTTATAATTCAGTTTTAAATCGTAAAACGGCTTTTCTACTCCTACTGGACCCGTTCTTATGAAACTTTTCACATATTTACGTTGAACTCTTTACTTTGATCTCTTATGACGTTTATTTGTTAAAAATAATAATCACATGCTGACCTTACTAATAATGAAATTATTTTATTGCATTATTTTGATTATTAAATCTTGATCAATATCGGGATTAAAACTTATCATAAATACATAGTAGGAAGGTATACCTTTTGCATATCCAATCAGTGTTCTAGAAACATTTCAACGTATTATTTCCATCTCCAAATTATAAAGCTTGTTTACCCATTCGTAAAATTAATACGTTACTTAAAAATAATACAATAAAAATATTGTTTATTGGTGAATAAATAATATTCACCCCGTGTGGCTCGGAGTCCTGCACATTCATTTGAACTGAGCGAGCACTGGCGGGTCAGAGCGACCACACGGAAGGGTTCTTACCGAGCGGTAAATACTACATATTATAAATATTGCAAATGATCATACTACAATTACTACATACATAAATAATAAAAAAATACGTATTTCGCTTTCAGCTTCAAAGTCACCGTTTACTTCTTGGCCGGCAACGAATCGGTGAATCTTTTTGGTGTTAGAGACCATGAGTGATCAATCCGCGATAAGCTGGCCTATTATGAACTCTCAATTCAAGCCATATTCCATTATAAACGTCAAATTCGTGTTACCAAAGCAGTCACGTGACATTCTTTAGCCAATCATACGTCGTTTAAAGCGCATTAAATTAATTGCCTGGAACATAATTGGTTTTTTTTAAAGTTCATGATAATGTTCATGGCCCGTCTGCTGGTTTGTCGCTTATTAAAAAATAAAAAATCTGTGTCAGGGAAGTGATTCAACCAGACAAAACACGAGCATTTCTTCTTTAGGGCACGTTAAGCTGGAGCTCGTAATTCGCTTTAATATTCGTAAAAAGTCTCAGGTAGCTTACGAAAATTCCATACTATTTAGTCGACTCGTTTAGTTACACTTACCTATACTAGAGCAACTCTGCTTTTCAGACCTAGGTATGTATTAGGATAGATTACGGAAAAAGGCTTTTCTCCTTAGCCTTCCCTCCAGGTCTCTTATAATTCATAATTCATAATTATTTAATGCTCTTCAGTATATAAAGAAGCCTTTAATCACTGTCATCAAGAAATTTATATTATTGGCATATTAATAAAAAGCTAACAAAATAGTAATACAAAAAAAAACAAAAAGTAATAATAATACTAAATTCCGTTATATAAAACCACCTAGTGTGCGCCCACAACGTGTCGTATCCATTTGGCTAAAATTGCTGTTAAGGCCGAGTACATACTGCAGTGCTGTTCAATAATTTATTTTTAATTTATTAATTTATACTGTCCTTTTATCTATTGGGTATAGTTACTATAGTACAAGTATATTACGAGTATTGTGCGTATTGCGATAACGCGTTGATAGTTCGTTGGCAGAGTATAACATCGCGTCATTCGCGTCGTTAGGGATAATTTAAATTAGAGATAATTAATTAAATACGTAATAAAATAAAATGATTATTGTGAAAGTTTAATTTTTCACCTTACCTTCCCTCCTTTACGAGTCATGATAAGCATGATGGATTGAAAGTAGAAGTAATAGAAATAATATGTAGGTATTTATTTTGGTTCATGCTGATTTGTTTGTGATATCTAAGTTGTGTTTGTCTGTAGCACGCGCGATTATCTCAAAAGACTTTATACAAGAATTCATACAACTTATAATTTTTATTCATAAGGTATTTGAATGTCGTCTTTAACTAACATGATTATACTTTACCATTGTATTCTCCGTGTGAGTTAATAAATAAAAAAAAATGTTTGTAATGATGAGCTATTGTGTGATGTATTAACACAAATATAACACATTTATGTAATCTTTTAAAATAATTGTAAAATAATTACAGCCTAAAATTGTATAACTCGAACGATTATTTTGATGTTTCGAAAATATAATAGCTTCGGAATTTTGTGACAATTGGAATATTTATGATACGAATCAAATATTATTGTACATATTGTGAAATTAGCTTGAAATAAAATTTAAGTTACGTTACAATGTAAGGTAAAATACGTAAAGAAAATGTCCTTCTATTTCACCAAGGAGGCAATTAATTTTACAAATAGATTATCGATCAAACCCTATCCTAGTTTAAAATCGTACAAAAAATAAAAATCAATTATGTGTTTTTTTTCACAAAAAATCAAAGGTTCGTATCATGCAAACCTACCTATCGAAAGTATAGAATTGTATGAAATGATAATAAAACTTTAATGCAAGGAAAAACAATCTCTATGTTAAATCATTACAGTTTAATCTTCAATGTAGACTGACTCCGGATTATTTGAGACCAACGCGATGCTTGTGTGTGTAGAGTCGATTCACACTGCGTGATTTTGCTAAGCTCGTTAAATAAAAATATTTTGATTAAAATCGTACTCTTTGTTTGTTATTTGACTGATATGATAACTCGTCATGCGTTTGGTGATTGGTATTATAATTTTCCATGGACTGCGATTACTGTCGTCTAAAATTAGTTCTGCTAAAGGTGGGCCTGTATGTATGTCGGCAATAGTAGTATATTTAAAGGAATATCTGAATAAAATAAAGTAAAACTTAATGGCTATCAATATAGACAAACAAAATGTTTTATCGAGCCATTTTTAATACGACAGTTAACTATGCAACAATTTAACCAGTATGTATAAATGTAGTTACTTACTTCACCTTAGTTGATATTAGTTGAGAATCCAGATTTACCAGCAGTCTACAGATAATTGATATCGCCTGTTATTTTATCTGTCCTTCTCTGTAATCTGTCTGGTATTTCTTTTTTAATGTTATTTTTTATTTTATTAAAAATGATGTTGTGTTGTGAATCGGTGTGTAATAACTATACCTAAAGATACGTTACGAAAACTCGTTTCGTTTGAACAGTTGTTTTATTATTTGTATTTGAAGCTATTATAATGTAAAGTAAAAGAAACTGGCGATTGTTACGCCTTCCTACTATTGTATTGTTGGTTATTTTCCTGAATTTTACATTTGTTTCTACGTTGCATTTCATGTCATACTCGTATAATTACTTATTTTTGTTTTTGTATTTTTTTATTTATTTAACTTTTGCACCACACAATTAGTATAATAGCAAAGGCGGATTTAATGCTAAAAGCATTCTCTCTTCTCTCCCAGTCAACTTTTGGATAGTAAGAAAAGAACACAATGATATTGCGGTATTATTATATAATACATATCAATAGTTTGTATGAAATAACACTAAGATACAAAAAAAATGATACATGTATATATACAATTTATATATTATGCCCAGGGACCAGCCCAGCTGTGGGATAGCTACGGCTATGATGACCAAAACGCTCACACAAACCTACTCAGTCCTGGATTTATCAATAGGCCGTATAGGCCGCGGCCTAGGGGCGGCAGAGTCCTAGGGGCGGCAAATTTCAGGAGATGATATATTATAGATGATTTTGCTATTAAAAAGTGTCGCAAAAAATTGTAATTCTTGTTTTTTACGCACTTTCTTAGTGACTATTCAGTGCCTTCCTTACTATGAATGGAAAATTATTATTTTAGAAAGGTACAGGGCGGCGGAAATAAATTGGTCTATACTCATAAAAAATATAAATCCGGCATTGAACCTACTAATATGAAAATTTGTACGGATGTTTGTTACTCTTTCACACAAAAACTGCTGAAGGGCTTTTCATGAAATTTAGCACACAGGTGTTATAATATCATTGACACAGGTAGACCATGATTTAGAATAAGACATAAAGTGCTTATTATTTCAAAACACTTATTATTTCACAATATGATGAAGGTATATCAATAAGTAGGTTAAAAGGTATTAGAATTTTATTTTATCGATTATGCGGCTTACAAATCAATTAAAAAAGTAATTCATTTAGAGGAAAGTAACTACGGTAAGTAATCGGAATAATCAACAATAAAATCATCAACAAAATGTTAGTATTAATTTACTTTAAACTTTACCTTTACCCAACACTTTAAAAGTACCATCAATAACGTGTTTATGAGTCATAGTCAAATTAAAATTATTCGAATCTAAAAAGGACACCTTTGCAGTTTAACTTTAGAATCCAATATGGCCCCCGTTGTTTGCTAGTTTTTTTTTCTAAATGCCACATAACGATAACAATAAAATAATAATATAATAATTTAACAATCACATTATTTTACTTAGAAACCGGAAAAATTCGAGCGATTCAGCGTTTATATTAGCTAATACCTGAGTAATTATTTAATTACAATGGCAGTTGAAGTTGAAGCTGGTTTTAAAAATGATACCCATTTCCACTGATGTGCTGTGCCAATCATTGTGTATACGTAAACTGTGTATGTACACAGGCTACGCTTGTGGGCGAAGCCTAGGGGCGCCATCGATCTATTTTATAGAATAATAAAAATTAACAATTTATTATTATTGGTATTAGTAGTAATTTAACAATAAAAAAATCACAGCATTGAATAGTGATTGTATGAACAATAGATTTCGTTTTTAATAGTAGTTCAATTAATTTGATTTAATTCGGAGAAAAAAAATATTTTTAACAAAAAGTATCGCTTGGAGTATTAATAAACCCACATTACTAAAAGTAGCATACCTATCACTAATTCAACGTAACGGTGTAGGTAGGTCACGTCCATCTCTTATCTAAATTCATAACGGTAATACTTACTATAATATAAAACCAAAATAAATATTGTTCATTATTATTCCTCATATGTTTTAAATTCCACGTTTAGATTGTAAAGTCCATTATATTTTAATTGAACTAATGAACTATTAAACTACTCTGTATGATTTACAATACTTTTGCAACGTAAGCAATTCATTATCCACCGACTCATTTCTAGATTTCTATGCACTATTAATACCTACCTATACATATTTCATTATTATGTAAGTAAGTATACAATGAATAAAGAAAATTAACCAACTGTTTCAAAATGCTTTTATATTTTATTTGAAAACTAAAAATTCATTAAATTATACATATAGATCATTCTTGACTTGAGTTTATATATGTTCTTGACGACACGGACAGAGACAGAACATCATATTATAAGAAATTAATAACTGAGTTAATAATGCGTTGATACGAATCTTTAAATACACCATGCCCAGATTTTTATTTATTTTGTAGTAATTAAGAACAGATTACGAAAAACAATTTGAAGGGCAGCCCTATACTTTCGGTGTGTGAGTGGGTAAGGAATACAGAGCATTCGTAAGTAAGCACACTAACACACAGAAACGAAGCGACCGTGTTGCGAGATGGTTGCGTTCCTGTCAAAGCGGACGCTATCCGCGCGCGTGTTTTGACTTATTTTTGTCAAACGAACGCCATATTGTTTTATTTTATTCGATAATTGGCATTTTACTTGGAATTTCATATGCTGTTTTTAAATTATTAATACAGTTTAGTGCTACCGACCCGATGGCGCAGTGATAAAAAAACGTGTTTTTTTTTCTCGGGATTACTTAGGCTGTGTGCGACATGATTATATCTTGATTATGGAAATGTGTATGTGCTTTGTGGATTGCGTTACGAGAATTTTATGTTCCTTGTCTGCTTAGTGAAATTAGTTATAAATAAATAAATAGTTTAATTATACGCTATCTCATTAGAGATATAAATTAAAATTTAGGCAGCCTGTAATTAATTTATATAAAAAAAAACAAATTTGAATCCATTTATTCATTTGGCGCGTTCTAATTAATAAAGGCTAAAAATAGAATTTGAAAAAAACTGCTTCGAATTTTCAATCTGTCGAGTATCGGCGACTGTTTAAATATAGTGCAATGTGTTCGATGTATTTAATTAGATGTAATCAAGGAAATAGATAAATATGTGATACACTGTGTTCATGATATTTGGATCACTGCTACCTTTGTTTGGATTGGATTTCTAATGGAGAAACCGTCGTATAAGGTAAGTTATTTTGATTATGTAAAGTGCGCGATTATTAACTGGTACTTTAAATAATATGCATTGCATATGCAACAGACAAAATGTGTATTATATCCACTATCAAAAATTATAGTAAAATAATAATTAATAAATAATAAATATCCGGAACCAGTTACCGTTATGATAATAAAATTCTTAGTCGGAAATTAAAGTAGATACTTTTAATGTGACGTCATCCATTGTTACAATCATTACCACGTAACGACTCGGAAGACACGAATTGGAGTTTTTGTGTTCAATTTATAATCTTAATAATATTTTTATTTGAACAATTACTGGAAAATTATTATCTGTGGATTTTTTAATTCTGCCCCCAACCCTGTCAATGCGCCATAATATTATCAGTAAAAACTAGTGATGTTCCGTTAGCTTTTTTATCGATATCGGTTTTTGGAGTTTAACTCCTTTAGAACCGATTTTCATATTTAAGCGTAAATTTATGAGTAAAATCAAACTTTCTCCGTTACGTTATGCGTTATGTGCATTATGTTTGTAATTCGTAAAACAGAATCTAATATTGTATAAAAGCGTCACGTTAAATTAAATATTTAATGTATATCAATATAAATAAATGTATCAAGCATGTTTTCAGTAATATAAAAATGCATTCATTTACCCTCGTTTACTAATCTATGTATTTTATAATCGTTCGTAAGGAGTAAACTCCAGTCGTACATCGGAGCTGACACACAATGTTTTTTAAGGTTAACATTATTATTAACTTTTGTTATCTGTATTTAAAGTGAAGAAATTGCTATGTAGTCCACCCACGCGGTCTGTGTTTCCTAAACGGTGCCGCGTAAAAACTTAAATTAGAGCGGGTTATTTATAAGTAGTAACTCGCGGCTCATTGTAGGACTGTTGAGGATCGCTTAAGATAATTTATTGCCCGATTGAAACAACGTTGTTTTGTCGGAGATTGGAACTTGTGTTGACGCACTTTGTAGGGTTCCGTACCCAAAGGGTACAACCGGAACCCTTTTACTAAGACTCCACTGTCCGTCTGTTCTGTCTCAGGCTGTATCTCATGAACCGTGATAGGTAGACAGTTGAATGTTTTACAGATGACGTATTTCTATTGCCGCTGTAACAAAAAATACTAAAAACATAAAATAAAATAAATATTTAAGTGGGGTTCCTATACAACAAACTTGATTTTTTTGAAAAAGGTTATAATATGTGTAATGTTGTATAGATAATGGTACGGAACCCTTCGTGCGCGAGTCCAACTCGCACTTGGCCGGTTTATATTTTGTATTACTATTGTTTTTATTGTGGTACCTATATATTATTTTTGTACTATTATAGTTATTTAACTGCAAAAATAAATTTAATAAGTTTTGTTTTTATTTGCAATTAAGAGTTTTTCAATATGGATAATATTTTACTTTAACTTGATAGAGATGACTGTGAAAGCAAGTAGTAATATCGTACTAGTGTTACGTAAGCGTCGAATTTTGTTCTTGTTAAAAATTTACAAGTTTGTAATAGTTTTGAGTTCAGTGACCCCAAATTATTACAAGTTTAAACACAGTGGCCCAACTCTGGTATTGTGTAGTGTGTATTTTAGTCTAGTTGACAAACTAACGCACTAGAGTCACAGTGCTAAACTATAGTAAATGTATTTATGTACTACATCGGGATTCGATTCGAACCCGGCTTTCTTCATACTTACACCATAATGCTTTATGACTGTTGTAAATACTTATGTGGTAAATGAAGTCGTGTATACATGTGTTTATCGATTATATGTGATTAAAAATTATTAATTATTTGATCCTAGCCCTAACAACTAAAATCTAACCCATGGTTTAGTTAGATGTAGGTCTGTTTGTATTACGGCTACATGTACGTTCAAATGTTTCTAATTAGGAATAGCAATGGCCGTTAGCCGTTAATGGATGAGTTTAACGTCACGTTTCACGTTATGGCCTTCTAAATGTATTATACAAATATTATTGTGTCTGTCTTACTAAAATAAATAGGCATTTCTTTTGTTTAAGGGTATAATCACGGAAATTATAGTAATATATAATAGTAATCAAAAAGTTTTAAGTAAAGATGAGTAAAATTTTTGTTTAAGAATTTCCATTATTTATTAATTGAATTGATTATACGTACATAACCAACGAAAATACCTTGTTGATTAAATTTCCTATGTAGGTACCTATTTCGATTTCATCTTCGAGTTTTACCTACTTATGTGTGTACTAGGTAGGTATTGCCAAAATTAAACTTTTGATTAATATTTTATATCTTTAACTAAGAAACATCAAAATTAAAAACAAATCAACTACATTTTGATTATTATAAGAACTACCTACATGTATCGTCACAATCCCATAATGACTCAGTATCGATAAGCTCATATTGCACATCCTTGGTAGAGTTGTTACTGTATTTTCCTCAAATAATTTCCTTATCTTCACCTGGCGACCGATATTAATTGTTAAATCTGAATCAAATTAAGAATTAATAAAATCTTAAGAGTCATTAGTTTATTACATACGTAGTAACTAGTAGGTACTTAGTCCAGGAATACGTACCTAATTAGTGGTGAAATTTTTGGGTAGTTTGGTAATATGTGAAGCCTTAAAATACATTTCTTGGAACTTGGAACAGTCTTGTTTGCAATTACGTAAGAATCTTATCATTTAAAATTTTCTTTTATTTAAAATTAATGAGGTTCGACCAGATTGATGAGCATAAATGTAGTAAGAAAACCACAAATCACTAACGCTTGGTCAGCGTGGCCTGGGGACCATGACCTTAACTTAGTGCACGGATGTTTCAGACTAAATATTTATTAAAACTCCAAAATCGTAGAATAAAATATTGAAAAACATTTTTTTTTCAGGGCACAAAAATTCTTACCTACTTTTATAGGGTTGTCACTTGGTTATTAAAAATAAAAATAAAACGGGCAAGTGCGTATCGAACGAGAGTTAGCAATGAATACAGACGGACAGACGGATGGACAGTTGTGTGGACATTTATTATGTGTATCATTGAAAAGCTCTGCCAAAAATATTATGGGTCTTCTTAGACCATTTTTTGAATTAGGGGTCTGTTTGCGAAATATTTGGACTTAAAATGCTAATTTTGCTTAGAGTCAAGTGACCCCCTGCTGGCTAAACGATTGGAGTTGGACAAGTGAAAAAATTCTCAATAATAGGTTATATGATTACTTTACAAGGAAAACTATCACGGCTAGGTTAGCATAAGTAGTTAATGAGTAATAGAGTCGATAAACTTACTACTTCGGAATCCTACATTGCGCGTGGCTTGACAAGCACTTGCTCGGGTTTTTTTTATGATTTACCTAACTCTCAATTATCTGGAGAGCTTAAGTTCCACGATTAACCTATTGTAGGACCTGCACGACACTTTATTATTTTATGAAACAAATTGCAACTTTACCAAGTTGCTCAATCTTCCTTTCTGATAAAATACTGTTCTCCTTTTTCTTGGCTTCGTTTTGTTGTTTTCATTTCGTGGGTGAGAAAGTTGGGGAGCCCTTGACATTTAAAAGTAAGTTGTTCTATTTAAGTCCTCACAAGTAGCAAAATGAGAGTATAATTAAACAATATGCGTCTGTAATTAACGCATACGTCTTTGGTGATAATTAAGAATGAATAATTTTTATTAATGAACTTCATACTTCTTTAAACCTAATCAACTTCACATTGTCTTATGTATGCTCCATCACTAACTCAATTATCATACCGTTAAAACTCTGTTTAGAAACTTTTTAGTGAGAGTTATGCAATATAATAATTGCACGTATTATTTATTAATTTGTGAATGGTGAATCAACATTATTCAAAAACAATGCATATTTTGGCTGACGACAGCCACAACCAGCAGCTAATATTAAAATATCATGAGTAGACTTGTTACATAAATGACAGTGTAAACATTTTATACTGGAATTAATATCAGTTGGAATACGAACAATAAAAACCAATAATGATCTGAGACGCTAAAGCATTGTAATTATAGATGGGTGGCAGAAGCTTTGTACAACCCGCACGGGGTGGCTCCTACCCTACACGTACACATGCTAATTCCGCCGTGAGGAAAGTGCCTTCTAGTAAAATTGTTTTCCCTTTAGTTTGATTGTAATAAGTTGTCGCAACTTAGTCCACAGTAGTAATACATACAACCAACAAAAAGGATTACAGACCAATTCACGTTTAAAATCATTCGAACATCTAGGTCAAACTAGTTTTGTCAATAAATTTATGCACGTAATTTTTGTGTCTTTTGGTATTTACTTAATATGTTTGGTTTTAGACTAATTTATTTAACTGATTAGTGCAATGTTTAATAATAAAGAAAATTTTAAGTTTTCAGTCTTACTAGGTACATTCATATTATACATAAATGTGTTTTGTGTGGATGTTTGTTAGTCTTTCATTTCATTTCATTCTTTTAGCACACAGCTGGACCATGATCTGGAATAAGACACAGGGGACTTAATAACCCGGTAAACGAAAGCTACTTAGCTTAGCTACTTTTTATATTTGTACCAATCTATACTAATATTCTAAAGCTGAAGAGTTTGTTTGGTTGAACGTGCTAATTTTAGGAACTACTGGTTCGAATTGAAAAATTATTTTTGTGTTTGATTGTCCATTTATCGAGGAAGGTTATAGGCTATAATAATATAACATCATACATTTAAGTAGTTACTTTTTCCACAAATTAACGCGGGTGAAACCGCGTGGCACAGCTAGTATATTATAAAGAGGAAAGCTTTGTATTTTTATATATTTTCCGAATAAAATCCCTAATGATTCTAAAGAGACCTTTTGTTTTACCAAACATTTATCACCAAAAATTTAATCGTAAAGGTGGCTGCAAAATTTTATTTTCCCAGCTGCTGTGATTATTGTGGTAACGACGCCGTGACGGTCGATATTATAATCAGGCCAAAATAATATAATAAGTTCACATAAAATGTTGACTTGCGATTTATATATTTTAATTTGCTTTAGTAAGTACCTATATTTTCACTCATTCGTCATTCATTTTATTTATTACTCAACTCTGAAGTAATTAATTTTCATAGTTTACGTTTACAATGGAAAAAACCAAAAATGCAAGTTATTTGAAATTGTTCGAGGGATCCTATAAAAATGTTTGGCTGAACCCGCCAAAAGTGTTTTAAAATAAGTTATTGTAAATTATTGTCTGTCAAAAGGTGTATTTAAATATTATTTTTCTTTATAAAATATATTGTTTTTCGTTCGTGTTGTCGGAGGTCGCGCTTTGTTCATCTTATCGTGTTGAAATTTGTACAGCTGATACTACCTATACCTACTGGAGACAGGAAGGCAACATCAAGATACTCAATTAATAAGGATGTTGAGGTCATTTGCAGTCTTTAAAAAATATACAATTAAATAGGAATACGATACAATATACATATTATTTTGTGAGAAATTGGACTTAAGATACGCGAATTGTGCACATTTTACTATTATACACGAGTACCTACTCACGATATTAATTTTGTACGGTTGCATGGATCGTGGTCACGGTTGAACTTCGATGGTGCGAAGAAACTTATATCAGGATGACAGACGCCTTGTGACCCTAAATTTTAGATTAGTCTGTTCACTTTATATCTAGTTTGTATTTGTGTTTTGTTTATCATTTACACTATACACTAACACTAAATTGATTATATTAACTAACAACTGGACTCCATGTTATGATTTAACCCTTCCTCCCGAATAAAGTATCATTTATGTTTTTTATTGCCACCGTGTGAAATGATAGCGTTCTGTGAAACTTACATTCGGGCTGTACAAGTTACATCTCAGAGAAATTGTTTGCGATTAGCCTAAGCTGTATAATTAAATATTCTAATAAAGATGCTATTGAGAGTTTAAATGCTACTAATAATCCATCGAAGTATACGATGGTTGTGATTACGTAAGTACCTAATTACAAGTAAAACTATCGATATTATCGATATGACAATATCGCGCAACCCTAGTGCTCTGTCGAAGCTCGTTCGTAGGCAGTGGCATTATGGCCCTCAAATTGTGGTTTTTTTCCAACGATATGGGCTATTTTATGGATCTTACGTTGATTTGGATTCCTTGCTCGATAAATTATCTGTATTAAAATTGAGTAGCTTAATACATAAAATATTTGCTATGGATGTGTAAATATTTAACTTAATTTAATTGCCTATATAAAAACCATGTGTCACTATGTTCGTAGGTACACGCTCCGAAACCACTGAACCGATTTCATATTTGTGAATGTAGGTAAAGATCGTCTACTTTAAAAATTTACACCCTCCCTCCCTCGCTAAATATTACAACCCGTAAGTGTAAATATTAATTGGATATTAAACATTTCCTAAATATTACGACTTACACGTTTTACTTTTAACATAGAGGTAGGTAACGCCCCCGCGCTCATTTTAAAGTAGACTATTTGGTTTGGTAACAGTGTGGTGCTGTTGAGATTCACAAAGGGATAAGCCAAATTACTTATTAAGAGACTAAGTTATAATAAACTCAAAACGCAATATTAAATAAAAGGGCTTGTAAATTATAATTGAAAAAGCTACCTGCTCCAGTGCTTGTCAAAAGACCTATGATTGAAATTATAAATTTTATAATAGAGTCTTAACTCTTTATAACATTATTCTTTATAACGATAAACTCTATATAACATAGAAAAGATCACAATTTGGTTGGTTTCCCTTAAAACCCACACATTGATACACTCTTTATAGCACAGCAGCCATTCTCTTTTACGAAGAAATGTGTTCATATTTACACACAGAAAATCGTAACTATCGATGTTATTGTTTATGTTATTTTATCAGGTTACAAAAGACGCCGACTAAACCTTTTAGGCCCAGAAACTTCTGAGGTTGTTAACAGCCGTCTTGCTTTTGTTATTGTTAATTGCTTTGAATAGTACGTGCTTGGTTTGGTTAAAAATGACATTCCATTCCATTCCACCACATATCAAGAGATGGATAAAATAATAAGAAAATACAAAACAAGTACTGGTAAAGCAAAAAACGTATGTATTAATTATATCAAAAACATATTAAAGATTATTGTTAATTTGTTTTTTTTTCTTCACTCCATATAACGGTGACTCTCTATAACGATAAAAAATGCTCGGTCCCTTGAGTTTCGTTATAAAGAGTGTACACTGTATTATTTAAAACGTCAAAGTTAAAAGTAATGGATAAACCTAGTTCTATTCTAAGAATTATAAACTTACATAATTAACCGCAATGTTTTTTTCTGTTTTTATCTGAAGTCAAATCATACAAACTGATTCAAAATGGCAGCAAGTTAAAGAATGTCAGGTTGGCCGAGTCTGAGAATTTAAAATCCTTAAATTACTTTGCGAGGCGAGAACTTGCATATTTCGTGATTTGTGCCTAGGTTTAAATTAAGGATTCATATTTAATTTACATAGCAACTAGTAGACAGGTTGATGATTGACTCTTATACCTCTCCTCATAAATGATTATTAGGCCAATTTAGGCCCAGCACATAATTACGTCACCACACGACTCAAGTGCGTGCCGTTGGCGATAATGGAAAATTCAATTTTAGTTTTAATGCCGTCAGACGTCTGAAGACCTCTGATATAGCTTAACGAGTGCTATCTAACGATAAAATCTGGGATCTTTGACAGAAGCAAATTTTGCCTCTAGCGCCACCCACCCAACTACCGACAGCTCCCGATGTGGCCGACTCAGCATCGACACAAGTCTCCGCGCTATTTGAGCTTATTCAATTAATGATAATCCATAAGTAATATAATATTTATATTCAAATCTAATTTTTCCACATTAAAATATTAGTAGAAGATTTACATTATTTAAATTTTTAAGTTCTGTAAGTGTCCATTACTTGTACAAACACCCTTTAATGTCATCACGTTTTAATGTCATAGAGTTGCCAGTCCGCAGAAATAAATCTAAAATGTAAATTAAATAGCTGTTTAAAAATTTCAGTCATTGGTCAATGTTATTAACTTATGATCATCACAGCTTATGCGCTACCGCGTGTATAGACTCAGTATTCTAGAGTCTAGACAGGCACAACTGGCTCAATTCAAGGATTGCCGCTAAGTAGCATAACTTAATTTCTAATTTTATCTATATTATATAATTTGTATCCTTATACAATAAATGAAATGATTTGGAAGCATCGCTATTATAATACTTGAAGAAGCTTTATTCACGATGGAATTACTGGCCATTTACAACTTCAATATCAATAACTATTAAAAAAGTAATTTGAAAACGGGTAATTAAAAATAGACAGGGATTGTAAAATTGGAAGGTATCGGCGCTGAAATAGTTATTTAACGGAGCGGATAATCATTAATGGATTGCATATCGATTCGATTGCACTACTAATCAAATCGTCGATGTCTACGTACATACGAACGACATAATATCGGTACGGCCCAGTCAATTACACTGACTGTATTCAATGCAGAGCTTTGTTGTATAATCGGCTTGTATTCGTTGAAATATTGTCTGTAGTTCTGTACACCTAGTCGCAAAAATAATTAATTTTCGAATGGAATTGGCTCACTTCGTTCATTAAAATGTGTATCTTCTCTAGCGATATAAGTACTTTGTACTTCTAAATCTTCTATTACACAATGTTACATTTTCTAATATGCATGCGGAAAATCGGTCATTCGACTGAGTTAACGTACAAAATATAGGTACAAATCCATTATGTATAAAAATAATTTTGTAAAAATAAAATTGCTTAACAAAAAACTTTGAATTTTTTTATGTTCACACTGCCCGCATATGATTGTATTGTATGGAATAAACCAATTTCCGAAAATACGTACTTAGTTTTATATAAATAGCTGCCCCAAAAATATTTACTAAGTTTGAGATCAAAGAAGGTCCGTTTGCGAAATATGGTAGGTATTGTGTTAGACATGTGAAAATTCACGGAATATAATGATGAATTTAAAAGAAAAACTGTCACGGCTAGGGTAGCGTGGTTAATAACCAATAAATGGTCGATGAACTATGGAAAGCCTGTCATGCACTTGACATTTCGCACGCTCAGTGGAAAAAAGCATAAGTGGTCTTACGTTGAATTTTAGTTATTAATATGATTGGAAAGAGGGATAAAAGCTGCATATTATGCTCATTTTATTTTTATTTTTTTATAATTAATTTTGACGGTTTTGTGCAAGAAATCGTAAAGTAAATTCCTTTGACTACTTACTGATATTTTAACAGTTTTTGGCTCTCCTGTAAAATTGCAATTTTCAACTTATGCCTTTTTTCCACTGAAGGTGCGTATGAGCGGCATCCTTAACCACGCCGCTCCAGCGCTAGTGTTTCATTATCACACAATTTGCACCGTGCACTGTATTATAAATAGTGCAGTATGTTCAGAGTTGAGCGGCGTAAAATATCTATTTTTACCCATAAAACAAAGTTGAGCGTTTTTCAAAGCGGCCGAGTAACAACGTTATTCATACGATCTGCCAAATGTGTTGATGCGCGGCGGACACGATTGAAGTATTACTGATGTATGTCGTCAGTCCCCTGAAGGGTATTCAAGTCTCGTTCTACTAGGAAGCTTTTTTATTTTTTGTTTCATTTTCTTGGCTGATTTGTAGGCTAGCAAATCATCAAAATGATTCAAATCAAAATCATTTTAGTGTTCCTTATGTGGAATGGGGTACCGCATACGCTAGGGTAGCGAGAAGAAGATACTCGTTTATGTGACAGGTGGCTTGTGAGTTTCTTAGCTGGATATTAACGTAAAGTCATCATTTTGTTAACTGGCCCTATAAATTAAACGCACCATGCGTCTTATTCATAAATATCATAACATAATATAGGATTCCGTGCTGTAAATGTTCATTTATATTTTTGTTGATATCTGTAATCTGTGGTATCTGTAGAAATTTTAAGGCTATTGATATGTGTTATTAAAGTGAAACTTTTATTACATCGTCTCAAACTTGGTCTGTGTGTCGCATGTCGCGTGACGGTCGGCCGCGGAGTGGGGGTAAAGTGAAAGGCGCTCGACAGAGCAGCCGAGGCCAATACGGCGGCCTTTAAATACCCTAAATCGAATATTTATCCAAAAATTTATAGTTAAATGTCTACAATACGAAAAAAAGTTTCACTTATACCTACCGTGGTTTTATAAAACCACACAATTGCTTTTTCTTATATTATTTTTTGGATTTTGCTATAGGTTCTTATTAAAGGTCTTTCCTTTTGAACGATACCCCACACTATGGGGTACGCAACAAAAAAAAATATCCTCACGTTACCTGTAGGGCGGACACCCTGAAAAAATATTTTTCAATACCTTATTCTACGATTTTAGAGTTTTAATAAATATGCATATCCATGCCAAATTACAGCTTCCTAGCACTAAGGGTCTCGGAAGGACGGACATGACGAAACTATAAGGGTTCCGATTTTACTTCGGAACCCTAAAAACAGGTAGGTAATTAACTTTTTTCAACCATTCTCTATCATACACAGAGCACTCAATGTTATAGCAAATTCATTGATTTATATCAAATTAGTAATAAAATAATTTTGACTTACCTACAGTAAAAAGTATAGCCATATTCTATATAATATCATATTCTACCATAACCATTGCAAGCGGACAGAATCGGTCGAACATAAAATTCCTAATAAAATTAATTCCTAATAAAATAAAGTTTACTTTTGTCATGTACCTCAGCGGACAGCGGTTCTCAAGCTGTAAGAAGGGGTCGATGACCAGTCAGCCTGTGACAGGCCTGACTGAGGCCAGGCCAGTATTGCGTCTAGATTTTTTTTCTACAAAATGTTTTGATATCTTTGTCTTGAATTACAATCAAGTGTTATTTGTTTTCGAAGTTTGAATAATATTCTATTTTTGAATTTAAACACGTATACATATAATTGTAACTGTCAGTTAGAACAGAGTTACTTTGGTAGATGGGAATTTGGTTACCTAAATGTGTACCTCCGTACCTAGTACAAAAATACGTTTATATGTATGGTTACCACAGTTCTAATTTCCGCGTATAATTAGGTCGACATACACACACATGTGCAGTGCAGTATAATACTATAACATTTGCATCCAACACATATACACACGATGTACATTCGCGAGACACGTTCTATTGCTGGACGATGACGCAGCGCTAGATAATTCCGCACGGTGTACACTCGCGTCGATAAGTGCAACGAAAAGTTGGGTAATTTACTTTTGATAGATAATAATAGGGCTGTCGTAACAATGACCGAGAATTTGCCAATCGATTACAATACCGGTTGCGAATAAAATAGGTAATGAGCCAATCATGTTCGATGTTAACTTATATTTGCATTGAAAAAGTAATTTAAGATGAAGCTTCATCGTTAAATTAAGAATACTGATTATCAAACACATATCTACATTTTTGAAATATATTTGTAAAGCTAACGATCTCGCGATATTCCCGTCCTATCAAATCGTAACACAAATTGCTTACAACTTTGCATAACGAAACAAGAAATGTGGTCTCGATGCAGGTGAACCCTACAAGGATTCTACAGTTTCAGATGTTGCTATCTTTGACGATACGCTAGTGTTGACAGAAACATAAATATATTTACTTTTCTTCGAGAATGTACACAATAAGTAATCCTACACTATCTGTCAAAGGCAATCTACAATTGCAGATTCTGCGTTACATTTAATAAAGTTTTAATAAAATTGCTTTGTCTCGTTACTTTGTATAAGATTTTTTCTGTGATAAATATAGGTTGAAGTGAATAGTTCAATGGTTTTATAAAGTCAGATAACACTAATTAACTAGTTTGGTTACCTGTAGACATACCATTGAAATAGCTCTGTTGCCATTGATTGTGCCGTGATAGTACCTTTGGTAGAGCTACGGGTACCAGGTTTGATTCCCAGCCTGGGCTACTTGCCCATACATACATATGCAATTTTCACTATTTAGGTTAACCTAAGACGCTAGAAATTTTCCATTCTCGTGAATATCGGAATAAAAAGTATATGGAAACACTTTTGTATTTATAGTTAAAAAATATCTTGAAAAGAAAGATGGACTAATTTTTTTTCATCAAATATTTTTCAGGTTTAGGTGCCACAAACATACGGATATTCATTAATTTTATTTTTATAGATTTGTTCCAAGATAGCTTAGCATTTAATCTGGAAATCATGATAGTCACTCAATGTTTAATGCATATTGCTTCTTTGCTGTTTCCTTCCAGAAAAATCAGGATTAGGTATACCTACCAACTTTTATGAGAATGTTCTAAACAAGAGATAAACGCACGGGATATTGTGCATCAGGCTTGTGACATCGGTTAAAAAAACTTAAGGGCTGCTTCACAACGCCTTTGTCTGGCGGGGTAAGGGCGTATCCACACTTTCCTGGACGTAACTCCAATTTTATTGCAAAATATTTACTACGCTATCGTATAATATTCAATTTATTTTCAACAGAAGATGTATTATACTAAGTAGTAACGTGGACATACTTTGTTAACTCTACAATGTGGAACGCAAAAACGTCCCGTGTGTCTTTTCCTTTTAGTATTAGTTCGTAGCGCAACTGATACATGGATTCCGTATAATTTAACTCATTTATTTATTAGGCTGAGGTGTTTAGAACTTTAGATATTCGAATAAAACAATGAATTCTCATTACGAATCATTTAATTGGTTGTTGCAACAGTAAATTTAAATACATTGTAAATTAACAACGTTAATGTATTCGATACTTCTGTATATATCATTCTGGCTGCAAAAACAAAGTGATAAAATTGCTTTTATAAATTTAAGCAACAACATCCACTACGAGCACAAATACTCGCGTCCCAAGTCGCTAATCGGTTATGTAAACAAAGGTTTAGCTCGAAATTGAAATTCAAAATTTTTATATTAACTGTTCCATTCAATGTGACGCAGCCTTAACCCATCACTCTATCCCTGTCTAACGCATACAGCTGTCTCTCTGCGCCCCGAGCTGTTCAATTTTATACTTATTGATTCGGAGGTCGTAGGCAGTACCGATGGCAGAAAAATGCTAATTTTCATTTTTCATTGAGAATATTATATTTGATTTTTACGCATATTTTATATTGTTATTGGAAATGTTATTGGAAATGCTATTGTTTATTCTGTATTGATACGGGTTACAAGCGCATGCGTTAGGGAAAAACAATGTTGCATAAATTTTTTTAGCATTGAAGAAAATCGAAATTGACACATACCATACCTGCCATTCCTCGCCACCGCAGTCCTGCTGTGACCATGATCCATGTAACTGGGTCAAAATATCAGTATAAAATACAAAACACGTCAGTACCAGTTGCATTCAAAATGTTTAAGTGTCTTAGATGATATAAATTTAAAATCATCAGTTTTATAGTTTAACCCATGGTTTTTTACGTCTAAAATATTGAAAAATATGTACCTAAAAAAATACAAAAATGCAAATCACGACACTTGGTTATGTAATGAATGCATCCTAATTCCGTACTTTATACGAGACATCTATTTCGGATTTCCCTAAATTAGTGATTAACGTCGACAATTTTACACATATAATAATTTCAGCTTCATTTATTTATGGAGAATATAATATAATATAAACAAATTATTTTTCTTACTGCCATTAAAAGTAAATAATATCTTTAGCTTGCCGTTCGTCCAGTTGGTAAGGAAGGAAATACTTCCAGGATAGACTAAAATGGATGTATCGAAGACAATGACACAGTTTGGTTCACTGAGTCAGGATAAGTTTCTTTGGCATTACGCGCCTATAGAAATATAATACTTTAATTACGTGATTCTTGAGCTGTTATTAATTTGAAGGTCGTCCACTGTACCGCAGACAATTTTTTTTTCAGTTGGTATAATGGCATGATAATCTTTATTTATCTAACCAGTAATCTGCATTTACTTCGTTAAACTGAAATAATAATAAAACATTCTTAAAACATACCTAACGAAAAACCTGACGTGAATCGTGATTCAAATCCCAATTTAGATCTATCTATGTTATATTTCGTGAAGACTGTATAAAGCTATTATAGATTTTATTAAATGAGTCATATTTGAAGGGGATCAAAAATCTATTATTATTACTTTTGATACAACATACCTTTAATTTTATTTTTACTCTGGTAATAAAAAAGTTACATCGTTGCTGACTCTACACCTTAAGATTAAAACGTAATTTACTCTTGTTAAAAGAAAATAATTTTGGTGTTTCTTCCGTCCGTTAAAACAGGTCTTTACATTTCAGTTGTTTATAGTTCTATAAAGCAGTTTAAATTAGAACAATACATTTGAATATTCAAGTACATATTTTGAATTACTTATAGCACTCGAAGTATTATTATTATAATCTAATTCGAAGCATTTATCTATTTGGCGATTAGGCAAAGATTGGACACCTTTTTCTTCTGCGTTTCTCTATCCATTTTATTGTTTGGTATCTAATTAGCTATTGACAAACTTTAGTATTATTAAAAAAAGTTTTAGGTCCTTCTAAGTACATTGCTATAGTAAATAAGTTACCGTCACCACATTATATTACTAGACAAAACAGGTATAACATAATTACTCAAATTTAAATAATAAAATATCCAATTGTGTTTGCTGTCCGTACTTGGTATTCCTTAAAACTTTATTTTGCTTTTGAAACATTTTCCTATTACATTTCTGCTGACGGTACCAACTGATGTTAGGTACATCCCGTGTACAGATTGTAGGCCCGCAACTGTGAAGTTAGTTTCATATTAGATTTATTTAGTGTTTTCACTAATGTTCATATTTTCGCCTGGATTGCGGTTACGGTTAAACCAGTTTGGGTTAAACTAAGTTACTACGCTACCATCCAAGACTTCATATTTAATAACAATCGGATTGCTTTATAGTTATTTAGAATAAAAATAAATAAATACATTATTGATTTGCTTCAAAGATGCCTTTAAATGCGAGCCGCCTTTTTTTAATACATCTGTAGTGGTAAAGGGTAAAGGAATCTTTCTCCGCAATCTTTTGAAATCGATTTTATAACACGTGACAACGACGTTGCACAGTGCACTCATATGACTTGGCAAAATTTGAAGATGACTCCAACCACCGGCCAGTAACTCCAGTGTTTCCCTCTTCTCTCTTATCCTCATCTCTATATCTCTCCTCACCTCACCTCATCTTACCATTTTCCATTCCTCATTGTTGTTTTTAGGTCATAAAATTATTTCTGTCATTAGTGCATTTGCTTTAAAACAAAAGTATTTTTATATAAATAGCTTTCATCCACCACGCCTGGTCCGCTCGTCGCACACCTGTTTTGAGTGTTTTGTAAATTCATCCGTCAAGCACATACAACTCAGTACTTAAAATAAGGTAATAGTTTAAAAACTAAATAAACAGTTTTATAGTGCCATTGTAGGAACTAAATAAAAAAAATGGTGACTGTGCTGTTAACCATTAATAAGATATCCTTTGTCTGGAGCCAACCCTAAAAGTGTTATCAGCCGGTCTATTATGAACTCTTAATTCCAGCCATGTTCCAGTGTAAACGTCAAATTCGTGTTACGAAAGCGGTCACGTGACCCTTTTTAGCCAATCATACGTCGTTTAAAGCCCGAGAAATGAATTGCCTGGAACTTGAATGGTTTTATAAAAGTTCTTAATAGGCCCGCTGGTCATGCTTATCATAAAAATGTATTGTCATCGGAACCATAGCAATATTCAAAGTTTCAACTTCGTAGGATGAAAAGAAACAGTTCTAATTCAGCTTGCAAGAGTTGACCCAAACAAACAGGGCAAGCTGAATAAAACTGTTTAAGGGCCTAGTCTCGTAGTTCACAAAATAAGAATCGCGTGCGGCTAGTCCAAACGTCAAGCGTCTGCACGTAGGCTCCCCGCAGTCCCCGCATTCATCCTACATAGCGTAATTATTTGACTAGTTCGGAAAGTTGCTCTACTAAGTATTTTTTTTTCTATAGAAGAGTTGTCTGTGTTTTTGTGTTCTACTATAGTATCCCCAATATAGAAAATCTAAAGGCTGCAGTCTTGCAAAATTCACTCGCGGCGAATTATTTTCACAACTTTGTACATTTTTTCATACAAAGTAGTGAAATATCATAAAATATTATTATTACACAAAATAACCATAATATAAGTAATAGCTGGTTATTTTAAGTTTTTTAAGTTCATCTAGGTGGATTTTGTTAGGTAAATCAATAGTTAAATACAGGTCTTTCGCGCCCAAAGTAATTTAGAGTTATGTTTGTGCGCTTACTTTATGGCAACAAAGAATTAATTTACAAATCTGTTCTGCTCATAATTAGCTCCACATTCTTGTCTTGAAAATTTACTGAATATTTTTTTCTAATTATCTTTCATTTCTTAATTCCGAGGTCACAATTCCATCAAAATTCTCTGCTTTTTATCTCTTTACAAATGGTTTGTTTCATAATAAATAAGCATCGTATGTATGAAAAAATTTGATTATTTTAATGCCATGAGTTCAATAAAGCAAACACAAAAAATGCACCAAATGCAAAAAATGCATGGAAAATTGGGTGCCAACGTAGAAGTGATGAAGAGAAATAGAATCCAAAGGTAAGTAGTTATATTATTCATGTTTAGGGCCTAACTACAGGGGCAAAGCAGCCGGTATAGAACAAATTTTTGTATTACAGAAAAGAGCCATTAGAGCTATTTATAAACTAAAATCAAGGGAGTCCTTGCGAGTCAAATTTAAACAAATATAGACATAATAACTGTATACATATACATATAATAATAATGTATAAATATACATATAATAACTGCATATAAACAAAATTGTGATTTTTCAAATCGTCAAACAAGAAGGATGCATCAATTGGCTACCTCTTCGTACCGTCTTTCTAAAGTGCAACGTTCTTTTATGGGACTAGGTATAAAATTTTATAATAAAGTCCCAAAACAAATACGTGACTTACCAGTGGAATCTTTTAAGAAACGTGTAAAGGCTCAGCTCTTAGGCAAGGGCTACTATAGCATAAATGAATATTTAAATGACAAGGATGCTTGTAAATGACTAGCTAGGCAACCAGTTCTGCACAGGTTAGAGAATACCTATTTTTGTAATAGATATAAGTTTTAGTTTTAAAAGATGTGCTGAGGAGTTTCTTTACGGCTTTTCTTCTCCTCCATGACAAAGCACCTTTCCGAAAAGCTGGTAGATTAAAAAAATGACGTGCATAAGAGTATCAGTGATACCTACATGAATAAAGATTATTTCATTTCATTTCATTTCATTTCAAATTAAATTAGCTAGCGAAACTCCACAGACGTGATAGGTATATAATAATATGATAGAACTAGGGATTGCAATAAGGAAAAACGGATCCGGTAATCCGGCCGGGTCCGACGTTTTTTACGTATACCGGATCTGGTGGAATTTACCGGATACGGTCACACCAATTTTTGGTAAAATAATCACCTTGTTGCTAGTATAGATGCTTTGAATGCCTGGTATAGATGTTGTAATTAATCTAGTATTACAATCTGGTATTCTCAACGTTCAATAGGGGTGATAATATAGTACAGCGTGAAATTATATTTTCGTTGAAATCACTTCTTGTTTATAATTGGTAATATTTGCCCTAAATGGATATAGGTGTAAGCTATAGGTGTATATCAATTGAAGCGCAATAACATGACAACAAAAACCCCCTTTAAACATATTAAGATGTGTAGTTGTATACATGTACACTTGTTATGTACACTTGTTCTGTATGTTTTATAGTTTGTATAATTATTTATTTCCCACTTTATAATATTATATCCCTAATAAGTATCATTTAATCATATACACATAAAATTAAATAAAATAAATAATTAAGTTGTAAATTATCTTCAACTTTGGATTGACCTGCTTCTAAAATAATATTAATATACAATATTAATAAGATTGACGCCACATGTGAAACTACACGAAAAAGGGGACTACACTGTAAATCAGCAGCCGTGGTTGGTTCCTAGCCGCTCCATGGCACAGGCAGAGGGTAGTCCTTTTTCGTCAGGTGACATGGTACCCGCAAAATTTTCTATGTTTCATGTCAAGCAATAATTTAGTAAAGGGTTACATTTTGTTAGTACTTTTTCTTTCACCGTAGTTTAACCTTGTAACCCATGTACCATGTTATTTTCATGACGGAATAAATGTTTCTTTCTTTCTTTCTTATTAGCTCCTTCTTAAAGAAAATAAAGAGGAAAAAATGTAGAAATTGATATAACTATGTACTATATTTTTTGAAGACAAGTTATATTAACTATGAGTTCTACTAACAGTCTGATAACTATATAGTTATATAGTTCTACTTACAGTCTATAACGAACTAGTTGAACCGTTTTTAGGTATTTATATAGTATCGATAGCATTACTACTAATGTACCTCACTGGCGTGTTGATGCATATTGTTTAAGTTTACGATCCATATTGAAATCAAATAATTATGTACAAAACTATTACTGATACACAAATATTTACAAAAACTATTATTAAAATACAAATATTTACAAAACATGCAAAAAATTATAAAAAAAAATAATAAAGTAGAGCAACTTTCGATACACAATCTACGTCAGAGCCGGAGCAAGGTTAGAGTGAGAGGGAACAGTTTTATTCGTCGTGGACTACACGTCTGAACGCTTCGGCCGTGCATTGGCCACTAAGGAATTTCCCTCGCATTTCTTGTTTATAAACTCTTTTTTTGTAGGTCTTTTGAGATTATTATTATTGTTAGAGTAAGGTGATTTAGGTGCACTTTTTTTTTGTATTTGCTTTATTGAACTCGTGGCATTAAAATAATCAATTATTTACATACATACGATGCATAGTTATTATGAAACAAACCATTTGTAAAGAGATAAAAACCGAGAATTTTGAAGGAATTGTTATGTCTGAATTAAGAAAATGAAAGATAATTAGAAAAAACTATTCAGCGCATTTTTAAGACAAGAATGTTGAGCTAATTATGCGCTGAACAGATTTGTAAATTAATTCTTTGTTTCCATAAAGTAAGCTTACAAACATAACTCGAAATGACGTTGGGCGCGAAAGAGCTGTATTTAACGATTGATTTACCTAACAAAATCCACCTAGATGAACTTAAAAAAAATAACTAGCTATTACTTATATTATGGTTACTTTTGTGTAATAATAATATTTTATGATATTTCATTACTTTGTATGAAAAAAAAATACAAAGTTGTACAAATAATTCGCCGCGAGTGAATTTTGCAAGACTGCAGCCTTAAAGATACTAAAACCGGGCAAGTGCGTGTCAGGCAACGCGCAATGTGGGTTTCCGAAGTAGTAAGTTTATCCACTATTACTCATTAACTACTTACGCTAACATAGCCGTGATAGATTTCCTTGTAAATGCATTATACCTATAAACTATTTTTGGGATTTTTTTCTCTTGTCCAAATCCAACCGTTTAGCCGCCAGGAGGGGGGGACTCTTAGGCAGTTACGCAGAATGGTGAGGCTCTGGGGTCTCAAGTAAACGCACTGATACCTTCCCTACCTCTTCTTCCTAGCCTCGCGTAAAATAATTGGTGATGTTTTCCTCGCTCACCGCTTCGCGACCACACACGGATCTGATGGATTCTCCGTGACATACGCCTATTTCCAAAACCCACTCAGTTCAGAGTACTTCAGAGTTCCAACACTAGGGCGTACGTAGTGAACGCAGACGGGTTAACGTTGAATTATTTATTCCTACGCAATACTAAAAGTAAACTAACTGCCGTCTTATATTTATACGTATCGATTGGTGGTACATGTCGTTTTGCAGTTTCGTTTTGGTGTTGGTACCAAGTGGTGTCCACTGTAATAAAATATAAAACCTTAGCGAGTAGTGTCTGTACATAAACCCCACTAAGATTTTTTTTGTTAAATAATTGTATGAGTAAAAAAAACATAAGAGCAATAAAATGTTTACGTTGTTTTTTTTAATACACATACATATTTCTAATTTATATACGTAACTCTGAAAACCACTCAATAAAGGTAAAATAAACATAAAATTTATAAAATGCACGCTATAACGATGGATACAAATTGTTTTGGGTTTAAATTAAAAATACTGTTTGTAAACGTATATTTGTAGAAGCGAAACGAGGGCATGTTAATAGTTTATGAATAAATACGTACCTAACATTAATAAAGCTCGATTCATTGAAGTATTATTACTAACGTGTAAAACCGACACTGCGAACACCATGTATGTCCCAATGCATTGGCGCCACGTGGCTTCAATCTTCAATGGATTCGTTTGATTTTGAAAAGAGAACGGGGGCTCAATTTTGAAAATCGAACCTCCCGGCGGGACACACATTTTGTTCGAGATGTCGGTTCTACTTCTATGACCTTATACTTCAATGGCTCGATTAGGTTAGTCCCCATTTACTGGACCCGAGTGACCCGACCTTAGTAATTAGTATTGTATTAATCGGGAACTACCATAACTAAGAAACGTCTTTTCATCAACATTGATTTAAATATTTGTTTATATTTTAACCGACTTCAAATAATTAGTTTTTAATAAAAAATTAAACCAACGAAAAAACCAGGCAAGTGCGTGTCAGGCCACGCGCAATGTCGGGTTCCGAAGTAGTAAGCTTATCGACTGTTACTCTTTAATTGCATATGCTAACATAGCCGTGATAGTTTTCCTTGTAAATTCATCTTATAACCTATTTTTGAGAATTTTTCACTTGAACAACTCCAATCGTTTAGCCAGCAGCGGGGGGACACTTGACTCTAACCAAAATTAGCACTTTAAAGCTAAATATTTCGCAAACGGACCCCTAATTCCAAAAACGTTCTTAGAAGACCCATAATAAGTTTAATAACCACGGGGATAGCCATTTCTCAGGGTGAAAAGTTTTTTAGATATTGTTAGTTACAATGCAAATTGCAAAGTATCATCTAAATCTCTTCAGTAGTTCTGCGAGATTTGGTAATGCACAAATCTCATCAAAAACCTAAATATGAAAGCCATGTTCAAAAAAAAAAGAATTGAGATCTAAATGGGAGCCAAGTTCTGTGTAGAAGAGCCTAAAATTTTAGTCACAAGAACATGTAATTCAAGCTCTACATTTGACTTGGTCAGTTACACGCTATCGGATAAAAGGTTTATTTGACCAAACATTTAGTATTAGAATCTAGATTTCGAAATTAGTGGTAACAACGGCTAATGTTTCCAGTTGGTGGGTGCTCCATGCGGGCAGCACGGGCAGTACACGTTCTACAAGGCGATCCGGTTCACCGGCGCCCAGGAGCGGATCGTGGCCATCGGGGACTTCTTCTTCGTCAAGATATGGCAGGACTCCGAGCTCGTCTCCATCGGTGAGTCATCACATCAGTCTTCATCGCATATTTATTTATTTATTTAACCTTTATTGACCACAATAAAATATCACGGTACAAATGGCGAGCTTAATACTTAGTGCATTCTCTACCAGCGCGCGGTTTGGGAACGTAAGTTGATACACATATACATACATACTAATACGTACATAATAAAAATACACAAAATACATAATTATTGTATAATACAATATACAATATATTGTATGATATTGTATCGCAACTCTCCCAATGCTGTGCTGTGCTCCAGTCCCCAGTGCCGGCGTTAGAGCCACTGACACCCCAGGCAAGAAAATTGTGGCGCTCACATAAGAAAATAAAAATCGAGCTTTTTTGCTCCAAAATTTTTTGCTGAACCAATGGAACGTTGTGGGAACTCATGTGCTATTTTGTGATCCAAACACGAAGGTATAAAGAAAACAAATGAATTTTGAATTTTTTTTGTAACGAATTCAAAATTAAAAAAGAACTGTTTTGCAAACTGTATCATTTGGCATATCAAATGAACGGGTTTATTTTAAAGATTTCAAATATATTTTTATTATAATTTTACAATGCATAATTTAAAAATTATTCAAAAAAGAACGAAAATTGACTTCTCCCCCCTCCCCCATCTCCATAACTACTGAGGCTAGAATTTTCACAAAAAGTATTTGCTGATTGTGACTGATCTCAGACGGTCCAACCAACTACGTCTGACACGCAAGTACCAGTGAATGAGTGAATGCAATCTTTAGCCACAGATCAATAATAGTTTGATATATTTTAAATTTTTAATACTTTTAATAACTATACCGTATACCGTCTATATTACTTGTATAATAACGCCATAAACTAGGTCACCTGTTAGCGGAAGATTATTAGCCCTCATTCCCGGAGCCCTTGCTCGTAGCGGGACAGTTTCCGTAAACAACTCAAGTGTCCTGGGAATGTGTAATTGTAGCTCTAATTCTGCAGCCATAATCAACTCGAGGACGATTCGGCATTTTGTACAAACGTTACAGTTATCGGAAGAATGTGACGTAACTAGCCAATTTATTTTAAGACTTTAAGAGCTGATGAAGCAGTCGGGCCACCTGACAATAAGTGGTCATCGACGTCTATGGACTTTAGTAATACCAAGCTCTTTTTACTTAAAAATAACTTAATGCTTTTTTTACTTAAAAATAAGTTAAGAACGGCTGGTTGTGCAGGGTAGGGTCGATGATACAAGACCTCGCGGTCGGTTACCTATGCGATGGACTGACCAGATAAAAAACGCAGTAGGTGGCATCTTATTATGAGTGCACCAGGATGACGACCAGCAGAGAGAGATGGCGGGACGTCGTGAGACGAATTACATCTGCCTTCAACTCCACTACTACGTGACGACCACGACAGCTCTGTCAAGAGCGTATCGGCTAAGAAGAAGAAGAAAGTTAATGCTTGACAACAATCCCATCTGATAGTAAGCGAGGATGTGGTCCATGACGATGAGCGCACTAACTTAGTAAAAGCTCACTCTTTTCTTTTCCATGTGACGAGTGACGGGAGCTCCAAAAACATGTTCATTATACACTTTTTGTTTGGTCCGGTCTTAAATCATCATCAGGAAATAAATAATGTCATTGAACATTCTGAAGGAAATGTTTAGTTATGTTACTGATATTATTATTTGAAATATCGGGTCTGGGACAGCTATCCCAAGCGTCACTGCGACCAGGCTTGATCTATTGTAGCTTATGTCACTGGTATACCACTGTCATGAATCTGTCACTGACTTCAGTCTGGTTGCAGGGGAGCTGCAGCTGCTGTGGACAGATCGCGTGTCAGACCAGACCCTGGTGAGCCTGCGGCTCTACTTCCTCCCGGAGAACACGCCCGACGGACGAGGACTGCATGGAGAGGTCAGTACCAACACTCCCAACATAAGTACCAAGGATGGGAATTTCAAAGCAAAACCAACATTCTTAACTGAACCAAAAACTAGTTCTAGCCAAAGATAAGTAGAATAGATCTAAGATTAACCACCTGTGACCGGCTACACCTAGTTCTAGCCGGCTAAAACTAGGGGTTTTTTGTTTCAAATGAGTAGTTGCTGTTGGCCCTACTGGCCTTTACAGCTTAACTAGCAGCACTTCGGCTTTTATACACGGCAAACTTCGAACCGTACCTGAAGTGAAGACGGAACACGTGATAATGGATGCACCATTTCGGCCAATCATAGTCCTGCGTGTGGTGTGTTTCAATCAATCAGAGTGCACAATATGTTTTATTTTTTATTGTGCACAATGATGGATAGATCAACTTGTATTGGTCGGTTTTAACTTATATTCTTACTAGTCTTCGCATATTACTCCAATCCGAATCAACTTTTTAGGCATTGAAATATGAATTTTATGTCTATTGGCTTACGGTTTTTATTTGAGCAGCCCGGTCGCCTGATGGTAAGTGATCACCGCCACCCATGGACATTAGCAACACTGGGGGCATCACCAATGCGTTGCTGGCCTCGAAGAAAACAATAGACCCGCTTCTTGGAGTATTCTTCTTGGCAAAAACTGCTTGCAAAGCGAGAGATCCCGGGTTCGATTCCCACTCACACAACTGCAAAGTGTGCGAACGTCATTCTTTCAATCTTTCGTTCCATTTAATTTTACATTTAAATAGTTTGAAGGTTAATAAAAATAAATAACAATAAATAAAATAAAGGTTTTAAAGAAGTTAATTCAGGTATAGGTAGATACACTATTTCTTAATAATGAGTGACTATTATATTATAATAGTCGATCAACTTACAACTGCGGAACCCTACATTACCCGTGGCCTGACATGCACTTGTTTTTAGCATTGTATTATTTATGGGCCAAATCTTGCAAGCCGAATCAGGGGCTTCCACAGAACATCTAATTATTAGATGTTCTGTGGGGGCTTCTTCCTCATATCATACGGAGTTGAAAATTGAAATTCAACTCTTTGATTTGTTTCCGATGACAATGCATTTTGCATTTTTATGATATTGGTAAACTGAAACTATTAGCTCCAGACGGGAATTCCTCAGCGGCCAACAGCACAAACGCAATTTAAAGGCTTGTTTTTTAAAGTTATTTTAAAGTATTAATTTTAAAATATTAATTTTAACTGAAAACAAAATGATTATAATTTATCTACTCCTTGTCTCTAGCCGTAATCTATACATCTATACAAATAAATAAAATTGAAGTGTCTGTTTGTAATATTAAAATAATAGCTTTTTACTAAGTGCATTTGGATGTATACACGGTACATATACCAAAACAACATTTTTTACAATTTTTGTCTGTGTTTGTTTTGGCTAATCTCTGAAATGGCTGGACCGATTTTAACAGGACTTTCACTGGCAGATAGCTGGTATAACAAGGAGTAACATAGGCTACTATTATTTTAGAAAAAAAAATTGTTTTAGTAAAAAAAATATGTTTCTTGTTAAATACCACGCGGACGAAGTCGCAGGTAAGAGCTATTTGAATCTAAATAACGTCAATTAATAGACAACAAAACCCTAAACTGGTAAGTAATCGTTATCAAATCGTTATCGCTTCGAACGTACCTACACTTCCCAAAATGAAAATATTTAGCTAAGTACATACACACTTAGGTGCTTAGTGCTTACTTAAGTTTCTATGGATATCACAATCACAATATTCACAGTTCAGGTAGACAATCAAAGACTATCATCTCTACAATAATACAAATAATATATGTATACAAAAAGCGATTCCATAGAAACCTCAAAAATCGAGTTCAATTCTACGAAGCATGCCGTCCCACTTGCTCGTATAGCGCCGTCCCGCTCTAGCCCCTATTTGGTAACGCCAACTATTTCATGGATGAAATTACGAATGGATTGTGGTGCAAGTTATGAGATTTCGTCGGGGTAGTTGATTAAAGTCACAATTGCCTTGCAAATTTTAATTTATCAATAATTACTTTACTAGTTTACTTCCTCGCTTCGTTTCGGAAAATTATAAATAAACTTATATATTACACTTTAGCGTTGAAATAAATTTACAGATTCATTCTAATTATGTTATTCGAATTGGTAATTTCCTTATTTCTCTAACATCGTTATCGTTCGTGTGCGTTCCCCTGAACCCCGTGGGTAACGTATTTTGATGCTGTTCAAACCACGAAAGCACCCACTCCTAACGACTTCTAACGTTGCGAAACAATTTGAACATTTATTTCTAATTTCCTATGTAAAATTCATGTTGTTTTATACGTGTCACGTATGAAATCTATAAGTTATGCAATACTGTTATATATAACGTAATTGCTTTATTCTAAGAAAACTGTATTAACTGTTCGAAACATATATCTATTATTAATCAACCGAAGTGTAATTAAAAATTGCTACATTGATAATTTCCTCTACATTATTTTTCTCTTGCACCACACGCCAAATCCCATTGCTCACACAATTCCAACTAAATTGTACCCTATTACAAGGGCATAAAGACGACAGTTCCACGGAGAGCCGGCTGAGTAATTTTGTAGTACTTTATGGGACGTGTACGGCGATGCATCAGTTTTGATACTTGAATTTTACGCATAGCTTTATGATAATGAAGCAGTATTTTTTGAAAAACTAAATTTATTTAATTGAACTGATTTTCAAAAAGTTTATTTTTAAAACGATTAACTTCACGTTTAATATAGAGAAAGCCAGTTGAGAAGCGTGTTCATCCTTTTTTATTGGTCGAAGATGCGACGCGACGCGTTGGTGACGCTTATGGTTTTGCAGTCGTACCTTGTATGGGCACAAAATACCATTGAGTATCACAAGCCACGATAATGAGCAATTAAATCAGAATGATATCGGACGTGGAATCTGAAAACTTAATTATTCCAAAATGGTTTAATGGGTAAAAATTCATTACCATGTCTCATATTAACTGTAATTAACGGAATACTTGAGTTGTTATGATATTACCTACTGGCATAATATACGTATACCTACGTAAGAGCTGGTACTATAGAATTTAAAATTAATCAATGTTTAATGGATTTAATTATAAAAGCAAACATTCACACTGATAATATTGTCGTGTGACTAATACGTGATAGCATGGGAACGATAGTGAGTTATCTATAACTTATAATCGTTTGGAGTGGATTCTGATGATTTAACTGCGATTTTAAATGTTTCGGAATGTTTGAATGATAACGTAATATTGTTCAAATCGTAACTCTGGCTGGTACTTCTCATTTTTAAGTAGTATGGAATTTGTGTTTCAAACCCCAGCCAGTTTTCTTTATTAGACTGATATAACATACTATGAATAACAATGGTGCAAACAAGATATGTGTAATTAAAAATGTTCGGTGTTTTTCAGACAAAATTATGGATACACCCCTATCATTACGTATCCTGTTGTACATTTAAAAGCATTATAATTATTATTTTATTACGTAACAAAAACACATAAACATATACCTATTTTTCTTTATACACAATTATATACATGGGCAACATTGTTGATCATCTTTCACAAAAGTAAGATTTCCTGAAAATATTATTATTTTTAAAGTTTGCAAAATGCATTGAGGAGTAATAATAATAATACGCGGATCAAGATTGATCGAACAGCGCACACGATACACTCACCCCACCACGCCATGTGACGACTGTGGCACAGAGCTGGCGTAGAGACGATGTTCTATTAAAATCTTCATTTTTTAAATCTTAATAATGATTTTACTAAATTATAATAAAATTAAAATAGTAAGCAACTAAATGTGAATTTGTAACTAAGACATAATTGTTTTCATTTATTTCTGACTAGCTGTGCCGCGCGGTTTCATCTGCTTTAATTTGTGGAAAAAACTAACTACTTAAATATATGATGTTATATAGCCTTCCTCGATATATGGACTATCAAAAGAATTTTTCAATTCGAACCAGTAGTTCCTGAGATTAGCGCGTTCAACCAAACAAACTCTTCATCTTTATAATATTAGTATAGATAATCATGAAATCTTCTTTACTCGAGAATGAGCAAAATGTATGTGCATGTGCATACCCAAAATCATAATCATCATCGTAATTTCGTGTTAAATGGAGGTACCAATGTTTACTTTTAAATGGTAAACAATAACTTTAAAATAATTAATGTTTTTCTCAATTACCAAATTGCAGAAACTTATATGTGAAGTCGCACTAAAATACAGAAATGTTTTCAAATTTATCCTTATGGTTTGAATCCAAAATATGTTGTCAAATTTATTTACAATTCAATGAGATCCTCATGATTATGTCAAGTTTGCAAACATTTTGAGGTTAACTGTTTTCATGCATTGTCTGGAACGACAATTTAAGTCAATATTCAATTGCAATTCTTATTGTATACATGCAAATGAACAATTATTTCTGCTGTATTAACGCTTAACAGACAGTTTAAATATTTAAACAAATGTTTCGTTAAACTATAACAATGTTACAAAAACATTAATGTTCAGTATGTTATAAACGTGTCATTAAAAAATTCAATGGAAAAAGTACCTTAATACGTCAATCATACACATCGAATGTTCGACGTACTATAGTCTAAAACGTCGCTAGGTATTTGAATATCTTATCTTGAGTTCACTCTGTGTAAATAACAGATAACGCCGGATCGTTATAGTACTGTCGTGTAATAAAGTGGTTTTACTATATTATATGTTAATTTTCAATTATCTCTCTTTTTTTTAAATAACATTTGAACATGTTATCGCGTGGATTAAGTCCACAGTTTATTGACAAATATATTTTAAATATGACGTTGCATGACATCTTTATCATTATATACATAATCACATATCAAAAATGAAAATATAAAATAGTTTATTTCTAGTATTGAAATCGAAAAATACGAGAATTAATATTAACCCCATAAAAATTCTGAATTTCAACAACCTATTAGTAAATCTAGTAAATATTTTAATTGTTAGTTAATGTGATATCACTCTTTTAGTTTAGATTTAGTTTAGTCTTAATTAAACAATTTTGCGTTCAACAGTACACAAAAGTAATAATAATGATATTTTGTAAGTTGGACGGAGTGAATACCTTTTTTAATGTCCGCACAGCGATAAGAAACGATATTGGGCACAGGTTCTTAAACTTTGATCATATTTATTTGTGTGAAAACGTATACCTAACTTTCGAATAGCTGAGGTCATAGAAATTTATTCGTATATAAACAAATAAAATTAATGTGCTTAACTTACACTCCAATCCGAAACGACCGAAACTTACAATTGATTTTTAACCGACTTCAAAAAAGGAGGAGGTTCTCAATTTGACTGTATTTTTTTATGTTTGTTACCTCAGAACTTTCGACTGGGTGAACCGATTTTGATGATTCTTTTTTTAATCGAAAGCTGGTGCTTGTCGTGTGGTCCCACATAAATTTGAGCGAGATCTGACAATGACATCCATGTCAAAAGCATATAAGTCTTAAATTTGCATTAAGTAAGTGTGCGATAAATGGACGAATAACTCAATATCACGCTAACCGATTTCGATGATTCTTTTTTTATTGGATGTATGTACTTCATTTGAAGTCAGTTATGTTTTTGTTAAAATTTTATGTATTGTCAACTCATTGTTCCCAGTTTGATGCCGTAACAGGGTCAAAATTCTTTTTCATTTGAAAAATCTTATTGTTTGACTTTGAAGTCTTATAATTATTACTGTTCAGATATTAAAAATATTATTATTTAGTCTCCGGGACTAGATCTATCCAATCCGACATAATATTCAGAGGTTCCATTTGCCGTAATTGCTAATCACGTCTACCTCGATAGCAAGATAAGAATTACTTTTAAATATAACTTCCCATTGGTGTTATCAAAAATTCAACCGAAATTCGACTAATTTTAACGCTACCAAATTCGTACAATGAGCTGAAAAGGGGGCATAGTTTTCTCTTCACGTATTGATACTATTCATGTAGACTACAATGGATATATTTTGTAATCTTTTTCAAACGTTGATCTGGATGCGACTCCATGTATTCCCAGTTAAGCAATTATTTACCAGTGCCTAGCGCAGGGCTGCCAACGTCGGGATTATATTTTTTAATGACGCTAACGTGAATATCTGCGTTTCTCAATCTTTAACAATATGGTTTTTGCTTTGTTTGTCTGTTTGTTTGTATGTTCTCCGAGTGCTAGTGAATGGCTCGTGTCAATCGTTATTATCGTTTATAGTTAAGTATGCGGAGTTTGATTGGTAGTGGCTTATTTTGTTAAAAACTAGTGGTCCGCACCGGCATTACCTAGGTTGAACAATGATTTATCTCAAGGCAAGCTCTCACGTCTTACTACGTCACTGAAAATACCTAGTTTTCCCTGATTTATGAAATGTTTCACAATAATGGTCGTAGCGCACATATCAACTCGGAAAGGGATCGGCACCGGATCGCCTCGCCGTCAACCTAACGTAAGCGCGTTATAACCCGCCGTCAACCTAACGTAAGCGCGTTATAACCGACCAACAGCTCCAAATCGACTCGGCTACGGCTAGGCGACGCCGCGCTTACGGCTCGCCGGCCGCTGGTTGACGGAATGAATGACAGCAGTTCGCCGACGCAGCGGTAGCCGCGGCGCCGCGGCGCGGGGCGTGCACTAGGAAACGGAAAGTCGAAGGATAGCTTACGGTGAGACGTAAGCGCGGGTACGGTGAGACGTAAGCGCGGGTACGGCAAGTCGTCCACGCACCGTACCGCGGTTCGTGAGCTTGTCTCGAGGCGAGGCGATTACGTTACGAATCCGATAAGTGTGCTTTACAGTAGGGAGTTTCATACAAAGAATACTGACATGCAAGAGTTGATACGTTTACGTTCCGTTTACGAGTTGATATGTCTGCTACGACCATAAAAGAACAGTAAAGATAGGAAAAATAAATAAATATTTTTTTTAATTACACCTGTTTCATAACTAATTTGAAAATGAATAACTAATCACAGAAATGTTTTAAAACTAGTAAAAAAATAAATTTAACGCAATAATTTTAACCTTGTTAAACCTTTTCGATAAAATGTTAACTTCGTTTTTGGAAGCAGACAAAAACGAAGCTGATGAATGATTCAATGAACACAGTGACAAAAAATAGCACTATTCTGTTTCACTTTTTGCCTCTCATGACGCATAAGTCGCTCTCTTTCGTGTGCGACTGAAACGGAATCCACTATACGTCTATAATATTATCTGTCTACGTTTAGGTAAAAATTACGATTTAGGAGTTTACCTACGAGTGTATAATGGCTTCAACCCCTTAATGTCCCACTACTGAGCACGAGTCTTTAATCTTGAGGAGACCTAGAGCATACTCCACCACGCTGCTCCAGTGCGGATTGTTGAAAATTTTCAAACCGCCCGAGGGCCTCCGACATGGCTTAAAGACTGTTACGATAACAACCGGGATCGACGGCTTTACGTGCCCTCCGAAGCACGGAAGCGCTCAGAAATTTTTGCCACTAGCGGTCACCCATCCAACTACCGATCGCGCCCGCAAGCCGCCGGGCTACGAGCGCTTCAACTTTGCGAGTGTACAACTTCTTTTACATATAATATCATTGGTGTACAATAGTTTCTTAAAATGTTTGTCGGAGAGCCAGTAACAATGCGGGTCCCATGTTTCGATCACAAACGCGTTGGTGATGGCTTTGGCGTTACCGATGTCTATGGGCAGCGGCCAGCGGTGATCACTTAGCATTTGATGGCGAGTAGATCTATGTAGATAACTATATAAGTACATGTTTAATTAAATAATAAGATAATTATGACTATTTTTTAATTACTGATTTCCAAAGGGTCCTTGAGTATACTACCTATTAAATAATTGTGTTTTAATTTTTAAGCAATATTATTTCTTTATTGTACCTACATAATCATACAGGTATTGCAGGTATATTTTATTAATATATAAGATTTCTCCATGAAGATGACGTTACAAAAAATGTCTTTATCAGTCTGTATTTGTCAGTATTTTGCTGGGTGGTATGCCCACCGAATTTCGATGAGATCTGGCACCATAGCCTCCGTTATAGAGGATGGTGCAAGAAGCGATATTATACGTTGGGGATGTATAGTAGGGGATGTTAAGGATCCCCTAAGATTCTTTGTTGGAAAAAAATTTCACTGTCCACAGTTAGTTCCTTCATAAGAGGTAAGTAGATAAAAAAAAACATATAATATAAATTTACGTAGGTAATGTAATTATCGTACGACCGTGGGATTTGTTATGTTGATGAATTTAGAAATCGCTTGATTTATGAACAACATTCATATTAATACGTAGCCATTTAAATTGGCGCTACGACTGCGGTTTGGCATAAAGGTAACTTAATTTATTTTGAAAGCATATTTTAATACTAGTAATAACCTAAATGTTAGAAAAGTTTAGCTTGTATAAAATACTGTACCTAGTTATTAATAAAAAATAATAATACACAATATATGTATGAGAACGTCAAATATTTTGAATCTACCACGGTTTCCTTTCTGGAATTTATCATATTAATGTGATGACTTGCACATAATAAATACAAAACAAATAAAGACTCAACGATAAATGTGTAAATGACAAATGTTTACTTACCTGGAATGCCTGTTCTTATTGAGGATCGAATCCAGGAGTTTATTTTTTGCCTGACTGCCAAGGAAGGGTTATGTTTTTCGCGCGTATCTTGTATGTATGTATGTATGTGTGTAATATTCTTTATCACAAGTGGACCGAGGTCTGGAATTACAAATACGATACCAATCCCAGAAAATAAAGACTCAACGGTCTGTCTGTCTGTCTGTCTGTCTGTCTGTCTGTCTGTCTGTCTGTCCGTCTGTCTGTCGATTTGTTTGTAAAGTTTCTATGGAATATTTTTAAAACATCAACCGATTTGCTTCAAAGCAACAAATATTCGGTGCTCAAATTGATGGAATACATATTTTACAGTTTTTCAAAGTGTGCAAGAAAAAGAAAAAAAAATACAAATTAATGTGAATATTTCTTATTTTTTAAAACCCGCTCCTTTGTGATTATTTCGTGGGTTTCAGTATATGAATTACTAAATATAAGTACTTAAATATAAATTCACCGTTTTTTATTTTCTTCTGTAAGAGGTACAAATAAGGTAAAACATAATTTCCGTATGCGAAGCTGCGGGCAACAGCCAGTGTTTATTAAATTAATTATAATCATATACTTAATATTATTAGCAAGGACAGGGGAAACACTTATGTTTTACGCGTTTGTCTATGTGCGCTTGCTTTTGTGTTAATCCATTAAAGGAGAATGCCCATTTAGTATGGAGAAATGTACTGACTTTAACATTTTTGTGTCTTGATAAAAATACCTTTATTTGATTATGTTATCTTAATAAATTACACATACTAACTTTAGTCAATGTTAATAGTAGGAAATACGAGATTTTCAACAAAATTAGTTCGAATTTAGGTTATAGTAAACTCACAGTAATATGGACTCTATGCCGGCGTATTAAAGTCGATTGCGTATTAATGTCGATCTTTTAAGTTTCAAATTCACTTGACAGTCCCAAAACGCCATGTAGTTTGTAATGTATTATAATCACAGAACACTATTACTCCTGGCTGATTATAATAATTTTCTTTTTCATTTGACAGTTGCCTTACGTCATATAGTTTGTTGTATCATAATCATAATGGAATCAATGCAACCTATTGGCCCGAAGGATCTTAAAAGATTTCTGATTGGCCCTTATCCAAACATAAATGGCCCAATGGTTTTCTTTTATGAAACGGAAGTAAGTTACTTATTAATTTCAGAAAATTATTCCCAAAGAGGATTTTTTTAGGAAATAGGGTTTAAACTTGAAATATTTTAATTTAATTTTTTGTCCAAAAATCATTGTGACACAATAATTTTATTGAGAGTACTGGCCATGGGCATTGTTCTTTATATAATTTTTGGAATAATATGTGTTTAAGTTTAGACATTATAATAATTATATTCATATTCTAATCCTAATGACCGTGACAGTCATAAATGTTATAATGATCACACGGCGAAATCAGCTGTTCAGTGAGACGCTCGATTCGAGAATTTTAATTGAAATGTTTCAATGAAGTGTCTGAATAACGGATTTAAGATTTAAGTTAAGACCTAAATCTAATCCGAATGATATCGTTTTGACGGACACCGTCTCGGGTCAGTGCGCGCTTTCTAACCGACAGTAAAGTGATGGCTGTGACGTACACTGCCCGGTTGTATTGGACCTTTTTAGGGTTCTGTACTCAAAACGGAACCCTTATAGTTTCGCCATGTCCGTCCATTCGCAGCAAAAAATTGAAAAGACCATTGTTCGATTCAGGGGTCCGTGCAGATGGGTCAAAGCGCAATACATCACTGAAAACCGTTAACCGATCGGTTCAACACTTTTCGTGATTAGAAAAACAAACGCGCAGACGGGCAGACCTATTCTAAAAATCAAAACTAATGATAACATTTTTTCTGAAATAATTCACATAAACTATGTTTTTTAATCCCTCAAAGTGAATTGACACATGCTAATGTCAAATGAAAAATAATGTATTCTGGTAGTGATGTTTTCATGGTTCCGGTTACATAAACCGTAAGATACGTATATTTATTTGTTTAACTGGTAAATTTTATTGTATTAAATTTTAAAATCAAGATTACTGATGGATTAAATTATGTATTCTTAAATTTGATTAGACGTTACGTAACTTAAAGAGAGACTCTTAGGATAGCGGATTTTTCCGATAAATATTTGTACTACTTAAATTAATCGAAAAAATTATACTTGATACAAATTGGTAGCGACACGAATTTAAATTTCTGGGTGGTTACATAGGTATGAAATATGTTGTGTTTTAATTTTAATTACCTCGATATTAGTTTTAAAACTAAAATTGAAAAAAAATGATTACGTTTTACCGATTGTGGCACATCGCTATTTAGAAAATAATAAAAACTTGCAATACCGGAAATGTCAATTTGCTTTTCGGAATTACAAACCGAATTTAGACAGACTTGGGTCTTGGATTTAATTAATAACAGTTTTATAAACCGACGAAAAAAATGAGGAGGTTGTTAATTCGACACGTAAGTAGTCAAAAGTGGGTTAAAGTTCCTCTTTTTGAACAGTAGCCAAGGAACCCTAAAACAATGAAGCGGTTTAATCCTCAAATATACATGTATCGAGGCCAAGGGCGCCCTCTCGCGGTATCATGTCGCACACGAATTGGTTAAACGATCATGAGTACATTGAGTAGGTACTACAAGATGTGATGGCTATCATGGCTACCGAGGAAATAGCCATAGACTAAAGACAAACTTACTGACTTGTTTATGTCATTTTAATGTTTCGAGTTCTTTTTTGGTGCTCCAATTTCGATCATAATCATTATTAAACAATTAAACATTTGAAAAGTGGTTGTTTGTTAAGTACTTTTTCTACGTTTCTATGTATGTATTTATTTATAAAACAATTCAGTATAATTAATTATAATTAAATTAAAAAAAATGATGACCTAAAATAAATTACTTACCCTTAATTATAAACAAGAATCGGTTGACAAACATGCAAAAAAGGGGTGTTTCCGTTATATCTTGGCCCTTTTTATATTTAAACGCTGGAAGTTCTAAAGGGCACAAAGTCTACGTTTGCTTATTTTCTTCATGTTATTTTTTCTGTTTTAGAAAGTAGTTAATGAAAAAATACTTATCTTTGTTTATTAAATTATAAATGAATGATTACACGTTACAAAGAACATAATTAATTAGGTAATTACTTAATATGTTTTATTATAATATTGAGTAAACACTAAACACCTAAAGGTTATTTAAGTTAATCATAAAACGCATAGCTTGTTAATTATTTTGAGCTCCGACTCTAGGACAGCCTAGATTTAGCGCAGATTAAAACTAAAAAATAAACGAAAAACCTAATAGACCCTTACGTCACTATTCACACATACAAATTCTATACTACGTACTAAATTCTACCTTCGTCCCCAGTAATACGGCTGACAACGCTTTACAATCAATGGGAGATTATCAATAATAAATTGAACCTTAATATAAGCGAATTAAAATTCTAATTCTGAAAACAATCTTCACAGATTCGCCTTACGCTAGACTTGGTTACGTCGTTCTGAATTCCGAAAGGTCGGAAGTAATACTTGTTTACGCGAAAATGAATCTTATTTCCATGGATAAAAGTTTAGTTTCGAGCAGAGAAGTGCTTGTAGGTGTGCGTGACCATAAAATTAGTTGTTCCTGTGTGGGTATAAAAAAGGTTGCTCGGTGAACTGACGCGAATACGGTTGTAACTCTAAAGAGAGCTAGTTGGATTGAATAGGATATGGAAATGTCGAAATAAAGGCCCTTATTAATAACGCGATCTCGGCTCAAGAGCGCGATCTCAGATTTTACAAATGGCATTTTTACATACTATCTGATTTCAAAATCTCAAGCCGAACCTTGATCTTATGATCGGTTTATGAATACGGGCCCAAGCAACAATAACCGCTATGCAGTGACAATTGGTAACAATTGGTAATGTATTGATAATGAATGTTGATGTTACGAAGTACAATAACTGATTAATTAATGACAATTTTCATTATTAAGATTAATATTAAATATCATATTAAAAACCAAGAATAAAAACAATTAGTTTTAGTGTTAAAGATCTTTCAAACTCTATATAGATGAAATATTTACTATTTTAAATGGTTTTTTTAAAAAAAGAGTAATTTAAGTTAAATGAAGTTAATTTCAGTTTAAGGACTTTCCATAATTTCAGACTGCCATCTGTGGAAGCGGAACTTGTTTACTACTTATGAAAGTTTAAATAGTTAAGGCGCTTAATGCATAAAACGTTTCACAACAAAATGGTAGTGAGATAAAGTTACTGAGCAAGATAAAGTTGATGTAAATACCTATCTTGTATGCGATGAAATAACAAAGTCATGTATGAACACACTATTGCACATTAATATTGTAAGAATTACCTACTAAAAGTAACTTGTTAAGTCTATGATAAAACAGTTATACGACTCTGTTTACTACTGTTTGATAATTTTTAATTTTATTGTTTTTTGATTTACAGCTTATGACAAGCTTTAGGGTTATCAAAAAAAATTACATAAAAAGGGTTATTAAAAGGGTTCGGTTTAAAGAACTTTATTGTCTAAAGAAATTACACAATTTCAGTTATTAGACAAACTTAAGCTAAAATTATAAAATAATTATAGTGAGCGTGCGTGCTAGAAATCTAAAGATTAACAATACATAGCAACTATTGTAATAACTATTATAATTTAAGGGAACATATGTATAACATTAAAAGGGTTTTAATGTTATACATATGATTAATTATTATTAATATTAAAATATGTATTAATTTGAGTCTGAATAGACTTATTAACTTAATGCCACAATATGTGTATGACATCGAAAAAGTTAAACTGACTTTTGAAACTAACTGCAATAATTGAGTATCGAATCGAACACCCTCGCGCTTGTACGCTATAAATTAGATGCAAATAAAACGAGCAAGCTGCAGCGCTGTGACTGTGCGCCACGTAAATATCAATGTACAGTCCAGGTAATTTCTCTTTGGTTAACAGCTGGTGCGCCCGGGTTTGCTTGCGCGATTACTGTATTTTATCTCTATAAACTAATTAAAGCAACCCTTAATATATAGATGGGTAGCAACTGTTAATGGTCTTCTGTTGATATGCTTAATTGTACTGTAATTACTATTGACTTATGATTCATAGAAAAATTATTTAATATTCGATTTGGAAGATTTATGTAGGTATGAAGTTATATGAAAAAAACGCTTCGGAAGTTAATGTAAGTGGTTGACAGATAAGTATTTAACAATCATTTGTAAATGAATGAAGCTTTATACGATATACTGTTTTGTAAGTTATTTTGAATGTTTTAATGTAATTTGTAAAATTATTTATCACATCACCTCCCATGAATAACCTAACCTAACCTAACGGCCTGGCCACGGGGTCGGGCGGCGCGAACGGCGGCGCAGTGGGCGGGGCGACAATTCGCGCGTCACAGTTTGACAGATACACAGTTTTGATAGCAAAATTTCTTTATCAAAGTTTCTCGAAATTGCTTAGAAAATAATAGTTTTTTGGTTAAAGACAATATTTGGAAGATATTGTGCAGAACATGATATAAAAATGAGAGGATGATCCATTCACACCACCCTTCTAAGTAGAATTATTTTTGAATTAATTATTTAGTTCCACGGTTGGACAAATGAGAAAAAAATACATCATTGGTTCGACGATTTAACTATTATAAGGAATCAAACTAGTAAGAATAAAGCGAATTGAATAGAAATTATTTTTATTATATTTTTATTCACAATCTCATCACTGCATGTTGATATTTATGCTGTGAGTGGCCAGTCTTCCAAATAGCTGGTCTAGCCAGTATTTCGGCAGTTAAAGTTTCCGTGTACATTTTTCGCGGCGAAAATATCTAAACCGGTTTGGTTTCTGCACTATTCGCCGCGTCTGCCGCTCAACTACGTTGCTTGCGCCGCGCCATACTGGTTCATTTCATCCTTTTGTTTTAGTCGCCCGCACGATTCGCTCAGTACTTTTCGCCGGTCGCTCCGCCGTTCGCAAAGCGCGAATTTTCGCTATGGCGAATGTTCCAATCCAAGGCCAGGTGGTAGGTAGTGATAGCTGAATCTACTTGTGGCAAGCATTTTCTATTACATACTAGTTGTTTATTTAGACTACAGCGCCGTCTACCGTATTTTAACTTAATAAGTGAGTGGCTCCATGATTTTAATATTTTTTGATTAAAATATTAAATATTAAAAGTAAAGTTATATAGCCGAGCATAGCTTTAAATAAGATAAACAAAATACTAACAGTTACAACCGTTGGAGTGTGAAGTGTGAACCAAATAAATAAATATCGATATACTTTTGTCGACAAAACATACAGTATCTTACCATCTGGGTTTACTTATTTCACTATATTTTTATATTATAATTTTTAAATAGTTTTATTTTCCCCTTCACGGGAGGGAAGCTATGGATGCGTTATGCATACCAAGTACCAACACAGCCGTCTGTGATGGTTATGTGGGACTCTCACCCACTAAACACAGCCTGAAGAACAGTGTCTTTCTTTGGTCTAAACAGATCATACTATGTCGAAGTAAAGCCTACTCATGCCAACTGTTTCCAATAACGAATAGTACGGATAACTGAAACTGTTATCAGAAGCGAACATTAAACGTTATCAGCGGTCGAACTAGCACACACCACATACACATTATATGTATGTATATACCTCATGCATGTATGAGGATAAGAAATACGTCCTTTGTTACATGTTAAGAGATTTATTTTCTTTGGGTTTCTTACCCAATTTGGCTCCTTTAGGTGTTATTGGGTTACTTTTTAAAGTTTTTAACCCAAAGTGAATCTTGGCCTTAGATACTAAAGTGTAGAGACTAGAGACACTTGTACTTGGGCATGGAATAAGATTTGGACTGAGTTGTTTTTTAAATACACGTAAAAAGCATGACGTTATGTCACTATTTTTATATGTTACTGTTTTGTGATAAATTAAAAATTTCCGCTTTATTGGGAGAAGAAACAAAAGAAACACTGGCACATCTTAAAAAAACAAATAAGTAGGTATGTCTATTACTTATTTATAGCAGAAATATTTGTAGCTTGTAGAACTGGTCTATTTTGGTACTCAGAATTAGGTGTATGGGAAAAATTTTATGTAAAGCCTAATAAAAACAAGTAGGTAGGTATCGAATACCTAATAGGGATGTTTATTGTTTACACAGATTATAAATTACTATAAATTTTTGTCTAAAATACTAGTGGTAACATTTAAAGGCCTAAAATATGATTCTTTTATCGAAATCAATCACAATAAATTAAATATCATTAATTTAAAATTTTAAAAATTGTACTCACTGTCACGTGACCTCAAACGCCATTTTGAGCTTATGACGTCATTGAAAGTATTTTATATGCAAATTCAGCTAACTTCAGCAGACAGATAGTATTGAATATCGTTTTGTGACGTCACGTGACGTTTTTGGTGGGAAATTTGATAATGATTTTTATTTATCAATTTTTGTTTTTAAATTGAAGATTATTATTTTTATATTAAGGTCCTATCTATAAAATTAAATTGAATCCTAAAATTAGTCAACATCCCTATTAATTCGGGTACAGTACTATTTGCGAAGGTAGAGGGAACCATAATAGGGAACTGTGGAAGGAAGGCGGTTCTTCTAGTCAATAAATAAAATTGATTAATGGCGTCAATCACAGCGTACACGACATAATGCAGCGTCATAGCGATGACGTTACGAATTGCCAATTAATGACGCTATTAATAAAAATCGTCTTATTACAAAACGGCTACCGTAGTAACGTGTGGATATTTAAATTAGTTGTTACTCAAAAGTTATTAGTAAATTTTTTTAGACAATTTTTATTTAATAATGTAATTATTTGGCAAGATTAATTTTATTTTGGTATCTTCATTTTATATTGGTTTTTGACTAAATAATGGAGTTATTTTAACTTTCTAGTTTTTAAATAAGATTTTTGCATACACAACAAAGATGTACGTACACCTAGGTTTTGTTGTTCGTTGAAGTCTCAGAGACCGAAAAGTCTCAGTGAGCGAAAAACAGGGACCTATTTAAATTTTACAGGGTTGCTTGGTAAAAAACTAACAAGATTTGATTGATTGAAGAATGATACTTTTTTGTGATCCAAAGACGAAGGTATAAAGTAAACAACTAAATTTTGAAAAAAAAATTAACAAAATTAAAATTAAACAAAAACTGTTTTGCAAACCGTATCGTGTGGTATGTCAAATGAAAGGGCTTGTTGAAAGGATCTCAAATATATTCTTGTAATAGTTCTACAATGGATAGTTTTAAAATTATTCAAGAAAGAACGAAAATTTTGAAGCCAAAAATTGACCATCCTCCCCTTATCTCCGAAACTACTGACAGTAAAATTTAAAAAAAATACAGAGAATAATTACTTAATAGTACAGGAAAACCTATAAGAACTCTAAGGTCTTAAAATAATGGCCAAAATAAATAGAAGAGAAAAATAACGGTAAATAAATAATCAACGTACGGAACCCTCTCCAAGCGAGTTAACTCGCACTTGTCAAGTTTATTTATAGTCATTCAGATCATAGTAGACATTTCATACATTCAGACAGTAGTGTCATAGTATTCAGACATTTCAAAGCATAGTAAGATTATAAAGAAATCCACTTGAAGTCTTATATTCAATCTATACGTAGGTACAATTTGATTACATTATTTGCATGATCATTAACCAAACTAATGTTAAAATTCTCGTCAGTTCGATAAGACGAGCACTGAGCCATGTGGTGTGATGGTGTCACCACCACGACGATATTAGGAAGTTTAATAGTTGTGTGTGCAAGTGAACGTCATATCCACTAATGTAATGTCATCAGGTATAAATAATATGTGTTTAAATAAAAAACGATAAAGTAAAACGTACAGTCACATTCTCCCACTTTAGTTGTGTGCGGCCGCTGTGTGGTAGGCTACTTGCTTGACATATTTATAATATTTTTTATTGTATTTTGTACTAGCACTGCCCGCGTTTTCCGGGATATTAAGTACCTTATGTTATTCTAGATCATGGTCAATTTGTGTACATACGCCCCAACTCAAAGTCCCTAACGGTTACTTAAATCGCTCCTTAGTACAGAATTTGTATGGTGATTCTTTTTAAATGTCATAAAAAATGTCCGTTTTGTAGTTTTAGCGTAAATCATCCAATTTTTTTTTATTATTTATAATTTTATTCAGAAAAATGTTTTGCATCCATGATAATTGGTAAACGCAATAGCAAGGTATGCGTTGCACCATACTATCAGTACGTTCTATTTTTCTCCTACAAAAAATCGGTCAACGATTATTGGACGTGGGCGGGAAGCCTAAGCGGGTCACCGATAATCGAGAGAGTTTTGTAGGAGAAAAATAGAACGTACTGATAGCAATGGTGCAACGCACACGTCCTACAAAAAGTCGGTCAAAAATAAAATCGGTGCATTTCGACCGATATCGGTGAAAAATGGAACATTCGGAAGTATATGCGTTCTCACCGACTCACCGACAGTCAGCCACAAAATCGGTCATAAGAATCGGAGGAAAAATCGGCCCGATTATCGGTCCTACAAAAAGTCTGACGTGGGCGGGAAGCCTTAAAACTATACATATAGAGGGGAAAGAATCGGGCATAGGTTTGGAAACACTTGATTTTTGAACTACTAATCGTTTTAATGAACAACTATGAAGGCAATGTCAATGCACTAGTGTCTAATAAAATTATCTATCTATAACTGTTATCAAAATTGTGTCTTTGCACTCAAACGGAACATCAATCAATTACTAGTTAAGAATTTTGGCTACAAATGTATACCTTTATTAGTCTCTTATCTTCCATATCTTTAAACATTCAATGAGTATTAAGTACACATTACATACATAAACATTTAATTACTTTAATATTCTTCAGTATTAACATGTTAAGTAAAATAATTGAATAACTCTTATTTTAACTATACTATGCATTTCTTACCTGAGGTTTTATTTTAAAATTACAATAATATTAACAAAATTTTATGATAATTATCACAATATTCCTACCAGTTACATACTTCAGTGCACCGTGAACCCTTCGCGCGGGGGGAGGTCGGAATTAACGTGCGAGCGAGACGCCCGATTGTTGTTCGCACAGAGGTGGCGTGGAGACGGTTCGGTTGTTTTGTATAATCTAACCCGTTAACAGCCTGGACACGTGTCCTTTCATCCACTATGAATGTTTGGCCGTTTGTGTGGCATTTTGTGTTCAGATTGATAGTATAACTATCCAGTGCTATTAATGGGCACCAAACTAACTTTATTTAACGTGTTTGACGTCAGTCACTTAAGGTTTTGCTATTGCTGAAGAATCAGTGAACGCTTTGAAATCTTTACTGATCCCTAAATATCGCGTCAAACCGGAATATCCTAAACAATATTTTTTAAACAGAATTATCAAGTGTGGATCTAGTGATGATTCCATCTCCGATATTAAAGTAACATAACATTTTATTAAATTTTTATAAATTCCACTCTACGATTCATACGATGACATCCTCCCTAAACAATACTTTTGTTATCACAATAATTTTGGTGTTATTATCAGCTTCTTATCATATTGCAAACATTATTTCGATAGTGATAATTTTGTTTGATTTATTTCTAATCTAATGATTTTTAAGTATTTTACAATGTTATGTAATTTCAATATCTTGTAATATTAAAATATTATGTAGGTGAAATTTTAGGTACCATAAATGTTCTATAAATACTTTTAATTTTGCTATGCAGGATTCCCATTATTGAATTTAACGTGTTGATGTGAATAATATCCCTATTTAATTTAATATTTTTCACAAATACATTAATATAAAAATGGTACAAGCATTGTTTCATAAAAATAGCAAAACGGTATGTGGTTGTATGTACGCCACACTTCCGGCGGTCCTTGTTCGTGCATCGATAAAAATTATTCGCATAAAAAATCAATAATTCTAAATCGACTCGACGGTTTCCTGTTCTCCCAGTGAAAAAATATCGGCCGCGCGCATACTTGTGTAGTGCGCAGGGCTGGCACCGCCGCCGTTATTATTATTATTACGCATTTAATTCAAATTAAAAAAAAATTAATATTAAATATTAATACTTAGCTGTATTTAGGGTGATTTAGAATACTGACCCCAATACTATGCTAGCATACAACGGTGTCGTGTCGTAAGAGGCGACCGAAGCCATCCCGCTTGGTGATAGGACATTACATGAGGATTATGTCATTAATTTTATTATTAAGTTATTAGTGTTAATACTGGTATTATTTGTTGTCTTTTCTAGAAGCCTGCCTGGATAGCTACCACAATCTTGATAGGTCAACCGCCAAACTACGTACTTGTTGTGTTCCTGCTGGGCACTTAACAACCGGTGGATCGTCAGCTCATTTGTTGAACAATTACATAAACAAAAAAAACTATGTATAATTGTAAAAAAAAAATTTAATAGTTCTCCATACACCGTTGTTTCAAAGGTGTTTGAATTGTCTCAATATTGTTTATTCGATATGTAAAATACTTTTTTTAATTCTGGTAAAAAGTGAAAGGATTACCTATATCCAGTTTTATTTTTCATCAAAATCGGCCCCGAGACTCCTTTGAACATTTTTCGCTATTCCTCATAGTCGAAAATTTAGCGATCCACGCATACTTTAAAAATTCACCCTGTATTTCATCACAACTTTAGTAATAACTAATAGGAATATAATATTGCATTAAATTGAGTGTGAGAACATTAAAATGTATTTGTTACACTCAACTATGCAGATTTAGGTACTCGTATGCATATTGTTTTATTTTAACAAAAACTTTATTATACATTCTATTGTTCGATTGCAAATCAAATACACGGAATTTATCTTTTGGTGGCAAAGTCACTTGGTAGTGACGTAGTGACATTCAGTTCATTTAACTTTTCGGAGGTTACAAATGTTTTAATTACCTGAATAACCTAATTACCTAATTAATTTAACAAGGTATGAATTTGTAACATTAAGGTTAAGGATTACTACTAAGCACAGGTGTTTCCTTCTTATTGAGGAAGTCTAGAGCATACTCCACCCGTCCACTACGCTGCTTCAATGCAGATTGATGGAGTGGTTGATGGCTTAATATAGGAAGTTTTCATGCTGCCCGAAGACCTCTGAAATAGCTTAACAACTGCTATCTTACAATAATAATTGCCGACTTTACGTGCCCTGCGAAATACGCAAGCGCTCAAGATATTTTTGGTACTTGCGGTCCAACTTCCGACCGTGCCCACTGTTGCTTCACCCGATCGATTGTTGTTGTATTTAAAAATCATTTCGAAATTGTTCAAAGAATTATAATAATTAGGTATCAATTATTATATTGTTTTAATATACATAGTTTTTATGTATTTTTACTGATGAATAATAAATACAACGTACGATGTTCTTACTGCGGGTGTCGATAAAAATAGCATCAGAAAGGAAGACTTAAAAATAATTAAAAGTAATGGTCTAAAAGTTCAACGCTTCGCATAAAAATTATAAACACACAAATTTCTTATACAAAAAAAAATATCCCAATATAGTATTAAATAAAAAAATATGTAAAAATATCAAATGTGCAAGCCCTGTGCCCTCGGGTTTGCTTCGTTTGCTTGCTTTACTTAGCGCGCACTATCGGCGCACGGACGCAACTGAGAACTGCTACTATTTGCCTATTATTTGGTATCATTAAAATTAATATATTGTTTTTATTTATATTGAGTTAGCACAAAAGTAATGAGACACTTGGTTAAAGTTTTATATTTTTTATTATTATTACAATACAAAAAGCTTAGTCAATGATGTAATCACCATTAGCATCTAAGACTTCTTGCCAACGATCCGGAAGTTTGGATGAAATGAATCCATGATTCATCTCCAGTAACCAGATCAGACAAAAGCTCTTTATGTCTCTCAATTTATTTACAGTAATATTATAGTCATAAAAAACAACTAAGGCATCTTCAAGTAAATAGTGATACGCATAATTGCATAACGCGCAGCATTGCTGTGGGGCAAAGCAGCCAATATAGAACAAATTTTCATTCTCCAAAAAAGGGCTGTTAGGGCTATCTATAAACTTAAGGGCCTAGTCTCGTAGTTCACAAAATAAGAATCGCGTGCGGCTAGTCCAAACGTCAAGCGTCTGCACGTAGGCTCCCCGCAGTCCCCGCATTCATCCTACATAGCGTAATTATTTGACTAGTTCGGAAAGTTGCTCTACTAAGTATTTTTTTTTCTATAGAAGAGTTGTCTGTGTTTTTGTGTTCTACTATAGTATCCCCAATATAGAAAATCTAAAGGCTGCAGTCTTGCAAAATTCACTCGCGGCGAATTATTTTCACAACTTTGTACATTTTTTCATACAAAGTAGTGAAATATCATAAAATATTATTATTACACAAAATAACCATAATATAAGTAATAGCTGGTTATTTTAAGTTTTTTAAGTTCATCTAGGTGGATTTTGTTAGGTAAATCAATAGTTAAATACAGGTCTTTCGCGCCCAAAGTAATTTAGAGTTATGTTTGTGCGCTTACTTTATGGCAACAAAGAATTAATTTACAAATCTGTTCTGCTCATAATTAGCTCCACATTCTTGTCTTGAAAATTTACTGAATATTTTTTTCTAATTATCTTTCATTTCTTAATTCCGAGGTCACAATTCCATCAAAATTCTCTGCTTTTTATCTCTTTACAAATGGTTTGTTTCATAATAAATAAGCATCGTATGTATGAAAAAATTTGATTATTTTAATGCCATGAGTTCAATAAAGCAAACACAAAAAATGCACCAAATGCAAAAAATGCATGGAAAATTGGGTGCCAACGTAGAAGTGATGAAGAGAAATAGAATCCAAAGGTAAGTAGTTATATTATTCATGTTTAGGGCCTAACTACAGGGGCAAAGCAGCCGGTATAGAACAAATTTTTGTATTACAGAAAAGAGCCATTAGAGCTATTTATAAACTAAAATCAAGGGAGTCCTTGCGAGTCAAATTTAAACAAATATAGACATAATAACTGTATACATATACATATAATAATAATGTATAAATATACATATAATAACTGCATATAAACAAAATTGTGATTTTTCAAATCGTCAAACAAGAAGGATGCATCAATTGGCTACCTCTTCGTACCGTCTTTCTAAAGTGCAACGTTCTTTTATGGGACTAGGTATAAAATTTTATAATAAAGTCCCAAAACAAATACGTGACTTACCAGTGGAATCTTTTAAGAAACGTGTAAAGGCTCAGCTCTTAGGCAAGGGCTACTATAGCATAAATGAATATTTAAATGACAAGGATGCTTGTAAATGACTAGCTAGGCAACCAGTTCTGCACAGGTTAGAGAATACCTATTTTTGTAATAGATATAAGTTTTAGTTTTAAAAGATGTGCTGAGGAGTTTCTTTACGGCTTTTCTTCTCCTCCATGACAAAGCACCTTTCCGAAAAGCTGGTAGATTAAAAAAATGACGTGCATAAGAGTATCAGTGATACCTACATGAATAAAGATTATTTCATTTCATTTCATTTCATTTCAAATTAAATTAGCTAGCGAAACTCCACAGACGTGATAGGTATATAATAATATGATAGAACTAGGGATTGCAATAAGGAAAAACGGATCCGGTAATCCGGCCGGGTCCGACGTTTTTTACGTATACCGGATCTGGTGGAATTTACCGGATACGGTCACACCAATTTTTGGTAAAATAATCACCTTGTTGCTAGTATAGATGCTTTGAATGCCTGGTATAGATGTTGTAATTAATCTAGTATTACAATCTGGTATTCTCAACGTTCAATAGGGGTGATAATATAGTACAGCGTGAAATTATATTTTCGTTGAAATCACTTCTTGTTTATAATTGGTAATATTTGCCCTAAATGGATATAGGTGTAAGCTATAGGTGTATATCAATTGAAGCGCAATAACATGACAACAAAAACCCCCTTTAAACATATTAAGATGTGTAGTTGTATACATGTACACTTGTTATGTACACTTGTTCTGTATGTTTTATAGTTTGTATAATTATTTATTTCCCACTTTATAATATTATATCCCTAATAAGTATCATTTAATCATATACACATAAAATTAAATAAAATAAATAATTAAGTTGTAAATTATCTTCAACTTTGGATTGACCTGCTTCTAAAATAATATTAATATACAATATTAATAAGATTGACGCCACATGTGAAACTACACGAAAAAGGGGACTACACTGTAAATCAGCAGCCGTGGTTGGTTCCTAGCCGCTCCATGGCACAGGCAGAGGGTAGTCCTTTTTCGTCAGGTGACATGGTACCCGCAAAATTTTCTATGTTTCATGTCAAGCAATAATTTAGTAAAGGGTTACATTTTGTTAGTACTTTTTCTTTCACCGTAGTTTAACCTTGTAACCCATGTACCATGTTATTTTCATGACGGAATAAATGTTTCTTTCTTTCTTTCTTATTAGCTCCTTCTTAAAGAAAATAAAGAGGAAAAAATGTAGAAATTGATATAACTATGTACTATATTTTTTGAAGACAAGTTATATTAACTATGAGTTCTACTAACAGTCTGATAACTATATAGTTATATAGTTCTACTTACAGTCTATAACGAACTAGTTGAACCGTTTTTAGGTATTTATATAGTATCGATAGCATTACTACTAATGTACCTCACTGGCGTGTTGATGCATATTGTTTAAGTTTACGATCCATATTGAAATCAAATAATTATGTACAAAACTATTACTGATACACAAATATTTACAAAAACTATTATTAAAATACAAATATTTACAAAACATGCAAAAAATTATAAAAAAAAATAATAAAGTAGAGCAACTTTCGATACACAATCTACGTCAGAGCCGGAGCAAGGTTAGAGTGAGAGGGAACAGTTTTATTCGTCGTGGACTACACGTCTGAACGCTTCGGCCGTGCATTGGCCACTAAGGAATTTCCCTCGCATTTCTTGTTTATAAACTCTTTTTTTGTAGGTCTTTTGAGATTATTATTATTGTTAGAGTAAGGTGATTTAGGTGCACTTTTTTTTTGTATTTGCTTTATTGAACTCGTGGCATTAAAATAATCAATTATTTACATACATACGATGCATAGTTATTATGAAACAAACCATTTGTAAAGAGATAAAAACCGAGAATTTTGAAGGAATTGTTATGTCTGAATTAAGAAAATGAAAGATAATTAGAAAAAACTATTCAGCGCATTTTTAAGACAAGAATGTTGAGCTAATTATGCGCTGAACAGATTTGTAAATTAATTCTTTGTTTCCATAAAGTAAGCTTACAAACATAACTCGAAATGACGTTGGGCGCGAAAGAGCTGTATTTAACGATTGATTTACCTAACAAAATCCACCTAGATGAACTTAAAAAAAATAACTAGCTATTACTTATATTATGGTTACTTTTGTGTAATAATAATATTTTATGATATTTCATTACTTTGTATGAAAAAAAAATACAAAGTTGTACAAATAATTCGCCGCGAGTGAATTTTGCAAGACTGCAGCCTTAAGTCTCGGGAATCTTTGCGTGAAAAGTTCAAGGTAATAGGTATACTTACAGTAGCTTCCCAGTATATCTTCAATAATGTAGTTTTTATACGGAAGAATATAAACGCGTATAAACAAAATTTTGATATTAATAATCGCCAAACAAAAAGAATGTATCAATTAATTACGCCTTCGTTCCGCCTAAGTAAAGTGCAACGATCTTTCATAGGGCTTGGTGTACATTTCTATAATAAAATCCCAAAAATAATACGTGACTTGCCAATAGAATCTTTCAAAAAACGTGTAAAAACACAATTGTTAGGCAAGGGATATTATAGTGTAAACGAGTATTTAAATGACAAAGACGCATGGAAATGATTAGCTCTGCAACCAGTTCCACTCAGAATAGTAAACTTTTGTATGATAATATCTTTTTTGTAATATTTTTTTAAAAGATGTGCTGAAGAGTTTCTTTAGGCTTTTCTTCTCCTCCATGACAAAGCACCTTCCGAAAAGCCAAAAAATGACGTGCATAAGTGTATCAATGATACCTATATGAATAAAATATTTTGACTTTGACTTTGACATAATCATCTAACTAGAAACAGACGTAATTTATTGATGTCTTCTTTTCGCCTAAGTAGGGTACAACGTTCTTATAATAATATGGGGCTCGGTGTACGTTTTTTATTAAATTACCTAAGTCAATACGTGATTTTTCTATCCAAATGTTCAAGAGATATGTGAAATCTGAGCTAATAGGCAAAGGATACTATCGTATATAAATGAATATATTAATGACAAAGACGCCTAGAAATTAATGCCGCATTCAGTTCCCCGCAGGTTAGAAAATAATATTATGTAACTTTTAATTTTTTTAAAGATGTGCTGAGGAGTTTCTTTACGGTTTTTCTTCTCCTCAATGACAAAGCGCCCTTCCGAAAAGCAAGATTAGAAAAAATACGTGTATCAGTGATACCTATATGAATAAAGATTTTTGATTTGATTTGCTGAATGGATTTATGTAAGTAGATATCGTTAGCTAACCAAGATGTCGTCTTGATAACCCAAGTGTTCTTAGATAAGTGAAATTAACAAACAAAACCAGCATGGTGGCTGTGAGATTCCATTGTTTGAAGTTTCAAAAAAGGAAAAATAAATCGAATAATGCCATAAGGGTATCAAATTAAAAAAGCTGACTATAAAGATCTCAAAAAGGTACATAGGTACATATATCATGATAGCTTTATTGATGCAAGGATGGCTTTTTTAATTTTTACTACATAGTTTCAATTGGTTTTATTTTTGTCCAAAAATCATTAAATTAACACGAGAAAATAAAACAGATTAACAACATAATTTACACGAAATCTGCAGAGCTATTCAATTAAGCAAATTAAAATAAGTGGCAACTGCACAATCCTTGTTAATTATAACGAAAATTTCCCAGCAGGTAAATTATCAGTAGCGTCGTTCTGCGGGCCGGCCGCCGTAACATTTCGTAAGCGTCGCGCGACGTCGGATTCCGCCCGCTATAGCGCGCTCGACACTGCTTGATATTTCACAGTTTTATTATGTTAAATGATATTTGCGTTTTCATTGCATTAAAAAAAAAGCAAAGCAACAACCCATAATTGTCCCACTGCTGGGCTCGGGGTCCTCTCTCACAATGTGAGGGGAACAGGCCATAGTCTACCACGCTGGCCAAGTGCGGATTGGTACACTTCACACACCTTTAAGAACATTATGGAGAACTCTCCGGTGTGCAGGTTTCCTCACGGTGTTTTCCTTCACCGAAGCAAGTGATAATTAAATTGTAATACGCACATAATATTTGAAAATTAGATAGGTGCGTACCAGGATTTGATCTCGGGCCCCTGCGTTCGGGAGACCAACGTTCTAACCGCCAGGCTATCACTGCTTTTTCATTTTTCATTGCATTACAGAACAATATTTCCTTTATGACCTATTCTCGCATTAATATTCATAATAATAAATAATTAATAATAATAGTTAAATAATAATAATAGTTCATGATAAGTGTTTATATTATACTGTCATATCAATATTATTTTATCCATATAACTGTGTGTATTGCGGAAATTAATTATAGTTTTGTTTTTTAATTTTATTTTTATACGGTATCCAGTGCAACAAATAGAAAGTTTCGGCAATATTGCCAATATTAAAGTCATAGTAACTACGTAGATAGTAATAAACGTAGATCACAATCGATTTTCAAATTTATTTCAACCAACGCCTTATTTGAACTTATAATAAATACCCTCAAGTTACTCAACGAGCAGATTAGCTTCCATTTTCAACATTGGCTGATGCTTCTCGCATTTGTTTGCTGAATCTAAGATGTTTGGTGGGTTTGAGTGACGTTTCATTGATTTGCTGTAGTTAATGTTTGGTCACATGTTGTCCAATCATAACTTAGTTGTGTGACTTGTGTGTGAACAAAATAAACCGCATAAAACAATTTAGGGTGTTTGTGTTTTCTCATTTTCTTCTATATATTATGTCCATTTGCGTCTATGAGACTTGAGCGATCTTTTGTTTTATTTATTTTTTCACTGACACCAAATAATGTTTATTTATTTATATTTCAGTTAACTTAAGGATAATGGGAAGGCTTGCCCGTTGCAATTATGTACTATTATGTCTTGTGTCCGTTGGCTAATATCATTTCATATCAAAGAGGAAAAGATCATTCTATTCGGCCGATCGAGCTTGCCTAACCTCGTCAATCAGTTCCATTGAAACAAACCACAGGGTTGTAAGCCCCTCAACCTCTATATAGGTTCGTTTAATTAACATTTCGACCGATCCAAACACATATCCGCTGAAGTCCGAAAAAACGGTGTAAGAGCTCCGTACACACCCGTTTCCGAGTTTAAAAGGAATCAAGGGGACACCCGGATTGTCGGTTCTAATCTTACTAATTTTTAAGTAGCGCATCCTGCTGAGGCTTTGGCGCCATTAATAGCTGTTGGAAGTTCTCGGACTTTGTACTACCCACTACAAAGTACAGTCAGGATTACTGACAAAACTCGTAAGGTTTTCTACCTGGCTACTATTCTTCTTTAACAATCGACCGTGAAATGCTTTTGTTTGACTGCGAAGTCTAAAAACTTAATTTGTTTTTAGTACTTATTAGGTATTTTGAAGATTTAATAGGTTAGTTTCCTGTGTAATTTTTATAGGTTATCATCCTAATCCATATTAGTGACCGTACTGATCAAATATACTTGGAAAACTCAATTATTAAGATAAATATTAAATAGCGAATCGATAGTTAACCGAACGTATTTATGTCAGCATAAAATGCAATTTATCAAAATGACATCGCCTCTTGTATCCGACAATTGGCAACTGACAGTGTGTTAGGTGCTTTATACCACCTCCGGAATGGAACGAGCCGGTTAGTTCGAGTTCTAGCTGGTTCGCGGCGGTTGCTCGGTGGAGTCGCGAGCGGTTGGGAAACGCAGGTTTTTGTTTTTTACTAATTAAATTACGGTTGCACATTGTATTCGTTTATACCTGGATTTGTTTATTTTAATCTGTTTAAATTTGTTATAGACATGTGTAACTTTAGAAAGGACAACTATCTCGCTCCCTCTGTCTTACACACACATACAGACACACATTAATAACTTCGGTGTGTGTTAGCAAACAGACAAAACGATGCATCAATGTTATAATTAGCCTCATTTACATCCATAACAAGATATGCTTAATTAATTTGGAATAATTATACATACAACATTGTAGCGGCCTCCAGACTGTTCACTTGGAGTTGGAGAATGGAGATTAATTTTAATATGAAGACATTACACGTGTAAGTTTATTTCACTTAAGATTATTTTTACAGTTAGTAATGATTAAAAACCAATTAAGCTTATAATTGTAAAAAAATAATTAATGTACTATTGTCGAATGTCATCTGTCATCTTGTCAAAAGTTATACTCGCCACCGCATTTCATTCATGACCACGATCCATGCAACTAATTTTGACAATGGATTAATCTCTATGTTAAGTAACATTCTGTAGAAATCTATAGAATCCGGCGTTATTAGGAATTTGTTGTGCCCGCTCCCCGCTCCGCCTGTCACAGTGACCCAGCCGCGTTCTATTATTAGTAACCAATCGATAAGTGCTTTAAATGCGACAGCGTGCGTCCTCCGTCTGTTCGTCAGTTCGTTTTAAGTGATTATAGATGGATTATAGATGTTTGTGTCCTTTATATATTTAGTCATATACAAATAAAGACATGGCACGTGGTTCGCGCTGTGAACTTTCTAGATTTTGCTGAGATCATTATAGAAGGGATATAGAGTTTCTCATTCTCGTGCAACAGTAGAGCAATAAAGTGATTTTAAATCATATTATGAATAGGAATTCGACTGTAGTATATTTTTTATTGCCAAATTATTTAACTGTTTCACTGTATGTTATACATTTGCCTTTCTTTTGTTGCTCATATCACAGCGATGGCGGCTCACGGCGGTGACCACTCATTATCAGGAGGCCCATTAACTTATTTGATCGGTCGATCATTCATATTATGTAAAAGCATACCTGTTCATAACACAAGTTAGTAGCTATCTAAGCGTAATTTCCCAGGTATATACGACTCTTTTTCACGAAAAAAAGCTGCGAACCTCATCTAATTCGGGCTAGCAGTTAGTTAGCGCAGGTATTGGTCGTTAATTGGCACGTGCTAGTTAAATTAATGTCGCATCTCCGTCGCCGTGGCAACGGCTCGTTACTACTGACTACTGCCGCCAAAAATCAATACATTCGATTCTGTCGTGTCCATTTTATTAATTACGTATTGGTACGTTCGTATTTCGTAGTGCGTGAGCGTGAGGTCAGTGTGCCGGGTTCAGTTCCCAGTTGAAGTTAACATCTAGAAAATTTAATTTTATACGGGTACATTACATATATGAAGAATTGTTTATACGGTAATAGCGATTGAATTGGTGGCCAAGGTGTTAGTGGCCACTGATGCCTATTGCCAGCTGTAAACAATCATGAAACTAACTAGAATTCGAAACCGAATAAAAATGGGAGATAGAATGTCTCATAATAAGATATCGAATACATAAAAGCCAAACCACAAGGTTATGAAGCAGAAAAAAAATTATAGTGATAAGCTTGCCACATCTACCTATTACCTAAATGATAAAATACTTGAAGTTTTCATCATCGTAATCTTCGCAATCCACAATTCACCCACTGCTGGGCTCTTTTATCTAATTAATTAAAATAATAATTTTAACTTTCTTATTTTTTAACTATCCACTTCCAAGTAAAAATTCACAGATAGACGAACGGACATCAAAATTCGCCAGTTTAAAGCAACTCTCGTCTCTCGTCAATGAAATAAAAACTGTTCATTTAACTAGTGTGCATAATAAATTGAAATAAAAAATGTTAACAAAAACAACGTTTGTACCTAATATCCAAATTCTATACCGGCTATATTAATAAGTTATGCAAACAACTTAGTTGGAATGAACTTTATGCCTTTGTAATAGGGTGAGGTTTCGCTCGCGCGGGAAATGAGCGATTTTGCAGTTACACCCTTTTGTGTTCATTATGCTTTCAAAACTTGGTGAACGTTGTTAAACTGCGAGCCGCGAGTCTTGATACTTGGTTTGTGTTTGGTAATAAACAATGTTGTTATGAAGCCAGTCAAAATATTTGTTTTTATAACTGAATGTGGTTAAGTGTGAAAATTTAAATTAAGTTAGCACTATGCCAAAATTTAATAACTGCGACTTCGTGGCGTTTATTTATACTTTGTAAAGATATACCTAGTATGAACATGAAGATAGTTGAATCTTTTTGTTTATTATTTAATTACATCCCTGTTTTTCATTACATTTTTCATTTGGACATGACGGATCTTTTAATCAAAACAATAAATTATAATAGGTACAGTCACCTGCAGAGAAAAGTAACCCACCTGTTTATAAATATAGAAACAGCAATGTTTCTGTTGCCTTTAACAGATGGGTTACTTTTCTCTGCAGGTGACTGTATTAGTATTTCTATTATTTCTTCTATCCAAATGATATTTGAATGACTCCCTAGTGTTTATGTTTGTATGTCACTCATTCCTTATAACACTGCGTAGACATTTACTGTTTGCTGTGAGTATTGTTGTGATGTAATAATATTATGTACACAAAGATAAGTTTGAAATGTGCTTAGGTAAAATAATAGGACAAATGACTCATTATCACTAAATAGTAGTGTTGTGTTTTGCGGGTATTGTGTAGTCACAGTTACAAAATACTGACATAAAACGCTGTACCTTAATTTTTTAATACATCTATGAAATTACTTGAATTTCAGCTTGTTTAAAAGTCTTTACAACAATATTGATTTGTTTATTTACTTAATTTATTTACACTTTTCAATGTTTTACTGATGAACGCCTTTTACGTATACTTTTACGTAATTGAGTTCTATTAAAAAACCAACTATTTATTACGATTCTGGATAAGCTTGATGTGACATCACATGATTACATAACTGTACCTTTCAACGATATTTTTTTAACTTTTCAACATCAACGTTTGTTGGCACACATTACTTATACGATAGTGGATATCACACCTAACTTTAATCTGTCGCTATAATAAGAGGCTCTTCGTGTTTATACACTTCGTGAGTCATTATAATCATCACATTTAATATTCAATTTAATATTCAACCTGTGATGTCTATATACGTATCATGTGGACGGATTATGTTAGTTGATAAATCATCGCTTAGTTTTGTTTCATTGTTCAGTATTAAACGATGATCAATGGCGGTTGTTTTTCAATATTCATAACCAGACTTTTGTATATTATAAATAGTAAACAGGAGAGCGGTTAGTTAAATAGAAAAGCCAGTTTGAAACCCTACCACCTATTATACAAAATACAAATGTATACCAGCCAGAGTTCCAACAGTTCCTACAGTCAGACTTGGCGCCATAAGCCTCGTTCGTTGCTCAGCAGGGTTTGCATGCATGAGGAATGAGCATGAGGAATTCAAGGATAGATGGTTTAGCTTGTAACTCTATTTATGTTTTCGTTTATTAAGATGGCACTTTCCAGTGTTGGTGGCCATCATGAAACGAGATATTAAGTCCAGGCAAAGGGAGCTAACGGAGCTGTTCGTAGGTTCGGCGACATAGATTTCTTTTTATTTCTAAATATTTATAAATATTTCTAAATATTGAAATTATAATACAAAATCATTATTCATGTAGATATTTTTCAGAACATTTTGTTTTGCTATTACCACCATTTCAGACACGTGCTTTATCATAGGGAAGAAACAGTAAAAAAAAATTGTAAGGTGATACGAAGTTCGCCGAGACAGCCTCCTCCTAAATCGATCCTTATAAAATATAACCGTTTTATTTCAATAACAAACAAACCGACAACCATTCAATACTGAAAGGACTACATGATCACGTAATTAGTTTCATGTTGCACCAACCGCTCGCTGTTTGTTATCGATACGGATTCCGATCTCGAGTGAAACGAGCCGTGACCTTATTATGACACACTCATTACTTATCGTGTAGCTTCTACTGTGTATGGGAAAGCTTGTCTGTTCGTGCGTTTGACATGGTCTTGTTCAATTAACGGTGTCTTGAATGACTCTTTCTTTAAATGGTCTGCATTATGCATTTCTTGGTTTTTGTTATAAAAATCCAATAGCTAATTTTGTACTCAGTATTAGTTCTAAATCGTTTGCCAATGACTACAATATAGAGTAAGCAGAACTACAAAGTAATAAAGGAGTGGGAAATGTAGGTAAACTACTGTAGGTAAAATGTTTAATGAACCCCACAGTTTTCTGTAATGTTGATAGTTTTTTATCAGTACAAGATTAGAATGTGGTTCATTGATGACCAGTTCGGTCCTTTTTAGGTTGATCATAGATACTGAAAACATTTTTTTATTGTAGCCAAAAATAAAATATACCTACATAAATGCTTATTTACTTTTACCATTTATGGTAAAACGTATTTGTTTCGTTGGAACTATAATATTTATTACATATTTGTCCGAGGATCAAAACCCATCGGTCCCGCGCCGACCCGGCTCTCATCTTTCACTGCTTTCCGCCAGGGAGGCACTTTTTTTACTGTATTTGTATTTTTTTTATCACTACCCGCTTTTATACCAAATTGGTAACATTTCTGTTACATCTGAACATTCTGAACTACTGATGTGGGTTTGAATTGACTGCAAGCAACAACCCATTTTCTTAGCCCTCTGTGGTTGTGGGATTTTTCACATAGATATTCCAATGTAAGTTTTTCTAGAAAATATATTATTTGTTCCCTTTTTCATAAAAAATTTCAGTACTTCAAATATATTTTTCCTTCTAACTTTACTCTACGTAATATCAATAATAATAATGGTACATCAATAATCAAAATTGAAGCGAATAGAGTGTAGCTAGTTTAGTTATAACACGGTAAAGATATATACAGTAGTCGCTCTTCATACAAACGGCCGAAAAGCGCGTTATACCTACCCACATCCGAATACGCGTGCGATACGTGGGCAACAGCGGCCGCTGCGTGGCGATTGCCGACAGGCGAACGAGCGGAGCTTGTACCACGGTCCGGTCCGGTCGGTACAAATAACAATTTTTTTAGTTTTTCTACTCTGGTTGAGCTGTATGGTCGTGTGCGGCTATCTTTTATAGGGTTCGCTATAGTATAGACGAATATAATATGAATGACGTGATAAAGAATATAATGATGAATCTATGAATCTCGTCTGGAAATAATTGTACCTAATATTGTAATTTGTAATAATTGTAATTTGAATATTTGCGTCTAATTTGTCATTAAAACGTTATTGCTACTTGCTACTGTAACTTTGATTTCAATGTTATAAATTAATTTAGCAATAGTTATAAAGTTTATAGAATCGGACAGTTGTACCTTTTTTATTTACCTTAACCTGCAAGAAGAACTTACCATACCCTAAGAGTCTCTGTCTCTAATACAATACTGAAGGCTTACGAACCTTCACAGTACTAATAAAAACACAACATAGATTTTTATGGAACACTTCCTTTTTATTCACAATGAATTGCATTTATTAAAATAGAAAATATAACATTTATAAATACAAAACTACAAAGAAACTCAAGTCGTTTTATAAAATTAAAATACTGTCGGCGGACAGCCCTAGCGCGCGGCGACGCGTAGGCAAGTTTTTCGAGAATCGGGCCGAGTCACGTTACTGTATATATGTGTACTGTGGTTATAATATGTATTATTGATTAGATAAATTTAATTCATACCGCGAATACTAATCTAAGTTTTTTTGGTTGAACGCGCTAATTTCAGGAACTACTGGTTTGTAATGAAAAATTATTTTTGTGTTAGATAATTAATTTATCGAGGAAGGCTTAAGAGCCATTTCGCAAAACTCGGTTGATCAACTATAGGTATTTGAAGCGGCTCCTGGACGTGATATTGCCTCGCGCGGCTCGCGTCGCGCTTGACCTCAGTTCTGTGCGAGTAATCTTCTTGATACTTTCAATCGTAAAAATTTTAAAATTATGAACATATAATTTTAATTATACACTTTGTGACCACATACATGTATCTGGTTTGTGACAATATAAGTTTATATAACATTTAAGAGTACTTACAATGTAGTAGTACCATTATCGGTAACTTATTTACATAATACATTTTAGAATAGAATAGAATAGAATAGAATAAGTTTATTTACATTTTAGGTACCTACTTAGGTACATCACAATAAAGATGTCCAATAGATGCATATTGCAATAAAAAGTCAATAGATGCATATTGCAAAAATCAATATTTTGGCAAATCAACGTGAAAAATTAAAAATCACGTTTTTTCAAGGTGATCTATAAAATGCAATATGCGTCCATTTTGCCTGCGATATTCGCAGCGCGTCGAAATACATAGGTATAACTAAATTCAAATCAATCGGAGGGTATAGAACCGGGAAATCCCGGAACCGAAAATCCCGGGATTTACAAAGGAATACGGTACTTTTCAAAAGAACCGGGAAATAAAGTAAAAGAACCGGGAAACAAAATAAAAGAACCAGGAAACAAAATAAAAGAACCGGGATTTTCTGAACTTTTGGGAAATAAAAATATGTCGCGTCGTGATACAAAAGATAACGTAAAAATAATGGTAAATACAATCCATACACAAAAATGATTACAGCTTTAAAAAGAAGATATTCAGAACGTCGGCTACATGAAGCAGCTATACTAATATAATATTATTTACACAACCCAGATCGATATTTTTCTAATATAAATGAAGATGATTTAACTCTTTTTTCTCGTCCAAGCAGTGCTGAATTGTGCAATACAATTGTGTTGCTTTCATACAATTAATACGAAACTTATGTTTGCATGTAAGGTATAATAGTATGATGGTTACTCAATCACGGCAAACGACTATACGGATTTGGGTAGAAACCAGTTTTTCCCTATTTAATGCTCCTGAGAGATAAAATAGGAAACGCGATACTATTTTCACGCGGGGAAAGCCGTGGTAAAATAATCCCGAAAGAACTGAAAATCCCGGGAATCCCGGTTCCAGCATAGGCGAGTACCGAAAATACCGGTAATTTAAAACAGGACCGGTTTTCGATACCCTAATCATTACCGTGATACAAAAGATAACGTAAAAATAAAGGTAAATACAATCCATACAAAAAAATGATTACAGCTTTAAAAAGAAGATATTCAGAACACTATTCACAGCGGTCTTTGAATGTTAAAAACGAATTCTTTATTGTTTTCTGTTGGTTTACAAAACAAAATATTGACAATAGTCTAGTATAATAAATTATGAGAAACGAAATTCGCACTTTCCTCCCAAACTACTTGCTCTACAAGAAAAATGTATGGCACATAAAATGTCAATATTTTTATGGGCTACAACTTTTATACAATCCTTTCGGAAATCGTCTAGGACGCACCGTTTAGGAGATATAAGGAGTTTTCGGAAAATTTGGGAGGGGGGGGGGGGGGGTTAAGGTTGGGCCCAATAAGATTGGGTAATGTTGCAAGTATGAGTTCCATAGGGCGGATGGAAATTCAGTCGGAAATCGTCTAGGACGTACCGTTTAGGAGATATATGGTATTTTAGGAAAATTTGGGGGGGAGGGGGGTAAAAGTGGGTTCAGTAAGATTTAGCAATAAGGTTTGGGGGTTTACTAAAGGGGGTCGAAATTTCCGTCTAAACTTGTCTAGGACGCACCGTCTCCGAGATATCCGGGATTTCCGGTTTTCCAAATCTCTATATCCCGATATCCTGATCTGCCGATCCGCGCCTACCTGATGAGTGCGGTATTTGCTCGGATGCCTCCCAGATTATCCCGACGCAAAATTCCACTTTTGGGTGAAGAACTGAGGGGGGGGGGTATAGGGGGAGGCGAGGGGTTGTGAAAAAAATGAGAGAGTGATAAGGCCCAAAGATAGACAATAATTAAAAAATATTTTTGTCACTCTAATAAAGGTACCCACACTAAAATTAAAAGAAAACAATAAAAATGAAATATATATTTATATGTATATACTATTTACCTATACTATATACCACTACTTATATAACATACCTCCTACCACCATACAACCTTCTAACATGCTAGAATTATACAAGATACCTACATAAATAGGAAAGAAATAGTTACCTAATTTCTCTTGCTTTTTTTAAGGCTTCATAATTATGATGTTTTCTTTTTTTAATGCATCTATAATAGACATTTTTGCCCTTTCGACCCATTGCACTATAATCAAACAAAATTGCATAAAACTAAAAGTAATAGATAATATTACATAAAATTTACTGTAACCAAAATAAAGCTCACATGATCAAGACTTTAAAATCACGGTATAAATGTATTATTTTTACGTAACCTATTCCTTAAATGGCTACAGCAAAAATTGACATAGGTCCGACCTCCGTGAATGCCGAAGCTGGACTGGAAAATTTGCGCGCGTTTGTTTATTTATATTGTAATTTACGGTAAAAGTATATTCGTTGTTTTAAATTATTTTTTGCAGTAAGATAAAAAAAAACTTACGTGTCATATTCAACAAAGACCATATTTTATTACTACATAAATTTTTGATGGGAAATACGCTTTATTGAATACAAAAATCGATGGTAAAGTCATGGCATAAACCATGAAAATTGGTAATGTTATTGAATTAATTTTGAAACGAATATTATAGTAATCGTATATCCCTTGTAATAAATGCAAAATATAATATATGAGTGTTCTCTAGACATTTTTTTTACTCAATTTAATAAAACTTAATAAAGAAAATCAGTGTATGAAATTGACTCTGTCGTCCTTTTGCTGAAAAATAGTTATGCTAGATTGACAGTTACGCAGAAACAAATTAATATTTTCAAAATTCCGGTAAATGAAGATCCAAGATGAAGGATTGATCTATTTTATGAGTTCATTTGCCAGCATTAATATCTTTCTTATGATACTAATTTTTGACATCAAATTCTTCATTCCGCGCGTCTAACCGCGAAATGGCTCTTAAGGCTTTATAACATCATGCTACAGGGAAAAAAAATTGAGACTTTTTGAGAGCTTCCGTAGCTTGCTCTGCGTAAACGGTTTAATTTACGCAAAAATCATGTATGATGGAATTGTTCTGGAGGGGGAGGGGAGGGAGAGAGAATTTAATGATCTCTGATTTGTTAAATCTTCCAAAACTATAAATGTTAAACGTAACAACAAAGTATAATACATTCTTTGATTGTTAGGCGATACGAAGTTCGCCGGATCAGCTAGTAATATGTAGTGGAAAGATATTAGTGAAATAAAATGTAATCAATTAATTATATATGTAGCAATTAAGCTACACCTCCTGGCACGCACCTCTAATTTTAAAATATTATGTGCGTATTACAAGTTAATTATCACTTGCTTCGGTGAAGGAAAACATCGTGAGGAAACCTGCACACCGGAGAGTTCTCCATAATGTTCTCAAAGGTGTGTGAAGTCTACCAATCCGCACTTGGCCAGCGTGGTAGACTATGGCCTGTACCCCTCACATTGTGAGAGGAGACCCCGAGCCCAGCAGTGGGACAATTATGGGTTGTTGCTTTGCTTTGCTTTGCTTTGTAGCAATTAAATTTAATAAATACACATTGACGAAATCTTTCAATTAATTACCTATGTTTTCTTTTTTTTCTTTTTCTTTTTACCGTTCATCGTGTTTTTTTTCTGTTTAGCCTAATGGTTAGCTGGTCTGGTAGAGAATGCACTGGCATTACGCTCGCCATTTGTCCGTTAGTATTTTTATATTGTGGTCAAAAAGTTAAATAAATAAATAACGAGTTGCGCAATTCGGCCCTGTGTCCCGCCCCGCGCGTCTCCTCTTCGTGTTATTGAGAATTTATGTCGATAAGGGGTAGTGCACACTGTGTGTTTTATTTAACTTCTTCACGTATAAAATGTAAATCATATTTATTTACATTATATACGTTATTATAACATAGCTATCGGTTGTTTTGTTTTTACAACGGCCGCTATTTACGTCAAGGTTGATGAGGGAATTAGGAAGTACGAAGGTGTTAGTTAATAACTATTTATTACTCACGTTTTTTGTTTATGTTACAGAATTTGTTTCATACACGTTTAATTTTGGAATTATTATTAATTACAATGTATCTATCCTAAATAAGTAGTAATAAAGGTGTAACGTCGACTGCATACTACTCAAACGATAAATCAGTACTGTAAGTTTTCAATTTCAATTCTGTACATAAACTCGTCCTCCTTTGTTTTAATAGAATAAAGTAAAAGGTATTTTTTCTACTGGTTTATACAATACTTAAAAACGAATGCACAGACTAAATATAATATAATATTAAGTTTACGGTCTCCAAACCGTTTTCCATAAATATAGTCATAAAAATATAATGTATAATTTAATAAAATAATATAATAATTATATACTCGTACTCGTAACAGAATAATACAAATGCGCACCAATGTGTCCGGGGCGCAAGCAGGGCGTTGCACCGAATAGATCCGACGTTATCAGTTACCGGCGATGTGTGCGTGAGTGCGTTTGTGTGCAGATATACAGGTTGATTTTAATGTTATAATATAAGGTAATTTTTTTAATAAATCTGAAATTCGTTTTGATACTTGTTATTGTTGAGATCTTGGCTTGACTTTAAATTCAAACTGATGTGTTTCCGTTACAAGTGTTTCCGTTAACACTCTTCCTTCTTTCCTGGGAAAAATATATCAAGCCAATAAAATTATTCCGATAAAATAAATATGACTTTAAACGACTAAGGTTTTGAAGAATATCTTAAGTATATCAGATAAAAGATATCAAGATACAGATAGTAGTATATAAGAAATAAAGAAGACTAATTCTTAAGGATACCTTAAGGATCTTCCAAATCCACCCAGGGTTGACTGGTGGACAATACCATTAGGCATTAAATTTTACCCTTTGTTACTTATTTTAAGAGGTGACATAAATTTAAATAAATAAATAAATTAGTCTTCCTGATAACGGAATCCAAGAATGATCACGTCACACCTCCAGTACACGCTGTTGTGTGTATGTGTGTGCGTGTGTGTGTGTGTGTGTGTGTTTGTAAAATGGTAAACATCACAATTAAGTATCTGAAAATAGAGTATTAATTAAATATGTAAAGAATCAACCTGTATATAGTCACCTTGTTTTCGACACGAGTGTACGGCTTACGGAAGTGTGCGTAATCTACATATACGTACAATATTCATCTGTGTTCCTTTGACTGTGTTTATAAATGTTTATATACTTACTATGTTTATACATATCTATCTAAAATATAAAATTCTCGTGTCACAGTGTAACAAAACTCCTCCGATTTTTGTCAAGACCGATTATTATGAAATTTTGTGTGTATTATATATTCAGTAGGTCTGAGAATAGGACGTAAACTATTTTTCACAAGTGATAAGGGTGGTCCAACACAAAAAAAAAATATATTTAAAATTTATTATGATTCGGCATTAAAAAATACATGCAACCCTAAAGGAGAACCCCAGTTTCCATAGAAACTCAGGCCTAAGTAGACAAGACTGGAAGTTGGCTGTTAATTAGATTATTGCAAAAAGTTCAATTTCTCCAAATTTCACGGCTGCCAGCAATGGCCAACTAAGGAAATCCTAGAATGAATCACCTTAATTATAGGTTATGATTGTCATACTCATGTCACAGTGCTATTTAATGTTACACTTACGTTGGCGGGTGTCTATTATAATATCTACTACTTCAATGGTTTTCACCCAAAACGAATGTCATAAAAAGGTTGTATAATAAAAGCTATTGCATATTTCAAGAGATTTTATTAGTTATCATTATAATGTATTAATATTTCGTGTAGTTGTGCAGGAGGCGTTATATTTCGTTAGTACCTTGCCCAATCAAGATACCATAATATACTCATTGTAAGTATGGCCACAGCAACTTCCTGATCTTCTAAAGATGTATAGGGTACGTTATCCAGTGTTCAGGACTTATTCTGAACCTTTGTCAGTCACAAAACAGGCGATTAAGGAGTCCATATTCATATAGTATTGGTTTGCAAGAAATTGTAGCGAAACTGCGAAACACATTCACCAAAACACAAGTACGAAAGCGAATACAATAGAAAATTAAAATCACTGTTTGCGTGTCGATGAGTTTCAATAGTAAATAGGACTCCAAATACGCTGAAAATATTTGATAGTAAAAATATACAAAACACGCGTAGAAAGATGAAAGATCGATGAGAAATATGACAATACAGTGGTGTTATTTATAAATACTATGGTTACCAAAATGACATTATTAGGGATTACATCATCTTTGTTGTCAATCGATTAATCGATGTCAAAATATTCGAAATGTAATTTAATAAAATTAGCGTAACGATTAAATGGTAATTATAATATATTACATAGTTTTGATTTATATTGAATACGAAAATATGTAAAAAATAAATTAATATTATAATTATAATCAATAAATAATACATAAAATATATTATTATGTTCCATCAATCGATCAATATCAATCGATTCAATCGATTATAAAATCGTATGTAATGAGGTAAATACTGTGAAAACTTTTTTGCATTATTTAGTTCATTTGGCAAGAGCAGCTGAAGCTAAGATTTAAATATGTTTATCTTATAAATAAGACGATTTTTTTGGTATATAGTTTACTCTTGTCTAGTCCGATGTTCTAGCACAGATTACATATGGTTCGAGGCCGAAAATTGGGGTTCTCCTTTCACCTTTCTACGACCAACCCCTATTTTTAATAGCGATATTAGTACTTTCATTATTTTCTACTGTCGGAAGAACTTAAAAATATAAAAATAAGACGTAAACTTATAGTTAGACACAAAAAGCAGTTTTTTTTTGAAAATTTGAAAAAAGAACCTTAGGGGGTAAACCTAGAGGGTTGTAAGTTTTTACGCAATTTCGTCATTTTCGAACTTAGAAATGTGAAAATTAATATACTTGTTTGTATAAGCTTATAGTTAGGAACAAAACATAATTGAAACACGGGGAGGGAGAGAGAGAGAGGGGAGGGGAAGAGGAAGAGGAAGGAGAGGCGACACGCACACACAAACTATAACGGCTAAGAACGGCTGTACCAATTTTAATGATCTCTGATTTATTAAACCAACTAAAACTACAATATAAAAGCGTGGTTAAAGTATCGCTACATTCATTGCTTGGTAGGCGATACAAAGTTCGCCGCATCAGCTAGTATGTGTATACGTTCGTGTCTATGTATATAATAAGTATTGACACAATTATTGAAATATAATTGTTATATTTTGTCTATGTACGACACTATTTAAATGAGGATATACTTATTGGAAGAAATTTAAAATTATACGAACTGTGCGAACTATAATAATTATAATTAAGTACTTATAATATGATTGACATTTTGATATGATTTAATTTAATTACAATAAGAAAGAAAGAAAGAAAGAAATTATTTATTTTGTTAAGCACTGCAACAAGTTACAAATTGAATCTTAATAAATCATTCATAAAATTACTATAAGTTGTTACAAACACATAACCTGCTGCAGCACTGCTTAACAAAAAAGGTACGCACTCAGCATATGCCGCGGTGAACCACGGCTACTGATTTTCAGTACGACCTTTATTGTATCGCAGTTCGGACAAGTGACTTCAGTTCGCCGCATAAAGAAACAAAAAATAAAACTACAACTACAACAACAACAATACAACTTGTGATATTAAATATTTTATGTGTAACAGACAACTATCGTTGATGATATATTTTTTAAAGTATAAACTATAAAGGGGTATACCTAATAATGTGCTTTCCGCATATTCTTTTCGGTCAGCAACGCGACAGTGATGCTTTTTGGGTTGCTGATGTTTATAGGGGACAGTGACAAGTTGACTACTTACCCATGATTAAGGTGACTTTTTCAACTATTTAATAAAAAAAATTAACTATTTAATAAAGAAAGTGTATTTGATTGTGATAAATAAATAGATACAAAACTACAAATGTGTCGCTAGATTTCCTAAGGTAACCTCCTTCAGAGTAATAAGGACAAGAGATAACTTACTGAAATTATTATCTTACATAGCAAAAAGTAAAAAAGAGTAGTTGTAGGGTGTCAATAATAATTTAAAAAATATATAGGATACTTAAAGGTAATAAATACTTAACTTAAAGCGTATTACGGCGCACATTCCTTTGATAACACGTTTGAATTACGTTGTTAATTAATCGTAATATTAAGGTGCTTTTAGAAATGTATAACTAACTCTCCATGGGATTGCCCACTGGTTCGTTCGGCCTTAATCTCAGATTGGAAGATTAACTACTTCGGAAGGTAGCAAAACATCTGAAACTAATGTCTAGGAAAAGTAATAGACTGCAATAACAAACTTTATATTGATTGATTGTCTTATTATAAAAATATGTGTGCATTTATCAAATAAAAGATAAGTAAATAAAGGCACTTGTGATCAAGGTATAATAGCGGTCTATTAAGATATGTATTTTCGCAATAACATATAGGTAGATAGCGATAATGCTAAAAAAGCAAAGTCCAGAATAATCACACGAGTTGGTTACTTATTTGAAAGCAATTTTGTTTCCCCCCTCTTCATTTAGAATGGCACAGGGACGGACTTGGATCCGTTGCTTAGTGAATATACGTCCATTGCGTACAATTTTATTTTAAGTAACATTAAAGTACGGCTTTTTTAAATGAATATCTATTTAGTTACGTATATTTAATTAAAAAAATGAGAGGTGTCAAGGGACACCCGGATGGAACGAAGTTCCTTTCGATTAAGTATTGTTTTGTTGTACAGCGCCATCTCTGTAAAACTTAATTAATCATGCTAGCGTGATTCAGAAAGTTGTACAGTACAGCGCCATCTCTGTAAAACTCACTGAATCACTTCAAAAAAAGTGTCGTCATTCGCAAAATCAAAAAGTGTCGTAATTTTCCGTCTAGCCCCCTTTCACAACGCGCGATAAGGAACTTCGTTCCAACAGAAATATACGTAACAATAACAGAAATATTTATGTATAGGATGCATTATTAATTGGTAAACATTATACATTTGGCCGACGTTATCGCATAATTATGTATTATAATGTTAGTGATACGTTTTTTTATTGATTGTACAAGCAAATAAGGAAAGACATCGCCCGATGTTGTAATTAATTTTAAATCTCACAACTCTATAGTCAAGTCTTAATCATATTATGTATTTAATAATAGCTGTTGCCCGCAGCTTTGCATACGGAAATTGTTTTAACTCATTCAATCCTGTTTTCCCGGGAAACCTTTTAATTTTCCGGGATGAAAAGTTGTCTAAAATATGACCCAGGGTATCAGTAACAACTTTACAAATTTTCATCGAAATCCGTTCAAGGGTTTTATGTGATTCCCGGATAGACAAACAGACTCTTTGAGTTTTATTATAGTATAGGAGATGACAATAACGCTGCATAAATTTCCATTAATAAATTATTTTCATTATCGTATACCTACTATATGTAACTCGTCAATTTAATTAACAATTATCGTAAATACAGCAACATTACAGCACTGTCAGCCAAACATGTCGCAGTCCGGCCCTGTCGCCACCCTCCCCAAGTGCCGCCCACTCGAGTGATTTCACAGGGCCGGATTTAGGTTAAGCCTGGACTGCTTTATCTAGTGTTATTCTTTTGTATGAAATCAAATTAACTTGCTCTATAAAACGTATATCAGATTGTTTTAATTTGAATTTGGCACGAGGTCTTTTTTAAACAAAATAGGAGTAAATTTGTCTACTTGTTCGTGTCGTAATTGTATGTTTTATTTTTAATAGGTCGTAATTCTATGATTGGCTTGCCGATAAAGGGTTGTTGGGTTATGTTTTCGGGAAGGAAAGGCATCATTCATTTGACGAGTAAATTTTGTTTCCAGCTTTAGATGTAAAGCACTAATTTTACCTTTTTATTTAAAATTAATGGATAATTTATTATAATGACAACAGTAGGTATGGGGTCCAACAGGGACATTTATTGGTTGCAATCATCATAATTCAATGAAACTTCTGTAATCTAATTATTATAATACCTTAGGACTGCTGGATTGCTTAATATTAAAACTTTTGAATCCGGCCCTGTGCCAACCCCCTGCCTCCTACCGTGTAATTCACAGAGATGTACTCACGTTTTATCGATCTGGTTGTCATATAATATTAAGGTATTTAGACTATTTAGTATTTAGTAGTAATAGTAGGTACCTACTCAATAAATATTTCGATGTCGTTGGTTGATTTTAGACTACATGTTGAGACTGCTTACTATATATGTATGTAGCTATGAAATTATGAATTGTATTGATTAAGAAACCCTATAAATGGCGCAGTAATCATGTTATTATCAAAATCCGTATTTCAACTGTAATTATTATTGTAATACATTATATAGCAATACAAACTCTGCCAGACCAGTTATACATATATTTGCATCGCATAAACAATTCAAGAAGCATCCGAAATTAAAAACTCCTCCACCATTCCGCACTGGAGCAGCGTGGTCGAGTATGCTCTAGGCCTCGTCAAAAGGAGAGACCCGTGCCCAGTAGTGGGCTGTTAATGGTTTAAAACCAGCCTACCTGAAAATTAATACATATAACGTCACCCTATGTCGTATGCGATGTCACAAAATCTTGTAGCGCCATCTAGTTGTTCATCCACAAAGTTGGGCAATCGCTGTCCCTGTTGTTAAAATAATTTTAAATTAAAATTTAAAAAACTCCCGACAGTTTTATTTACACTAAACATAGCTAGGAACACACGATTAAGTCACCTTTCATACAAAAAAAAACATAAACGTTTACTTATGTAAGTACATACGCGCGTGAGAAGTTATACTTCTTTGGCATGAAAAAAAATTCAAAAAACAATATTAAAAAAAACATTGTTCAAAATACAATATTCAAAAACAGCAATATTAAAAATAAAAATTAAATAATATTTTGAAATAATTTAATTTACGAATCTCTATAGCCAAACTATATGTGGTAAGTGCCATCTGTGATTAATTTTGTATCTACATACTGGTAAAAACACCATCTATGTTCTATTACGAGAACTATTACGATACCATGCCACCTAGAACTAACTTCACGATGTAGAATTTAGGTGTCGGTGTGCGCGCGCATCGTAAAAATTCACTCTCATCATTTTTCTCCATCGCGCCAAAAGAAGTATAACTTCAAAAAACTAAATCAAAATCAGTTTCATCCGTTTGAGAGCTACGATGCCACAGATACACATACAGAATAATACAGATACACAGACACGTCAAACTTTAACACCCCTCTTTTTTCGTCGGAGGTTAATAATTAAGACCTGTGATAAATTCTGCTTCACCTGTCTCTTATGACCTGAACCTGAAGGTCATACTCTCAGATACCTCAAAGAAGGTTATGGGTAATGTAGTGATCTCTACAGAAAATAATCCGAAGTGTAAAAAGTTACGGATTTTATTACAATTAAGTTTTTTGCATCACCCAGATTCTACGTCAGACTTTTTTGTTTTCACGTTTAGATACAGTTTTTCTTAAATTCGCTGCAAAAACTTGATTGGCCGCTTAATGGTCGTAGCGCACATATCAACTCGGAAAGGGATCGGCACCGGATCGCCTCGCCGTCAACCTAACGTAAGCTCGGCTACGGCTAGGCGACGCCGCGCTTACGGCTCGCCGGCCGCTGGTTGACGGAATGAATGACAGCAGTTCGCCGACGCAACGGTAGCCGCGGCGCCGCGGCGCGGGGCGTGCACGAGGAAACGGAAAGTCGACGGATAGCGTACGGTGAGACGTAAGCGCGGGTACGGCAAGTCGTCCACGCACCGTAAGCTTGTCTCGAGGCGAGGCGATTACGTTACGGATCCGATAAGTGTGCTTTACAGTAGGGAGTTTCATACAAAGAATACTGACATGCAAGAGTTGATACGTTTACGTTCCGTTTACGAGTTGATATGTGTGCTACGACCATTATGCGATGTTCGAGTGTCGAAGACTTTTAACATTAAAGTATTTTGTCACAGTCCCTTTGGAAATCACGTCGTAATTAAATTCGAATATGTTAGTAAATGATGTAAGGTGTAATGTTGTGTATGGTGCTCCATCCATCTTAGAGTCCAAGCCATTTTTTATGTAGCTAGTCTAGTCGATAAACGAATGACGAGGCAAACCGCGTCGTCTGTGTTCACGATATCAGGATGGATACCTGCCGTGCGTCGTGTCGTTCAAATGAAATCATTGATGATCGTCAATCAATTGTATCAAACGATTAGTGAACTTAGTAACAATCTGGGTTCTGGGACATCGACAGACTATTCTACCCTCGACCCCCTGCCATACCCTCGTATGGCAACCTCGGCGGTATTATCTATATTTATAGATAATACCGGAATTGTATAGGATGTCATATCCTCTTGTACTCTCAATTTTAACAAACTCCCTCATTTTTATTGCTGAGTATTTAAATGACAAGACTGCTTGGACATGAGATTTTTATATTAAATATTGTTATACTTAAGTCCCAGTATTAAGTGCTGTCTGTAACTATAAGTAGGAAAAAAATAACCTCAGTAGTTTCTTGCCCCTTCTTAACCCCTCCCGGGTTAAGAAGCGGCAAGAAACTCACGGTACGGTAGCTATGGCGTAAATAGACTCTCCAAAAGTTTGTAACTAAACAATTTCGAATAAAAATATTTGACTTTATTTTCTTTTGCCCCCAGGACGAAGTGCTAGCAATCAACGACAAAGTGGTAGTGAGGGCGGAGGACCTGGTCAGCTGGGTGTGGAGCGGCGCGGGCTGGCGCTGGGGGCTGCGGGCCGTGTGGCGCGGCGCCTGCGCCCCGCCCGCCGAGACGCAGCCCTCCGCGCCGCTGCACCAGGCCAAGCTCGACTTCAGCGATGTGGACCAGGAGAAGAACGCTATGAGTACGTGTTCTGTTGTTTGTTTGATGTTATGTCCACGTGGCCGAGGCATCGTGAAGTCAATCTTTATACATTTCAATGGCTGGCTTCAATCCATTAATGGCCCACTAGTGCCATGTGTGCGCTCAGAAAATTTTGCCACTAGCGGTCAGTGGTCACCCATCCAACTACCGACCGCGCCCGCTGTTGCTTCACTTTGTCGATCACTTAGGATCGACACAAACCGCCGGACTATGAGCGCTAGCATGTTACCTGCCTAGGGTGCTGGGTTCGATTCCTAGGAGATTAATAGACGGAATTATAGGCTAATAGGATTAATAGGCGGAAGTTTCAATGCCGAGTTTGAATTTCTGTTCTCGGTCTGGGTGTATATTGTCCATGGCACCCACGACACGACACAAGGAATCTTAGTGTGGGCTATGAGTGTGTAGCGTTATTATTATAGGCGACGGAGATGATTTACCAGGTAACCCTTAGCACACCAATAATAACTCCAGCTCTCCTTCCAGCGGTAGACTCGGACAGCCCAGGCGTGGTGGTGTTCTCGTACCCGCGGTACTGCCGGTACCGCGCGCTGCTGAGCCGGCTGGAGGGCGTGCAGGGGGACTGGCTGCGGGACTCGCTAGTGGCCGCGCTCGGGGGGTACGCCGCGCCCACCACCAACACCAGGATACTGTATTGTAAGGTGCGTTGCGAGTTTCAGCTTAGATTTATATCATAATAGAGCAGTGTTTCCAATTAAGTGAGCAATTTAATAGTTAAGAGGGGCAATGTAAAAATGGACTCGACGAGACTTTAACCCTTTCGCTTTGGGTTATTTAAATGCAATGCTAGGTATAGGTGACAAAATTATGTATGAGGGGCATAAAAATTTTAGAAATGTTAAGGTGGGGCATGGCCTAAAAAAGGTTGGGAAACACTGTAATAGAGCAAGCACAGGCCACACCATCACGTACCCTATTATGACATTTGATACACACAACGACGGAGACTAGATCAAGACAACACGGTGACGCAGTAACCACATGTGGTGATGTAGGTACTAACCTATTTTGATATGGATAGATGTATTATTTATTGATAACGGCCTTGAGTAGGTATATCACAGTCTACGTATTTTATTTTACACATAAAATAACAATCTGTTTCACATTATAAATCCGAGTGGTCCGTGTCTTTCAGGACACGTTCGAGTACCCGGAGCTAGAAGGGCACGAGTTCGTGTGCAACCACCTGGCGCCGAAGATGAAGGGCCGGCCGCGGGGCCGCCGCCGCCGCGCGCCGTCCCGGGACCGCGACCGGGACCGGGACCACTCGCGCTCCTCGCGCTCTAGCGACAGTGACGCCCCGGTACCGCACTGCGCGCCGAGTGAACCTGCGGTATGTCGTATATGGAAGCTGGTTATTGATACTTCCATCCATCAGCCCTTGGAGGTCAGGTCCACTGCTGGACATAGACCTCCCCTAACTTGCGCCACTCTGACCAGTCCTGAGCCTTCTGAATCCAGCGGATGTCCGCTATCTTCTTCACATCTGTCTGTCCATCTGGTTGGGGGGCATCCTATACTCTCTGTTACTCTTCGTTACTGAATTCAAGATTTGGATTAAGATGGTTTCACTGACAGCGCCAGAATAATATGCCTATCTCGGGGCCGATCGTGAAAGATAAGGCGGAGAAGTTTGCTGAAGAACTTGGTTTACTTTCTTGCAAAACATCAGAACGCAATTCAAGCAACGTCATCATGTCAATTATTTTAAAATTTGTGGAGAAGCACGAAGTATTGATTCGAATGTTACTCACGACTGAATTAATAGAGTGTGGTCAAAATTAACAGAAATTTACGCCCCAAGTGACATTTTTAATGCTGATGAAGCAGGAATTTTCTGTAAGTTGTCCCCAGATAAAACTCTGTTTAAAGGGGAAAAGTTTTTGGGAGGGAAAGCTCTCTGTAAAACATTAAAATATGCCAGTCCCTTGAGTGTCGTTATATAGAGTTTACACTCTATTTGAGAATATTTGAGAACCTCAAAGAATCCATTTGACCGTAACTATAATCTTCAATTCTCCAATTGTCTTTCAGACGCCGAGAAGACTGTCGCTCCGCAACGGCGCGGAGAGACGCAACCTGAGCGAAGAGGAGCGTGGCGGCGGGGAGCGTGGGGAGGCGCGCGGGGAGGTCGGGGAGCGCGGGGGGAGCGGGGGGAGCGCAGAAGACGTGACGTTCATCACGCAGCTGCGTACGTTCTACGCTCGCAGCGAGCGGGCGCACGCGTTGCGGGCCGTGTCGCACTGTGAGTACCCTATTGATGGCTTGTTGGTTTATTGAAATGGGCTGAAGAGTAGCCCGTGGTGGCTTCGAATACTAACCCCAATCCCAAGCCGGATGGATGTTGTAAACGACTAAATCCTGTTCGCTGGAGGTAGGGCCCGTCGAAGAGATGTAATATTGAATTTGATAATTCTTGATATTATTATTACTATTAATATTGGAACGAAGTTCCTTATCGCGCGTTGTGAAATGGGGCTAGACAGAAAATTTCGACACTTTTTGATTTTGCGAATGACGATACTTTTTTTGAAGTGATTCAGTTAGTTTTACAGAGATGGCGCTGTACTGTACAACTTTCTGAATCACGCTATTTTTTTGTGAAGAATTTTAACTTTACACAAATTTTTAATGAAGTACTAGGACATCATGAGCGACTAGGAGGTTCGACTGAACGTATTCACTGAACACAGTCGCATTTAGTCGAACCTCCTAGTCGCTCGTGATGTCCTAGTAACTTCATTAAAATTTTTGTGAAGAATTTTAACTTCACACAAATTTTTAATGAAGTACTAGGACATCATGAGCGACGAGGAGGTTCGACTGAATCACGCTAGCGTGATTCAGAGAGTTTTACAGTACAACGCCATCTCTGTAAAATTCATGGCGCTGTACTGTATGCTCTGTATAATGTATACATGGCGCTAGCGTGATTCAGAAAGTTGTACAGAGATGGCGCTGTACAACAAAACTTAAATCGAAAGGAACTTCGTTCCATCCGGGTGTCCCTTGACACCTCTCATGTTTTTATTTCTTTGGGTTCAGCCTGGATAACTTCCACCCTCTTGTTTGAGTCGGCCGCCAAACGACAACAGCTTTTTTCTTTCTTTTTGTTCTCTCTTTCTTCGCCGGCGACGCGTCTGTGATGCCTTTGGTGTCCGCTGCTGTCCATGGGCGACGATAGCCGCTTACCATAAGGTGGATCGTCAGTTCTTTCGCCGGCTCCACCTACTCAGCACCCAGCACATGAGTAACGATGTCAATGTGTGTGCAGTGTCCCTGCGGTCGCTGTACGCGGGCGTGGTGTCTCGCGGCGGGTACGAGGCCGTGTGTCGCCGGCGACTGTGGCGCGCGCTGCACGCCGACCAGCCCGCGCGCACGCGGCGGCTCTATGAGAAGTGAGTATTGCCGAGTAACACTAAACTACTGGCTGGCTTCAACACAATAATGGGCCACTACTGAGCACGGTTTCTTCTATTGAGGAGGTCTAGACTGTAGAACAGTGTTTCCCAACCTTTTTTAGGCCATGCCCCACCTTAACATTTCTAAAATTTTTATGCCCCCCACACAAAATTTTGTCACCGATATCTAGCATTGCATTTAAATAACCCAACAAACCCTACCCTACCCTACTTTACCCTAAACGGGTTAAAGTCGTGTCGAGTCCATTTTTACATTGCCCCCCTTAACTATCAAATTGCCCCCCTGTGGGGCGTAGGCCCCACGTTAGGAAACACTGCTCTACAGCATATTATCACAACGCTGCTCCAGTGCGGATTGGGGGAGAGGATAGTGACCAACCCACCGGAAGTTTTAATTCGCCTGACATGACTTAGCGACCGGGATCGACGGTTTTACGTGCCCTCCGAAACAGGGAAAAGCTTAAGAACTTTTTGCCACTAGCGGTCACAAATTCAAGTAACGACCGCGCCCGCTGTTGCTTGACTTTTTCGATCACTTAGGATCGACAAACCGCCGAGCTATGAGCGCTTCTTATTACATACAGACAGCACTTATTAATATAATACTTATAGTTTAATATAATATTTATAATTTTAAAAAACTCATGTCCACCTGTCATCATTACCAGATATCTCCTCCCCTTCGAGAACCATGAGCGGCGGAACGGCTCCAAGCTATACAAGCTGAACGGGCTGCACGAGCCGCCCACCATCGCCACCATCGACGTCACGGACTCCCCCCTGCGCGATGCGCCACCGGGGGGACCTGGGGGACCCGAGCCCCCCAGCGACAAGCGGCTGCGGACCCCTGAGCCCGACGAAAAGTATAAGGAGGAGAAGATTGTGGATAATGAGACGGGAGAGGTTAGTAATGTTAACGTTGACACATTCATACTGCTTGTTATAGTACGGCCGCTGTATCTTGGCGCGTCTGAACTTCGCTCAGAAGGCTGCACAGTAACATAATTCGGCAATGCTCGGTACGCGGCGTATTATGTCTCAGTCACACGTTAACATGTTCGTGTCGCTATCTCTGTCTTACATGCGCTAAAGTTCGCAAAGCCTATGTTCCGACGCGCTAAGTTACGTCGGCCGTACTACACTAGTACTACTTGAGAAGGAACATTTATTCCTCACAAAATAGGGATGTTGACTAATTTTAGGATTCAATTTTATTTTATAGACAGAACCTTAATGTTCACGAAAAAAATATTATAATTTATAATAATGTTCAATTTACAAACAAAAATTGATAAGTGCACACACCGGTGGGTGAAGCCAGTGGGGGTGCACCGGTAACGGCCCTTAAAAATCAATATAAAATTTCCCACCAAAACCGTCACGTGACGTCACTAACCGATATTCAATATTAGCGGTCTATTGAAGATCGTTGAATTTGGTTTTAAAATACGCACAATGACGTCATACGCTCAAAATGGCGTTTTAAGTCACGTGACAGTGAATACTATTTTTAACACGCGTTTATTAGCTTCATTAACATTTTAAATTAATGATATTTGATTTATTCTGATTGATTTTGATAAAAGAATAATATTTTAGGTGTTTTTAAATGTTACCATTAATACTTTAAACAATTTATTATACAATTAGTGTCAACATCTCTATTATTTGTTGTGGTTAGAAATCTTGACAGAGGCCCTTTGCTCTGCACACATACTGAGCTATGAGGTTATCTTATTCGACAGCGAAAGAAAAGAGAAAGAAATTTTTTATAAGTACGGCTCATACAGTATGAATGTTTTTAACCTGTTAATGGGTCATTTAAGGAGACCTGTTTTCCTCTTGAGGAAGCCCAAAGTACCTAAACCACGTGGTTCCAGTGAGGATTAGTGGAGAATATCCGGAATCACTCTACTTCTTAGTCTGACTTAACCCTTAGTTGTTTAGTATGGTGATCATGATATTGAACACTCGGTCAATGTTACAGGTGACGACTAAAGACGAGCTGAACATAACATCGAAGCCAGCTGAGGAGTTGAATAGGGAATTCCTGGACTCCTTGCCCAAGGAACCCGCCAAGATCACTGTTAAACCGGTATGTATTTTACTGGTTTGAACTTGTTCTATTACAGTCTTTAAAGTAAGACAAATATGTATATTGCCTTTCCTATGTAACTTTACATACACATCTGAATGGCAAGCTTCGAAGGTGTACCTGAAGACGGATCAAGTTACATTGGATGGACAATTTCGACCAATCAAACGTCTGATTAAAGTTGGCCTTAAGACTCGTAGCCTTAGGTGTGTCTTCCGCCAATGATAGGGCGCAGACATTCATCCAATGTTCGTTATTGTGTACTGAGATTTCCCAAACCCGCCAGAGCAAGACAGTATATCTATTCGGCTGTGTGTCAATCAGTGACCGCGCATTTCATCCATCATTCTTATTCAATTTGGAGATGTGATTTTAGCAAAATTTCAAAACACAACTCGTATTTTTACGAGTATGACAAAAATAGACAGCCTCACTCAAAGGCTATCAACTGTCTACAATGAAATCGCTACACTTGACTAAATTCGACTGTTAATTGGGATGTTGACTAATTTTATGATTCAATTTTATTTCATAGATAGCACCTTAATATTCACGTTTATTGTGTACTGAGATTTCCCAAGCTCGCCGGAGCAAGACAGTATATCTATTCGGCTGTGTGTGAATGAGAGACCGCGTATTGTTGCAGGTGGAGCAGTTGCTAGAGCATCGGTTAGAGGGGGACGCGCGGCTGCCCGAGAACGGCTCGCCCCCCACCCCCGTCGCCCCCGCCCCCGCCGCGCCTATAGACCTCGCTGACCGGCTACAATTAGGTAATATTGCAGTACCGCAGTTACTCGAAACTGACTGTTCTAAGGTTCAAGTGTCTTGTAGTGTCAGCTCCAACACTCATGTTTTTGAGTTATACAAATCTTTCCTCTTTATAATATTACGTACAGTACGGCCGACGTATCTTGGCCCGTCTGAACTTCGCGCCTCAACCTCATTTTGTATGGTGATTCTTAAAGTAGCGATTGAAGTAACTGTTCGTGACTCTGAGTTGGGGCGTAATACTTTTTACTTCATCACAATTAAAAATGCTTGACGCCCAGCGAAGTGGGTACGGTTCATCTCTTGTCTCTGTATTCCGTGGTTCATCTGGTTATAAATAAAAATTTAAATTGAGCCGCGTCGTGTTGCTCTTATTACTCAACTAAGACAAAGCAAAAACATCATTAAAGTGAAAACAATGGTGTCTCAATTTATGTACACTATACAGATAATCCCAAAACTACACTGCATGGTAAGGAGTTTTGATTGTTACAGGTAATTCAGAGGCAGCGTCGCGGGAGCTGCCACCCCCCAGCGCGGCGTCCACTGCGCTAAGCAGTCTGTCCTCTCTAGGGGACAAATACGCTGTCAACGGTCACGCTGCGCCCCCCGGAGAACAGGTAAATAACGAACATTTGAACTATTTTTTTAATTTAAAATTAGGAATGATGAGTTCTTGGATGAATCGGATTGTTTGGCAAATAATTTTCCCATTATTGATTATAGGCAATATGTATACACTGTCGAGTTGTACATTATTATTGCTCTCTTATCAGTGTTAAGGATGTAACAAATCGAAGCAAGGAATCGATTATGTGATTCGAGAACAAACATTTTGCCGTAATAAAGTTGTGAACGTCTGCCCCGACCGGGAATCAAATCAGTGACCTTTACCTCTACGGGCAGTCAATAGGATTTTATAGTAAAAATACATAATATAAAATGTTTGTTTGTCTTTTGTCCACAGAAAGTGCGTCCCGGTAAGAGTTCGTTGCGCGCGGTGCGGGTCAAACCGATACGCACGCCGCTCGCCACCAGCTCTGCCAATACACGTAAGTATCTAACTCGATATCAATTGTACTGGGAATCAATCTCACATATTAAAGTCACTGTCTACTAAAATACTCAACTACCACCAAATATCTTGGAGTCCAAATTGACAGCTTATTAAATTTTAAATCCCATCTTGAAAGTCTCACCTCAAGAGTACGGAAACTTATTCCTATTTTTAAACAGTTAAGATGTTCCACTGATTACAGCACCTTAAAAACAGTTTACTACGCCTTATGCCAATCAATAATTACTTATTGCATCACAGCCTGGGGTGGAGCATCCAAGACGCATTTACTAAAACTAGAGAGAGCTCAAAGGGCAGTCCTGAAAGTTATAACTTTTAGACCATTTCGGTACCCCACTATGAACCTGTACAAAGATTGTCAAGTGCTCACAGTACGACAACTTTTTATTCTTCAAACAGTTCTTCGAAAACATTCGTGCCTCAGTTTCGATGCCAATCTAAAGAAAAGACGTCGCTATCTTAAAGTATGCCAAACACCAAAATTCAGAACCTCCTTGGCTAAGAAACATTTTAATATCCTAGGTAACTATCTCTATAATACCATAAATAAAAACTGCAATATATACGCCCTGTGTAGAAATAAATGCAAAAAAGAAGTTAGTAAATGGATACAAATAAAAAATTACAATGAGACAGAACAGCTATTGAACTTTTCAGTGTAAATACCAAGTCGCGCTATCACAGACACACACACACCCATACACACACACACACACTCTCTCTCTCTCTCTCTCTCTCTCACACACACACACACACACACACACACACACACATACACACACTAAAAAGATTAAAAATATGAAAAACGACACATTACATTAGTTAAATGTACCTACTTACCTCAAACCGGAACCCCTGACCGTCTTGATACAATGTATCTTAGAAGCAAAATCTCCTTGTGAGAGCACTGATACCCATAACACAAGTTGAATCTTATCATGGGTATCAGAGTTCAACAAAACTCCTCTATGACAGATTATGTTACATTGTTTTTTATAAGTACCTACCTATGTAAGTGAAGAGTGTTGTACAATTTTATGCAGAATAAACGTTTATTATTTATTTATTTATTTATTACTGTTTATTCCGAGATGAGATGACATTTTATTTATTACGTCTAACGCCCCAACTCGGAGCCACTAACGGTTATTTAAATCGCTCCTTAGTACAAAATCACCATACAAATCCTGTGCTAAGGAGAGATTTAAGTAACCGTTAGTGACTCGCTAGTTGGGGCGTTAGCCATTTAACTAAGTCCCGGGTAGGTTAAAAAATTACTCTATTATAAGATACTTCTGCAATCTGTAAATCTTTATTTATAAGATGTGCTGAGGAGTTTCATTCGCCATTAAATTCTCCTCAAAGACAAAGCAAATGGTGGCAGAATAAAAAAATGACGTTCGTAATTGTATCAGTGATGTAGTATCAAGATACATGTCTGAGTGACACCTATATGATTAAATTAATTACGAATTAGGTATTTTATTTGTAAGATTTAGATTTTAGAGTAACACAAAATAGATTCAGTGCTTCATATCTACCAGGTACACTGCGAAGGCTCTACTATTATGACGATATACGAATTGTTTATTTGGTATAACATACATATAATATAATATTTTATGATATGAATGTCAATGTACTATGTAAGCACTTCAACATGAAATCGCTCCTTCACCGTAGGACAATGCTGGACAGCGTGTTTCTGTATAAACTGATTAACGGTCACATAGATGCTCCTGAACTTTTGTCTCGCTTAAATATCGCGATCCCGAGAACAACGCCTAGGTATTTTAAATATACTCCATTTGTCGAAAAACTAGCACGATCTAATTTGGGATATTATGCTCCTTTGAATAGACTATCAAGAAGTTACAACAATATACACAATAAAACTCTTAGTTCATGTAGTTCTGACAAACATGGAATGCCTCTAATAATAGATATTTTCTCCGACCCTTTATCCAAATTTAAAAAATCATTGTTTGATTTAATTTAACTAGATATTTCTGTTTTTAATATTATTGATGAAATTATTTTTTTAATATAATTATAATGTACACAGATTAATGATTATATACTGACATTTTTTTTTATTCTAATTATTGATGACAAGCATAAGATTGTTTGGTTAAATTTGTTGACTTTTGTAAATCTGCTATTAATTAATGTTTTGTTTTGATTCTTAATTATTTTTTATTGTATTATTGAAATTGATTTTATTATTTTATTTTTATAGACTATATTTTGTTGACAATATCAAATGTTTAAATTAAACGTTCTTAATAATTTATCATTTTATAAAATTTTAACTAATTTGACGTTAGTAACTGTATATTTGCATGTTGCTCTAAATTATAATTTTTAGTATTGTATGTCGCTTTTTATACTTTAGAGGTTTGCACCTGTAATTGAGGTGACACTTAGGGGCCGTCCATTAATCACGTGAGGCTTGAAAGGGGGGGGAGGGGTATGACAAAAATCACGAAAATATCACGAAGGGGGAGGGGGGGTTTAGTAAAATATCACGTGTATTTATTTTTTCGTCAAACGCGCGATTTATTTTAAATAGAAAAGCAGTGTGTAGTGTGACTTTGACTTGCCGTTGCCAGGCAACGAACGAAGGCCTCACGCGCCGCCACCGACTACCCGGCTCGGCAAGTTTTGGATTAAAGCAATGTCGAAAATAGGTGTTCTGTATAAAGACCTTTTTGCAGAGCATAAGAAAGGAAAAATACACGTGATGTTGGGGGAGGGGGGGGGGTAGTCTTAAACCTCACCACATATCACCAAGGGGGAGGGGGGGGTTAAAAAATGCTAAAAAAAGTCACGTGATTAATGGACGGCCCCTTAGCATATGTAGTCAAAAATTGTGAAAATAAATTGTAAGTCATAGTGTACACTTTGTTGGCGCAACTAATAAAATAAAATAAATAAATAAAAATGTAATGTTGCAGCGCCCAACCCGCCCGCGGAGCCGCCCGCCGTCACCAACTTCGGCATCCACCGCCCGCCGCCCGCCCAGCACGAGGACGATGACATCGTCGAGGTATCCATCCAGACCATCCACACACCCTGTCCAAGTGTCTAACAAGAATATTCTGAATTACAGATGATGGGAAATTTTACTGAAAGGAAAAGATACTACACTCGGGTGCAATGAAATCGCACATTTGATTTTTTCTGCAAAATACAAATTATTTTTTTTTCTGAAAGATACATATATATATTTTTAATATGGAATTAAAGCTGGTTTCATTACCTATCCAACGATACCATACAAGCCGTTATTACTTTATCCTACTGCCAAAAAAAAACACCAATTACAAATTCATCCTTTATTAAAAGAAGTTTCCTTGACAAAACTGTGTGGGAAATGAAGGCTTAAAAAAAAACACCCTTTTCTTACAAAAATACCTTTATTAATACGAAGTGTTACCCCCTCTTACTTGAATTACCGCTCGACACCGGTTTCCCATCGACTCTATCAAGTGATTGATAGAGTCTTGTGGGATAGCGTCCCATTCCTCCTTGAGCGCAGTTTGCAGCTCCTGGAGATTAGCTGGAGCAATATTTCGGTCTCTTATTTTCCTTTTTAAATTGTCCTAGACGTGTTCGATCGGATTAAGGTCCGGACTCCGAGCTGGCCACACCATTGTTTTGATATTCACCTCTTGAAGGTACTGCGTTACAATTTGAGCGGTATGGGGTCTTGCATTGTCATGCATAAAGAGAAAGTTCTCTCCAATGAAACCGCTAAATGGTACGACATGTTCCTGGAGAACTTCTTCGACGTACCTCCGAGCAGTTAGTCCCCTTGTTGGACGCCTTATATTGGCCCCAGTGAGGAAGACAAGCTCAGTTTTGGCTTCCAAAGAGATTCCACCCCAGAACATACACGAACCACCGCCATATGCAACGCGTTCCGTGATGCAACACGGGGCAAATCTCTCTGTAGGCCTTCTATAGACCCGCCCTCGTCCATCATTGCCATGGAGACACATCCTAGACTCGTCTGAGAACAGAACTGTTCGCCATTGGTCGACTGTCCAGTTCACATGTTCCTGTGCAAATCGAAGACGGGCTTGGCGGTGAGCTGGCGCCAATTTAGGGCCGTTTGCTGGCCTATGCGCTGTTAGGCCGCCTTCAGCAAGTCTCCTTCTGACCGTCCACCGACTGACTTCCACTTCACGCACCTCTTGGAGATGATGTGCAAGATCAACGGTTGTCAGGCGACGATTTCGCAAAGCCGTCGTTACGAGAAATCGGTTGTCGCGCTGAGTTGTAGCTCTAGCTCGACCAGATCCTCGTCGTCGTTCATAGCCACCAGTCTCCCGATAGCGCTGGTATACACGACGAACTGAATATCGACTGATATTCAGCTGTCGAGCTACAGCACTCTGGTTCTGGCCTGCTTCAATTAGAGCAACGACTTGAGCGGCTTTTTCTGGCGTAGTATCCATTTTCTTCGATAATTATTGCAGCTGTAGTCACTGGACGTCCTTTCAGTTTGAGCGTTGAAATGCAACTGATGACATTTTACTCAAAACATGCCTTTTTATACCTGCATTAGTCTGGCAAACTACGGTAACCTAAGGGAGTTAATTTTAGGGTTTTTTTGTTGTCATTAATTCTTGGCCGTAGGGTAAAGTAATAACGGCTTGTATGGTATCGTTGGATAGGTAATGAAACCAGCTTTAATTCCATATTAAAAAAATATATATGTATCTTTCAGAAAAAAAAATAATTTGTATTTTGCAGAAAAAAATCAAATGTGCGATTTCATTGCACCCGAGTGTATGTTTTTTAACATAAATTTATCCTTATTAATGACCCTTTCGGTTGGCATCATAAAAATACATGTTGTTTCTTCACATTTCACCGGTTCGATACCCGGCTCAAGCAGGTGAATTTTCAAAAATCTTTGAACGCAGTTTTACTTAGTTTTGGAAATAAAGGAATGTTTACTTCTAGTAGAATTTCCATCATCAATATTTAGGGTACTTTCCTCCAACTACCGTCTTTTTTCCACCCTGTATAGTAATCAGTGGCATAGCTAGTCCTGAGCAGGCCCTGTAGCAATATTTGTTGAGGGGCCACCGCTCCAACTTTATCTGCCAAATTTCGGAATGAAAGGGGTCGCCAATATAAATCGCCTAAAGGCAGCTGGGAAAACTATTGCCACGTTTTAAAATGTAGCGAAATACGTCATGAGGGCGTAAAAGGGGCGTCATTAAGTTATAGTCAGAACTCCTGTAGGCTCGAGGTCCCGTAAAATTGATAAAGCTGCATCCCTGCTAGTAACAAATTAATCTTTAAATGAGACCAGCTACTTGATGGTAAGTGGACATCAGTAGCGCCACTGAGACCGAGGAGAAAGCGGTTGTGCGGACCTGTTTTATTATTCTTCGCATTATAGAAATACACGATTAATGGGAGCTCAACGCTCCCAGCGTTGAAGTTATCATTTCTATAGTCTTACATTGTCACATCTTTCCGGAACTACTGTTTCGTATAAGCAAAATGAAGTGCAGACGGATGAATTTAATGAATCTCTATTAAAGATAAATTTTCATGACCCCCAGGTGCCGTACAAACCGAAAACCCCAGAGATTATAGACTTGGACGAGTACCCTGAAAGCCCTCAGGCCATCAAGAAGAAGAAACTCGACATTCTCAAGGAACGGGGACTGGAAGTAACTGCCGTCCCCCCCACCTGGACCCCGCTCAACCCCATCACCCCCCTCATAACACCGAACCCCCTCATGCTGAACCCCGCCGTGCAGCATCAGATCATGAGCCAAGCTCAGATCTTTCAAATGTACAACATCATACCCCCGAACTATCCGAATGGCGTCCAACCGCCGAAGGTGTTTCAAGCGACGAGCATCTTCGGGTCCTCCGGGCCGGAGAAAACGGTGTACGGGAACCCCAAGGACCCCTTCATGCCGCCGCCGCACATCCTCCACGGCACCCCGGTCAAGCCGCAGAGGATTCAGACCCCGACGACCCCGCCCCAGGATATCCTAGACTTAACCTGCAAGACCTCCACGGGGCCAAAACCGGCCGTCGAAATAGTCCGGGTTCCCTCCGCACCGTCCCCGTCCAAAACCCTATCCGCAGCTCAGAACCTATCCAAAAACTACACCCTCGTGGACGGGAAAGCAGTCGTCGGCTCCAACCTGGAGATAACGTTAGTCAATCCAAAGACACAGCCGCAGACCCCGAAGCGACCGACCCAGAAGCGGTCCTCCAACGGCAAGTTCGTGTCGGCGAAGACTCCGACGCCTCCCAAAGACATCCCAAAGCCGTACCAGTCGCCAGCGAAAAAGAACCCGATCGTGGTGCCCAACTTCCAGTCCAACGCCCGCGACGACGTGTCTCCCACCAGCTCGACGGGTTCCAGCAACTCCCAGACAGCTCAGAGCAATCTTCTGAACGCCTTCAAGGGACAGAATCTAGCCCAATTGATCGAGATGCAGAAAAATGTCCCAAACATGAGCCAATTCATCGATCCCATGTACATGAGCGCGTTCTACAACTCCCTTGGCCAGATGGACCAACGACAGCTGGCCATGTACCGAGACTTCATGGCCAACCAGTTCAGAGGGTACTCCGGCCTGCTGAACATAGGCACCCCCACGACGAAGAATTAGGGAGAATCTAGTCTTAAGCTTAGTTATTGTGATACATTGTTAGTTAATGGTGCGTTTTGCTGAAAAAATGTGACTTGAAGATTAAATTATTATGACTGATAATTCTGATAATAATCGAATCTATAATAGTTTCAGTGATAAATAAGCGCTAGTAACCTTTCTTAACTTGTTGTTTATTGTTGTAAAGGTAACTTTAAATTATAAATATGTAAGTCTAAAATAATTGTGATAAAATACAAAATTGTTATATTTATTTGGGGTTGATTATGGATATGTACAACATTTTAAATTTATAAGGTAATAAGACTTATTTACAAACACTCACTACTGTATTATACCGAACTGAGTAAAACATAGTCATTTGAAAGCAAAACGCAGCCACAACCGATCTCTATGTGGAGGAACCATGGGAGCAAACCTTTCTGTAAATACGTCTCCTATCGCGCCAGCAGCCCAGTGGCGCGCCCTAGTTGAATTCGTAGCGTAACTGTTGTTCGTAGGTTTCATATTTTGTAATTTGCAATTTGTACATAGTTTTGACTCGTTAGCCATCGCTCGTTTATAGCACGGCTCGCGACAGGTATTATAAGTTCATGATCGCTGTACAAAATAAAATTATAAATTGATTTTTGTGTTTTCTATTCAGTCACAGCTACCTAAACTTTTATTACACAATATAGCAGTCAACTAAGGATATTGTAGAATAGCCATGAGATAAGTATTGTGGTTGATGTAACCATTTACATAATAATAAGCAAAACTAGCATAATACTGAAATCATCCTGCAAGGAAATTAGGCCCATTTAGGTGGCACAGACACAATGAAACATAACAGCCATGAGCCATGTGTAAACGATCCAATTTATCTGTGACATTAATACGATAGGTACCGAGAATTCTAGATATTGCACGGTCTACCAACTAAGCTATGAGTTGGACAGGAATCAAACCCGAGACCCCTCGCTTTGCAGACCACTAGCAACAACAATCATGTCCTTAACTAGTAAAGCACAGCACAAAAACACTATTATACTTTAACAGCGAGTCTATATACTTATCACTACGGAACCCTACCTAGCGCAGTGCCTGACATGCACGTCCCGGTTTTTTAACCTACTTCAAAAAAAGGAGGAGGTTGTCAGTTCGACTGTATTTTTTTATGTTTGTTACCACATAATTTTCGACTGGGTGAACCGATTCTGATGATTCTTTTTTTAATCGAAAGCTGGTGCTTGTCACGTGGCCCTACTTAAATTTGAGCGAGATCTGACAGTGGCATCCATGAGAAAACCATATAAGTATTAAATTTGCATTAAGTAGTGCACGACAAATGGACGAATAACTCAATATCACGACAACCGATTTCGATGATTCTTTTTTTATTGTTATTGGAAAGGATGTAGGTACCTACTTCATTTAAAGTCGGGTTTTTTTTTGTAAAAATTTTAGATTATTATTCGACAAGATAAATCAGCGAGTCAGGTGGTAAGGTGCAACACAAAAACAGTATTATACAAGCCATCAATCATTTATTCTTTGGTCTGTTCTCCTTGTCGTGCTCGGCGCGCGGCCAGGCGGGCGAGATGGCGCTCCGCAGTGTGTCCCACAGCGCGGCGGGGTCGGCTCGCTGCTCGAACGGCTGCAGCAGGTGACGAGCCTCGCTCTTGATGACTGTACACCGCTCAGGGCTGGTTATTGGCATTGAAGTGTAATGTCATAGAACAGACATCTCGAACAAAATGTGTCCCGCCGGGAGGTTCGATATTCAAAATTGAGCCCCCGTTCTCCTTTCAAAATCGAACAGATCCATTGAAGATTGAAGCCATGTGGCGCCAATGCATTGGGACATACATGGTGTTTGCGGTGTCGGTTCTATACGCTAGTAATAATACTTCAATGGTTATTGACTATATTTTAACGATATGACTGGAATGGATTGTGTTGAAAGCATCTGCAGTCTGCATTTGTTCGGTTTGACTATGTATGAATTTTGTTTTGACTGGGCAGACTTTGTTTCAACTAGTTGGTACAATTTTTCTTGTTTTGCCTTATTTATTCTTTATTTATTTAAACAATAAATAAAATAACATCTGCAATTTTTGCAATCTGAAGTATCGTGTTGATAGCCTAGTGTTTAGAACGTTGGTCTACCGAATGCAGGGGCCCAAGTTCAAATCCTGGCACGCACCTCAAATATTATGTGCTTATTACAAGTTAATTATCACTTCCTTCGGTGAAGGAAAACATCGTGAGGAAACCTGCACACCAGAGAGTTCTCCATAAAGTTCTCAAAGGTGTGTGAAGTCCACCAATCCACTCTCGGTGCGTGGTAGACTATGGCCTCTACCCCTCACATTGTGAGAGGAGACCCGAGCCCAACAGTGGGACAATTCATGCACAGTTTGGTTCTCACGTAATTTTCTACCTCGTACGTGTAAACTGTGGAACAAACTTCCTGCATTGGTGTTTACTCTAAGCTATGATATGGGGTCCTTTAAGAAGCGGGTCTATCATCTCCTTGGCCGGCAACGCGTTGGTGACGTACCCAGTGTTGCTGATAAGTATTTATTTTTGATGTTATAGTTGTTTCGGATTGCGAGCAAGAGGTACGTGGTTGGATTGCTAGCGCGCGCCAGGTTGTGGGTGCGAACGAGAGGTACTTATAAGTAACAGGTAAGTATATCTTCTTACTTGCGTACATAAATAAGTACACACATGACACACACGTTTTTATTTTCTTTGTAATTATAAAAAGGATACATCCTTTAGCGACGTCAGGCGGCGCAGTGAAGTCGAAACGTATCCCTGTCAGCTCCTTAGCAATTTGATATATTTCTCTGAAAAAGAAAGATGAGATAAAATTAATAATGATAGTAATAGCACGAACCTGTCCATGTGAAGCTGTAAAGGCCACAAGGGCCAACAACAACTATACATTCGAAAAATAAAATAGCACTGCAAGAAATGGATAAGCATTGCTTTTAAAAGTATGTCTCTCTTAACTAAAAGGAATGATTATGTTACTAAGCATTTCAAGTCCAGCAAACATTTACTATCTTTTTTAAGTCATTGGTTCACTTCATCAAACCAATGTCGGACTTATACTTTTTATGAGTGTAGGCCAATTTATTTCCGCCGCCCCATGTACCTTTCTAAAATAATAATTTTCCATTCATAGTAAGGAAGGCACTGAATTAGTCACTAAGAAAATGTGCAAAAAAAAAACAAGAATTACAATTTTTTACGGCACTTTTTTATAGCAAAACAATCTATAATATCATCTTCTGAAATCTGCCGCTCCTAGGCCACGACCTATAGGCTGTATATTGACAAATCCAGGACTGCATCAAACACAAGACCAAATGGTAGATGAAAATTTGAAACAGTCTGATGAGTAACAACTGTTTGGAAAATATAATACTTGTCTTCTGGAAATAAAGAGCAAATATTATAATTTCTTAGAAGCTAAAAATTGCATTGCAGCTTAAAATACATTTGAAGTTTTGTCAAGTGTGAGAAGAATAAGCATTACAAAATCTTACTTAGCGTTTTCCAATCGATTGTGGTCACTGTCAGCTATGGTGAGGCTGGACTCAAAGCTAGCACACACTTTGTCCAGCTCACAGCCACGTTTTGATATCTTGTCTAGCTTCTCTGTGAGGTCAGACTGGAAACGGAAATAATTTAAAAAAATGAGTGACCCCAGTTAGCCAATTCGGAATCAGAATGGAAAATCTGATAGTGATCGTTGGCCAGTTTGAAGGTCCATGCAGCATACAGACGAGGGTTCTAATGGCACACCCACTTCATATCAGACACTTGATTAACAATGTAATGCCTCATTCAACTGCCTTCCTCAATCACATCCATTGAACAAGCACACAAGTACTGTAATTTTGAAGCATAGTCTTGTGTGGTGGGTCTCAAAGGGCAGCTGCAGCAACCAACATGGTCCATAGTTAATAGTATCAGGCGTTACTTTGCAGAAATCCATTGTTATTAAGTTAGTATTAGTCTACCTTAATAACATTACGTTGCAAAATAGACTAATACTAACTTAATAACATGGTCCATGTCATTGTTATTAGATGTGCTGTTCAATCACATAGTTATTGATGAATGAGGCACTCTAAATACAATTCTCAATTTTAATAATACCATAAATCAAGCAGGTTTATGCAATAATTGGGGAACAACCAATGTGTTGTTGGATAAGGTGAAAGTTATAGCGTATATATATTCTTTAACTGGGAACCCCATGCTATAGCAGTGACAGTATAATACGCTAAACAAATACAATGCAACCGTATGTAGAGAAATAGTACAGAGCAACATGAATTTGGCAATCATCTCCAAATACCGTAACCATTGTTTAACAATAGAAATGTGTAGATAATGTAACTTACAATAATAATAAAATAAAAACTTACATTTAACTTTAATTCTTGAGACATTTTACTCTCCAATTTATGTTTTTTCCGTTGCGCCTTGAGTTGCTGCTGCTCTTTATCAATCTTTTCTGTTTCGAACGAAAATGATAAAAGCTCAGATCAATAAATAAGTGATCTGAGGATAAACGAGAATCGAATCAAGTATTGACAAAAAAAAATTATATACTTAGAAATACAAAGTATACAAACCGTCAAGCTTTTTGCAGAAGTCTTCTATTTCTTCATCTACTCTTATAAATGACTCTATTAAATCTACAGACGCAGTCATTATAGAATTTATTTTTGTTGATATTGTATTTTGTAATACACAGACAGCACGCAGCACTCTAACACAACGGGTAAATTATTTGAATTTGAAATCGTTTTGAAATTTGACTTTTGTTTTGTTTGTTTGCCGCCGTTGACATATGTCAAGACAATGGCATTGACTTGCTCTTGATTGACATCTTCCAGCACAGACTAATTAAAAATATACGCATAGGCTATGGATGGCTAAAAACTAGATGCTAATTTTATTGCTAATGCTAATAATATTATATTGTAATGTTATTTACGGTTTTACGTACTCTATGTCGTAGTAATTATTTAGGTCATGTTTAGGTCCATGGATATAATAATATATCCATGATTTCAGCTTATTAATTAATACATTAAAAAATCGACAAAACTATGTGGTCTAAAACTATTTTATATATTATATTTCTTTTTCATTACGTAAAGTTTCAAGCGGTTATCAATCATATCGATAAAGTCTTATCAATGACATTATTTCTATAGTGCAATAACAGTAAAATGAAATATCATTTCTCCAAGGAAATAACAGTACTTTAAACATTTGCATAACCAAATCTTGTAAAAGATTCTTTTAATTTCTGGTTCCAATCATTTCAATCAACACCAATAAGATATAAATTATAATTAATTTATATATTCAACTTGATTTTAATGGCAACAGTGGCGCCACGCTGTGGGGTTTGCTAGAAACATTTTATAGCCATTTTTGTGATGGCGGCCGATATTTATAGATCGTAAGGGTGTTGTTAGTTTTCAATAATAAATGTTATAAAATGGAGGAGACGAAAGTTATCTACTACATAGACGATGAGGAGACACCGTATTTAGTTAAAATTCCGATATCGCCGGAGAAAGTGACGTTGTTGGACTTCAAGAATCAGCTGAACAGGCCGAATTATAAGTTCTTTTTCAAGTCGATGGACGATGATTTTGGTGTTGTGAAGGAGGAGATTGTGGATGATAACGCTCATCTGCCGTGTTTCAACGGTCGCGTGGTGTCGTGGCTGGTGTCCGCGGAAGGCTCGAACCCCTCGGACGGAGCGTCTCAGTGTACGGATAGCAACGCAGGGAAAGGGAAGACGACGAATGTTCACGGAGCTCCCACGGTGCCCTTAACTCGGGACACCTGCACGGACACGGACAGCACGATAAGCTCCCGGCCGGGACACCGGGCTTCCTGCGACAAGTACAAATACAGAGGCCTGAGAATCAACGGTCATTCCAAGTACGGGAACCATGGGCTGGAGTATGAAACGGCTTCCGTTCTTAGCTCCGACCTGGACTCGACGAGTCTCTTCGATAGTCAGTCGGAGATCACGACGACCACGGGGAGGCACACGAACGCTTCCGTAGATCGCGCTCTGACAGACTGCAGCAGTGTCTCACACCTGCAGGTCAGCTCCAGGAAGCGTCCTCAACGCAGACGAAAGAGACCGCAAGTAATGTCCCGAACGTCCTCATACTCTTCCATTACTGACTCGACCATGTCAATGCACATAATTACAGTGACATTAAACATGGATACTGTCAATTTCCTTGGTATCTCCATAGTGGGGCAGTCAAATAAAGGAGGCGATGGGGGTATTTATGTTGGCAGTATCATGAAAGGTGGTGCAGTTGCATTGGATGGCAGGATTGAGCCAGGAGATATGATTCTTCAAGTAAGTCTAGATTTTTTTATTAGATCTGTTATCACTAAATAATAAGGGTAGTTAATAATTAGTGTTTCTAATGCAACTTGCTAGTTAAGTATATGTCCTAATTGGACTATACGGGTGTCTTATATGGGTTTTTGTGGATTATGATCTGACATGACTATTTGGAAATGGGCTTTAAAACCACCAAAGCCAGGAAAATAAACAGAGTTTAACGGGAAGTTCAGTATTGTGTATTCCTTAACGTAGCAGCCCCAGTCCAATGCCTAGTATGCCTAGTATAATAATATGCCACTATGTTGTAAGATGACTTGTAATGGTCTGGCTAATGGCTTGGAAGATGGACTTTAATCATGAAGTGGATAGTAAGTTACTTGAAATGAAAATTATGAGATATTTGTACCTTATCATATGGCAAGTTATATCTGATAAACGAGTGATAAGAATATGCACTGATTATATCTGCTGTTTGGATTGAAGTCTACCTGAAAATAAATCATATGAGCATCTCTGTAGTCTGTTTATTTAGATGAGTCATTTTTAAACAAACAAGATACTTCTGTACTTCTTTTTAACAAAATTTTAATTTATTTTGATATAAAAATAGACTGAAACTAGACTAAGCATTAAATGGTAATTTATTCTTAAGTTATTTTCATTTTGTGAATGACTTACACCCCAACTCAGAGTCACTAACAGTTACTTAAATCGCTCCTTAGTACAGAATTTATATGGTGATTCTTTACTAAGGAGTAAGGAGCGATTAAAGTAACCGTTAGTGACTCTGAGTTGAGCCATTAGTTTTTATTATAAATTACAAATTATGATAATAATACCAAGTAAGATTTTCTAAATAAGAGTATTCTATGTGTTCACTAGAGATTGGATAGTATATCACCACATCACACACGCGAGATGTGTGATGTGGTGTTGTGACTAAGCTAAAGACCAATGAAAATGTGGCATTAATTCTATTCTATTAATTTAACTGATTCCATTATGACAATAGACAATTTAATTTTAAACAATGAGAAGTATGGAAATGTTATAAAGTTATAAAGTTTTGATTGTTTGTTTAAGGTATTATAACAGTTATAATACCTTTGATTAAATTTGTATTAAGGTGCAGTTACACAGGCAATTTTTTAAGCAATTATTGCCTGGCAACAATCACCAAACGTAATGTGGATCTATCTTTAAAAATTGTGGAAATTATTTCGTCAACTACATTTTTTTCTAATTCAATTCTCCTATATTAGAATGCCCTTATGCACCTGGATCACGTCACACACAACTTTTCTTACTTGTATAATGATAATACTCTTGATTCATCCATTTTCGTTATTATTCATCTAAATTCATCTATTTCTCTTCAATTTTCTTTTCAATTTCATAATAATAAGCGCGTTGCAAGCTGTCGCCGCAAGAAAATCTCAGTCCATGGCCAGTTGTTGCTCCACTGAATTGGTCATCTAGAGGTCTCTATTTAGGGTAATATAGAAATTGTTTAATGTGGCAGTGATGACAAAATCTCCTAGTATTGTCAACAAAGCAATTTCAATTTCCCGTGTAATTGCACTTTTATATTCCAATTCCACTCAATAAAACTTAAGATAATTTAAAGAACGAATTGGTGCATGAAATTCTGTAAAATTACAGAAATTCTGTAAAGAATTTCATTTATTTCATTTATATTGACTTTGTCAGATTGTCAGCTTTATGAAACAGGGCCCTGGCATTTCCTTTATTCCTCCTTCGCATGTTTTAGTCTAATTGCTTTTTTTTCTACCAAGTGATCTGTGAGGTAGCAAAGCTGTGAGCGAGATCGAAGCTAAGCTACAACACTTAACAAATAAGTCAGTGTTTGTTAGATTTCAAACAAATTCCTAGCCTTCATCAGCAGGTATCTCCTGGCGTCGGTATTGACTTATGGTGTCATGGTTAACTTGTAGGTGAACGACGTAAACTTCGAGGATATGACCAACGACGAGGCGGTGCGGGTGCTCCGCGAGGTGGTGCAGAAGCCGGGGCCTATCAAGCTGGTGGTCGCCAAGTGCTGGGACCCCAACCCTAAGGGCTACTTCACCATCCCTCGCACTGAACCCGTGCGGCCCATTGATCCTGGTGAGTTAGTTGCTGAAATGGGAAAATGGCTCCTTAGCTTGTATTGGGACTCCTGGAATACTTAGCAAAGCTTACGTCTTGTCTTGTTATCGTAATAGGACGTTATAACATCACCATCAGATTTTACAGATTAGGACAACGGCTTCTATATGTACAAAATTACATAATGTACCTAGTGGGTGCACCTATATTGCTTTCTTTCCTATGTTGCTTCACAGACTCATTGTGGATTTAAAGTTTACGACGTTAGGCAACAAGGGTACCGCCCACGATCGTCAATAATTTTATTGTAATTTGTAACGCCACAACTGCCAATTTTGATTAAGCGTTTTGACCGCGTATTGGTTGCTATAAAATATAAAACGCATAAAAGCCGACATTGTCGTACTTACACAACGAGCTGACCTCTATGATTACACCAACCAAAAAGATTTGAAAAATTATTTTGTATTATGTTGTGTATGATTGCTAAATCAGGAAGGCTATTAAGCTATAAAAGCATAAATATGATTTGCCTGACAAAAAGGAGGTGCGTCAGGGGTATGGGTATTAAGAATTACATATTCGAAGCGAAATAAGGGTGGTAAGTAAGACTGGAAGCCGAACTTAATAACCGAAGCATCGTTAGTAAACTGTGGAAGGTTCACCAGTCTTTCAAATAATCCAAATTTTAGTACTCTACAATGATGTCTTGTAAGAATCCTTTTTATTATTTAATCTAAGGTAAGAATATAGTATAGTAATATAGTCACTTTATTGGTAACAATGGTTACAGGTCGACAGTTCAGTATACATTCAGATACTAATATAAATACATATAAAATTTCATTAAACTAATAAAAAATAAAATATTAAACAATTGATTATATAAATACAAATTATATTTGATTATACAAGTCAATTATTATTAAAGAACTCTTCCCATTATTGACATATTCCCAGTATTGACTCATATTATAATTATGTCATTAATATTCCTTCAACCCTACCATCATTCCTTCAGGTGCATGGGTGGCCCACACTCAAGCCCTGCGCGAGGCGTACCCGCCGCCGCCGTTATCGGCGCTGGGCTCCACGGTCCCCGAGCGGTGCTCCGAGGCCGGGGGCGTAGCGCCGCGACCAGCGCTGCCGACGCACGAGCCGCAGCTCTCCGTGGGAATGGACGTGGCGCTCGTCGTGCGAGCTATGCTTAGTCCTGACTCAGGTAAGTTGTTGTTGATACCAAAGTTATAGCCACAAACGATATTGAACTTTCAACTCAGGATTGAAGACATTCTGATACATGATCATAGTTCGAATTATTTCATTCTATTTCAAACAAGACAAAATACACAAGGTATTAGTGGTAGGGCTTACATTGACCATGATCATCAATGGTGAGTATCCATTCAAAATGTTTAATCCACAATGATATCAGTTTAAGACCTTATGAATACACATGTGCGGCATTACGCTGAGTGAGCTCCATTTTCCGGGCCACTTGACACATGCGAACGTCACAAACCAATGTATGTATTCATATCACTGACAAGGATTAAAATATCTTAATAGTTAGCTTCTGTCTGTTCTAATTCAAATCTTATTCAAATTCAACAAAAACCCCTAACCAAGTACACTAGATGTCTGCTGATCGCGTATTACAAATCCCATAAGATTTGGAATTATTTTTCCCTTCTCCGAAACAAAAAAATAAGTAAGAGAAACTGCTCTCAAATACTCTTTTGCCTGTAAAACACCAATAAATTAAGGGCGCCAAATGATCCCGGATTTTATTACAAAAAGGTGCCTGGAGCTAGCGAAGTAAAGTGAAAAGTTACGCGGAAAAAATAATCTTTTAACGACAGACCTAAACTTATTTTACAACGCATTCCCCACAAAATGGCGCTCCTCTGATAATAAAATATTTTAAAATGGAAGTTACTTCGCTTTTATAGGAATTAAGGTTAAGGCACACTGGTTTTCCTCCATTCAGAATGTACTCAAATTTATGTTTTAGTTAAACTATTATATAAATCGATTCTACAATCGATTAATATAATAGTTTAACTTGAGAGTAGTTAGTAGAGTTTTTGTAGTCAGTCAGTAGTAATTAGAACGACAATAAATTATATTAGAATAGTAAATACTTTTGTATTATTATCTTTTTTTGTAATATTTTTTTAAAAGATGTGCTGAGGAGTTTCTTTAGGCTTTTCTTCTCCTACACGACAAATCACCTTCCGAAAAGCCAAAAAAATGACGTGCATAAGTGTATCAGTGATACCTATATGAATAAAATATTTTGACTTTGACTATAAAATACGTCCCAGTTTCGTGGACAACAAATATAGAACAAATAACTACATATATTAAATATAATAATTGTCATTTTTTTTTATTCTGTGATTCTTTTGTATTTATTCTTTTTTGTTAACTATATTCATGTGTTACGTGTGTCATGGAAATAAATGTATCTCTATGTCTATGTGGAGTGTATGTGTCTGTCGTTGTGGCAGGTCTGGAGATCAGGGACCGCATGTGGCTGAAGATCACGATCCCGAACGCGTTCATCGGCGCCGACGTGGTTGACTGGATCCTGCAGCACGTGGCCGGCGTCGCTGACCGCCGCGACGCCAGGAAATACGCCTCGCACATGCTCAAGGTCAGTGAACCCTGCACACCGTTTTTAACCGACTTCAAAAAAAGGAGGAGGTTCTCAATTCGACTGTATTTTTTTTATGTTTGTTACCTCTGAACTTTGGACTGGGTGAACCGATTTGGATGATTCTTTTTATAATCGAAAGCTGATGCTTGTCGTGTGGTCCCACATAAATTTAAGCGAGATCTGACAATGGCATCCATGTCGAAAGCATATGTCTTAAATTTGCATTAACTATGTGCGCGATAAATGGACGAATAACTCAATATCGCGCCAACAGATTTCGATGATTCTTTTTTAATTGAAAGCTGGTGCTTGTCGCGTAGTCTCACATAAATTTGAGCGAGATATGACAATGGTATCCATGTCAAAAGTACAATGTACTTCATTTGAAGTCGGTTATTTTTTTGTTAAAATATTAGATTATATACTATTAAGAAACCATTAGTAATGTCTCCGACGGCATGTGTTCTCCGAGGGCAGGCGGGGTTCATCCGGCACACGGTGAACAAGATAACGTTCTCGGAGCAGTGTTACTACGTGGCGGGCGAGCTGTGCGCCGACATGGCCGCCTTGCGCCTGCGCAGCGCCGACGGAGACTCGCTGGCCAGCGACACCCTCGCACCGCTGCCCAACCCCAAGTGAGTTGCACTTGGATATGGATGGATAACGTATACAGAGCGTCCAGTACTGTACGGCCGACGTATCTTGGCGCGTCTGAACATAACCTTTGCGAACTTCAGCGCATGTAAGACGGAGATAGCGACACGAACATGCTAACGTGTGACTGAGACATAATACGCCGCGTACCGAGCATTGCCGAATTGTGTTACTGCGCAGCCTTCTGCGCGAAGTTCAGACGCGACAAGATACAGCGGCCGTACTGTAATACTAGTCGTATTAATTACTGTCGTATACTTAAAGGGAAGATAGCTTGAGGGTTGATAAAAATACCTATGTAAAAGTGTCACCGTCTTTGAGATTTTGACCTTTGTTGAACTTTTCTGAAATTCGGCTCTTTTACCCTACTTTTTAACAAACTTCAAAAAAAGGAGTTCTCAATTTGACTGCATGTTTTTACGTTTGTTACCTCAGAATTTTCGACTGGTTAAACCGATTTTGATGATTCTTTTTTTAATCGAAAGCTGGTGCTTGTCCTGTGGTCCCACTTAAATTTGAGCGAGATCTGACAATGGCATCCATGAGAAAGCCATATGTCTTAAATTTGCATTAAGTATGTGCGCGACCAATGAACGAATAACTCAATATCACGACAACCGATTTCGATGATTCTTTTTTATTGTTATTGGAAAAGATGTTCGTTTGAAGTCGGTTTTTTTTTGTTAAAATTATTGATTATTGTAGCTGTGTAATATGTGTTAAATGAATAGAATATCAATATTTTCCTGTGAAGTCTGCCTGGTGACCATGCTCCTAGCTTGTCTGCCGAATGCCTCTCCGTGTTCTGTTTAAGACCTTGAGAGCCAGTTCTTTCCCGTCTACTTTTTTTTAATGATTGTTTAAACTCTATTTCCCCTGTTTCCAGTATGATGGGCCCGGGATACATGCCATACGCGGGCTCGTACGGCTACCAGCCGATACCCTTCAAGTATTCCAGCTGCGTTACCAGCGAACACACCATTTATGGGTATGTCTGTACTTGTTATGGGTTTCGTACAGTTTAAAAAGAAAAACATTGTAAGATCCTGCACCCATTAGCGGCTCCCTAGGCATTTTTGCGATGAAAAGAAGTATACCTTAACTGTATGACGATAAGGAATAAAGTGCCTTGTTACATTGAAATATAATGACATAGAACAGACATCTCGAACAAAATGTGTGTCACGCCCGAGAGGTTCGATTTTCAAAATTGAGCCCCCGTTCTCCTTTCAAAATAGAACGAATTCATTGAGGATTGAAGCCACGTGGCGCCAATGCATTGGGACATACATGTTGTTCGGGGTGTTCTATACGCTAGTAATAGTACTTCAATGCCTTGAATGAAATTTTACAATCAGTTTTGCGATGTAGCCCATTCGTGAGCTTTTATATATTTAACCATTTGTTCACCAAAAATTATTATAGATTTATAGATACAAGTATTGAATGTTTGCAGTTACAATCGCGAGGAAAGCGTGTTGTCGGGCAGCGGGGGCTCCAGCGCGGGCTCGGACCACCTCACCGCCAAGGAGCATCCGAGTGAGTCACTTTCGCTGTTGGCATAATATCAGTCAGTCGTACGTCGGCATATGGCCGTGTGACGTCACGCCGACTTGAATCACGCTATTGAAATTTTCCACATCGGTTGCATAGTTTGCATACATACAACGCTCCGTCAAGATCAGTCTGGGCTCGGCCGCCTCCGAGGCAACACCACCTCGCCCGGCGGGAAATATCCCTATGCCAAAAACGTTTTAATAATCTATCAATCTATTATCTATGCAAACATTATAATGTTGCGAAATTTTGACTATTGCTAGAAAAGTGACTGAAGGATTCTGCTTACTCAATATTGACTTCAATCCATTAATGGCCCACTACTGGGCACGAGTCTCTCTTGAGGAGGCCTAGAGCATACTCCACCACGCTGCTCCAGTGCGCATTGGTGGAGAACTCTCAATATTGTTGTCAATAAAATGTTATCCAAATTAAAATATTTTATATTTCGGACAATAAGACCCATTTGTTAGTAAGAGACTTAAAAACTATGTACCATCGATTATAGTACGGCCTATCTGGATCGGGATATACGGACGTATCTTGGCGCGTCTGAACTTCGCGCAGAAGGCTGCGCAGTAACACAATTCGGCAATGCTCGGTACGCGGTGTATTATGTCTCAGTCGCACGTTAGCATGTTCGTGTCGCTATCTCTGTCTCACACGCGCTATAATTCATAATTCATTTATTGCCAGAATGTAGTTTAACAGAGGTGTTATAGTATAAAAGACCTATACATTCTACCACGTATGGTATGCAATAGTGTCAATTATATTAAGCTTATTAAAATTAACAATGTTGTTTAATCTTATTTTCCAATTAAATTACATAATAAGTAATTCTCATTATATTCTATTGGTATCAATGTCAAAATTTTAATGTCAGTGTCAAAATGTCAAAATTTTAGTAATATAATTTAAAATGTCAAAGTATTAAAAAATTCAAAATTGCAGAAAAAATAATGATAAATGAATAAATTATAAAATGTTACATTATTGCAGCTTCCTCTACTTATATATCAAATATTAATTTATATCATAAAAACTATTTTCCGCGAGCCAATACGTAATTTTATTTTTAAAAGCATCTATCGTAAGGTCTTTAAATGTATTCGGTAGTTTATAGTTCGCAATGCCTATATTCAGACGCGCCACGATACGTCGGCCGTTGTGGCCGTAGTGTACATTAGTAACGTTGGTGAGTCGTGATACCCGCAGCGGCGGGGACGCGCGAGGGCGAGGTGAAGTCGACGTCGAGCTCGGGCGCCTCGCTGACGGCGGAGGGCGGCGGGGGCGGCGGGGGCGCGCGGCGCTCGCGCTCCCACTCCAGCGGCTCCGAGCGCGCCACCGACCGCCCCGTGCTCTTCCTGTAGTCACCGCCATGGGACAGCGGGTGAGTTGCGGTTTGGTAATTATTATTGTATGACGTCTAACCTTAACACTTCCGAGTAGGTAAAACATTATTTTAAAAGATGTGCCGAGGAGTTTCTTTAGGCTTTTCTTCTCCTCCACGACAAAACACCTTTCCGATAAGCCAAAAAATGACGTGCATAAGTGTATCAGTGATACCTATATGAATAAACTATTTTGAATTTGAACTTACCTAACGTCATCTCACCTAACCTAATCTACATTAGCTATTAGTCTACTGCCTTTCGTGTTTTGATATCCATAGGCGATGTTGACACGGAGTTCGCCGGGCCACCTAGTTATGTTATAATTATGACATGTGCGTTATCTGTCAGTAGTATTTGTATTATCTGTCACATTTTGCCCCCACTACTTATCCTACTTCAGATAAGAATGTTGTACCTACTATCTGATTTGTAAGAGTTTATTAAAAGAACAATGCCCAACTGCCATACATCGTTTTATTTCATTTTCAACTTTAGCGTCTTAAAATAAAAAAAATTCTAGAAATCGCCGCTTTAATTTCTGAGCTTAGATATATAAGAATTTTCAGCAGACACACCCCAGAACCAAAGTATTTTGAGATTGAATTCTTATAACCATTGAGTCATAGAGTAGGGGAGAATGTAATTTTTACCATTATTTTTTATTCTGACTTTTTTTTGATTGACAACCGGAAATAAAAATTTGACATCATTACATTTGTTACCAACATTTATAACGAAATTCTGTGTGTAATATTGGCCAGAAGTCTCCCTATATTTTGCTTGATACAAGCTATGTATCGAAGTGAGTGCCCGAATGAAAATGGACATTGTTGACATAATTGTTATTATAGTCAATTCATCACTTATTAATAAAATTATTTTACCCTGGGTGATACGGGCACAGGTATTAATTTTAAAATACGTAAAAAAATAATTGAATTACTTCGGTATAACTGACGTTTTAAGACGCTACAAAAAATAAAAAATAATTTTTGGGCATTGTTCTTTGTGTACTCTCTGATGTTTGTCATGTCACGATATCCATTTGTTCCAGAAGCGACGGACCCTGCCAAATAATCACACGTACGTTACGTTAACTGTAAGTGATTGTTGCTGTTCATTGCACGTGACATTGTGTAATTATATTTATAATTAATTAATTAATAATTATAACTGAGCATCGTAAGTTACAGCGGTGACTGTACCACCGATCATAGCGACGGAACACTGCCATTTTTGTATGTTTCTATTTGGATGTTTTTATAATTGTCATGGAAGAAAGGTATAAATAAAAATTTTATTAATTGCCCTTTGCCAGGAATGCGATATCGCGTCCTACTATTGTTACATTAGTAAAAATGACGCGATATCGCGTCATACAGTGTTTGCCACGGTAATGTTGTGGCAGACGCAATTTTGAGTGTAGAACCGGTACACTAAAAAGCAATATAAAGGTCTGCAATAATATGACTTAACTCGGTATTCTGTAACCCACAATAAATTACAAAATACAGCATTATTTATGAAGCTGACGTCATCTTACATGTTTACGTCAAAATAATTATGTATAATGAAAAATATAATTAACATAAACATTACACGTTTTATTCTACGATATTTTTGTCCGGTATATTATATCGGATCGGATATTGCATAATAGCTCTTAAGCTGACCATATACGATCAAGTGTACTTGTCAAGTTTGTAGTGACTTGATGTGGCATTCAGTTTCGATGCGATAGCTATATGGCCAGATAGCCATACCGTGGCCATACCCCGTCTAGTTTACTGGATGCCGCGTCAAGTCCGCTGCAAACTTGACAAGTATACTTGAGCGTGTATGGCCAGCATTAGGCAGTGTATATAATTATTTTACGCCAAACAAACAATTTGTTTTATATTATTTATTATTTTGATTTTGGAGAATCATTTTTTATCGAAATCGTGCCATTTTGTTATATTTTTTCCTGCTAAGTGTTTATTTTTAAATTGTGCTTTATAGCGATTTTTTTTCGTTCACATAATGTGAAATGAATTTCATACCATTTATGCTAGGAACGTAATAACATTGCTAACAACAACGCTACAGTGGAGTTGTTAAATATGTTCCTAGGTGTATTGGGTGTGATGTCGGGATGGATATGAAGTTTCGGATCTGGATGTGGATATGGATACAAATGATATTTTACCGGTTTCAGTTATGGTCGCGGATATGAAATTATTTTAAAATATTTGTTCAGAGTATTTTAGTCGCACATATAAAATTGTTTAGTGGTAATGTCGACCCCCCCCCCCCCCTCCCCCTCCCCCGGGGAAAGCCTAATATTATAAATGTGAAAGTTTGTGAGAATGTTTGTTACGCTTTCACGAAAAAACTATTTAACGAATTTTCATGAAATTTACATACACAGGATGCTTATTATCCCGGAAAAATTAGCATAACATCTTTAATTCACGTTTAAGAAATTTATGAGTGTTTACTTTAAGTTTTAATTTTAACTGAATTCACTATAAATTTAAATTTGCTACGCTAAGAAAAAAAGTGGGCCCTCGATCCAGATGCACATTCCTCATAACCTTTCAATGTACGTATGATGTAATTTTTATAAGTATACTTACCTAAGTAGATTATCTTTTGGGTTTGGAGTTTAGAAGTTAACAGTGGAAGTTCCTCATGTTTAAATTGACTTACAATCAGTTGAGGGAAATCGGTGCTATTAAGCACAATAATGCAATAACAAAATATCAAATGAATGGTAGTTGTTTATGTCTCGTCATATATTATTTATGGTAATAGTAGCGTGGTGGGTTTGACCCATTGTGAGAAGAGACCTGACTCTAGCCTGAATCTAGCCTTGGACCGTGTAACCAAAAGATTACTATGTTTTATCCATCCATCATCCATCAAACTTCATATCTAGCCCATTCTTATATTTCTCATTCGAAAGTCATGGATGGATCACTAAGTAGGACATAGACGAGTAATAAAAAAATTATCGCCATCGTTTTATGATTTCTTTTATTAATTGACGTCTTAAATTATAATAATAAAGTCATATTACTAAATTGTGTACAATAATATCATACTATTTTTGTTTTGTTTTTTATCGAATCATTTGTATGATAATCGAGGAAGCATTTTAATAAAAACTTGTAATACCAATTTTAGTAAGCTAATTTGCAGTTTGAGCTTCCCGGAACTCTTAAGACTATGCTCCAGGTAATTTGTAAAAGTATTAATGGTATATTGGAATTTACAAAAGTTCCAGTTTTGTAATTCTTTTATATGTAATTGAATATACCGCCATTGGAATAAGTCTTATTGTCAATATCGTTGATGCCATAGAAGGATGTTGTAAATCTATTACCTTAGTTCTGGTTTGCTGTGGTCTACGTAACTAACCTACGTACTACCACAGAAGAAATATACTTATAATAAGTAGGAACAGAAAGTTAACTCCGCAAAATCATTTAAATAAATAGCGACTCTAGCTATAACGCAATAAAGTGTAGTTCAGGTCGCACAGCGCTAATGAAAAACGCGTAATGAGTTGCCTTCCTTTCTAACACTATCGCTTATCCTTTCTGGCAATGTCAGGGTTATCTTTTTTGAAAGAATAACATTAATCTGAAAGTTTAGTGACACTTAATATGTGGTCATAGATTACGAACGTATGACAGCCATTATGAATTTTCTGAATTCGCCAAACATGTCGGGCGCGGCATGTACTTGTAACGTCATAGCTAAAATGCGGAGTGTGCCAAGCCTGGTACTACTTGACGAGCTTTCATAAATTTACATGATGAAGCAGATTAATACATTCTATCGGTACCAATATATGACGATTTTACTATTACGTAATGTCAAATTGGTGCCAGCGAGGTGCCATAATGCTCTCATATGAATTATGGCAGTAATAATTTAACAGATTTCAATTAGATATTAATGTTAGTCGGGAAATTAGGGCACATAAAATTAAATCAATGTATACGTAGATTGTCTATTAAATGGGATATAATGATATATGAGGGTAATTATATTACTTGTGTTTGTTGAGGGAAATAAATGTTATGGTTTGTGCAAACATGTGTCCAGTTGAAGCGTTTTAATTTATTGAAACGTTAATGTTACCAACAAAAAAAATATTTAACAAAATACTTTGCTTCTTCATATTTCAATCTAACTGTCAAATTTTATCCACACTGTATCAGCTACAGACTGCATATAGCATGGGCAGATTACTAAAATGTAGTTTGGATATGAAAAAATAAAATAAATAATAATAATTGTTTAAAAAGAAACAACCACTGCTATTTTGGCGCGCTTATTATGTAGCCATTGACGTCATTAGGACGCAAGACAGATCCAGGATAACCAAATGTAAGATGACTTGACGTTCCCCTATCTGTTATCGAAGATCACTGGACACATGTTTGCACAAAGCTAAGGCAGACGGATAAGGTATTTAAATAGTTTGTGGAATATAAAGTTTTATATACTGGGTGGATAATGGACACTCGAACACTTTACTGACAACAAAGTTATAACCACATTAATGTGGTTGTGGTAACGGAAGCATTTTACTAAGTTTAAAATGGGGGATGTTAACTTTAACGTCACGTGACTACTTCGTAATAACGGCGCTTTGAAATAAAAATTTAGATTTTTCTTTTCAATTGAGTTATATTTTCAAAACTTTAAAATAACTTGATCTTGTTTTATTACAAATATTAAACATGTAACAATAATTTTTAGAAGTAGTCATTTTAATGTACTGGAAGCAATAACCCATTTTTGATAAATATATTACCCCCAAATGTGGTGGTTAAATATTTGTGTCCATATGATTTGGAATAGATGTGATACACCATGTATATGTAGCTTATAGCATTTAACTGGGTGTATTGATGTAGTCAATTTAGTTTGGTGTAGTTATTTATTGTTTATTAAACGTTTTTACAACGTTAATTTAATAGGGCCTTTTAAAACAAATATGGCGACACTAAAATTACGAATCGGTTGGTAATAAATACGAACTTTAGTATTGAAAGTGATTTTTTTTATTATAAAAGTTTTATACAATTTTCTTAATGCTTTAAGCTTTTGTTTTATTCAAGGACATTCATCTTTTAGCCTATTTATAAAAAAATGTAATCCAATTAGGTAGATTAAAAAATATACGTACGTACAATTCATACATACATTTTTATTTAGTGCTATACTTTAAACATATCAGAAATTTAGTTTATGTTTATTTAGAAAAACGCTAATTTATTAGAAATCGTGTAATAGCATTTGTTTAGAAACCATTTATTCGTAACATTAATATTTTTTAATCTGTTTTAATAAATTACCAATATATGTATGTTGATACAAAATCTACCATTTTATTGTTTGCAGCACTATTTTTAATGGCTTGACATAGAGGCTGAATAGTGAACTGTCTATGCTGTCTCCATAAAGTTTTGGCAATCAGTTGCCCAGAAACGACGAATTTAATAATTAATTATTATAAAGTATTTTTAGATTTTGTATAACATATGTATATTTAACATAATTTTATGATCATTAGACATACAAATGACACATAATTTAGATTGTATATAGATTCAACTGTAATTTTTTATAATACTCAACCGATGGTCACAGATTGAAGCATTTATTCTTATTTAAATACGGTAAGTTGGCAACACTGAACCGCCATGTTTCGTGTTATCAACATATCGGTGTATATTATGTTGTGATAGAGGCAGCCTAAAATTTATTATAAGTTGAACTGTTTATTGTATTTTCCTTTGTATATTATTAATTATAGTTACATTTGAGATAGTTATAAGCCGATATGTTTATAACATGTGTAATTTTTAATAAACAAATAGCATTTTGTAATTAATCTGTTGTTTTATTGATACTTTCCTACATAAAACATAACTTCGACATTACTGAAGCACAATAGTATGACAGTAAAAAAATCCTAAAGTACTTTTTGTAAGGTATTTTAGAAGCACTAAAACTAATTAAACAGTGTTCTTAAAGTTCTTCGAAACAAAAATGATGTTAATTCTTTAGAGGAATAACTGTTTGTTGCAGCGAATAATTAAGACTTTTTTCGGGAGCACACATTTATTTCATGCAAGTTAAGTACAGAGAGTGAATTTATTAAAGCGACGGTCGACAAATAATAAAAATGATATTTTGCGTGGGTAGCTTCCTGGTGTCTAACAACGCGCAGCTCGGAAACATTGCAACTTAAGAACCGTAGGCGCGGTAACAAATGAGTCCTTTGATTTTGCCTATGTTCATTGGCGACAGTGACCATTAGTAATCAAATAAAGCTTATTCATTACTTTGACCAGCTCAAATATCTGGGCCACCAGGACTCCGGCTTTAAAGCACTCTTGTGTGGACAAATCTTCAAATAAAAGTAGTGGTTGTTAGTGAACTTTAAATTTGTTTTTATATGCAAATAGCCGGCAAACAGCATAATTACAAACAAATAACAATTTTATGGGTTCCTTAGCCTTCGCTAAATAATCTAAAATGGTTTTTAAAACCTTGTCAAATAGCATATTTTTGAACAACGTTGATAAAAAGTCCATATTCAGAAGTGTAGCTACTTTTGTATCATGTCCATTATGAAATGATAATTGATATTAATTATTAACAGCATTAATTCATATCAATCGTCCTTCGGAGTTTCCTTTTAACGAGACAATGCAAAGTGCGAAAACGTGATAATGATAGAGCGCTTTCTTCTGTATCAAATGTTGCACGCGATAATATTACGAAACATTCGAATGTTTTGGCGATATTCCAAAGTGCATTGCATTACGATGCATGCGTTAAGAATGTTGCATACAGGCGTGGGAATAGCGAGTCAATGAACGACAATCTTTTTATAAAAGTCGTGCTCACATTCCTCACAAGGCGCTGTAATTATATAGTGTCTCAGTAAGAACTTGAATTTTAAAAATAAACAAAATATTTGTTTAATATATTATTTACATTTTTTTCTACATAATGATATGTATGGAGGACATGGAGGTAGTGATGACATTTATATATGAAACAAAATATCGGCAAATGGCCACCGTTGCTCTGTTGGCAGGTATGTACTCTTTTGACGAAATTTTGCAGTACATTTTCATCACATCATCAATTTCGTCAATTTGACCGATACGCCCAAGCTTACAGACGGATTAGAATCGCTTGAGTTGAGGAGAGACGTAGGCTCTCTATGCGTATTCTTCCGTCTGTACAACGGGGAATGTTCTGAAGAACTGTTCGGTTTAATACCTGCGGTTGATTACCGTCACCACGCATCACGGTGTACCAGGATCCATCAACACCACCTGGCGGAGTACCTGGCGTTCGTCCACTATTCGGTTTTCACGTAATTTCCTACCACGGACGACGGGTGGCGGTGGTCACTTACTATTAGGTGACACGTCTGCTCGTTTGCCTGCTTACGGCATAAATAAAACTTATTATTGATATCCAAAAACAAATCTTCATTTAATACCTAAGTAGGTATCACTTCAAATTACATGATACTTTTATGTGCATACTTAATAGTATACTGTTTTTTTTTCAACGCCTAGTTAGGTGTAATGTTAGGTAAGGCATTGTTTTTAGCTGAAATTAAAACAATACAGTATGACGTGACATGTATGTATTATTTTATTTCATTAAACCTACTTTCTCTTAACACATTCTTCAGCTTCCAGTTCCGATTCCGATTTCGGTTCCGGTTCCGATTCCGATATACCAAATCTAAAATCGGAGGATTCCGAATTCGGTTCCAATATCATCACTTCCGTTACTTCCCTACTTCTTACGTGCGTACATAAGTATACACACAAACACACACACTTGTTTTTTTCTTAAACTGCACACCGGCAATGATGTGAAAGATAATGTAGAAAAGAGCTCACCAGTCGAGATCTTACACGTAGTCAAATTTTAAAACTCTTAACTACCTTACCTTACCGCGGCTTAACACATTTCGGATCCAGGTCAGCCAGGCCAGGGCCCATGCCGGCCGGGCCGGATCTGAAGAATCTCACTTACCTATTTCTATATCGGAGAGAGATATGTGTAAACTGTAAGTGATCTATTTTTTAATGCAAATAGTTGACTAACGAGAAGACGAGTCATCCTATGGTAAATAGTTATCGTCGCCCATTGACACCAGCAATAGCTTAGGCATCACCCGATGTGTTGCTGCCAGAACACGATATTCATTTGAAGGTTGACTTCACCGAATGATAATGTATTATGTCTTCTGTGTTTAGTAGGAAGCACTGCGAAGTCCGGGAATAAAAGAGGTTGGTAGTATACGCTTAAAATATTTTATACCTGTTTATTTTTTATGATAGGGTACTAGTAGGTAAATAAAATGTAGTGTGGTGCAGTGATAGCCTAATAGCCGTTAGAACGTTGGTCTCCTGAACGCAGGAACCCAAGTCCGAATCTTGGTACTCGCATGTACTCAATCATTTTCAAATATTATTAGTGTGTATTAGAAGATAATTATCACTTGCTTTGGTGAAGAAAAACATCGTGAGGAAACCTACACGCCTGAGAGTAGGTACTACATAATGTTCTAAAAAGACACCTTTGAGAACATTATGTGAAGTCTACCAATCCGAACTTGGCCGGCGTCGTAGCCTATACAGCAGGTATCCCTCACATTCTGAGAGGACACCCCGAGCCCAGCAGTAGGACAAATTATGAGTTGTTATTTTTTAAAAATGTATAAAATAAACAGGTTTAAAATAATAAAAATTAAAAAAATATATATTGGTACTGTAATACTATCTTTATGCTTGCAACACTGCAGACAATTATTTATTGACTTTAACTGCATTATGTGAATATCGATATCGATAGAATATAACATTTATTTTTGTTTTTGTACAATCACGAAATCCATGTAATTCACCTTGAAAGCTTGTTGATTTATTATGTTTCATATATTTAGCGTTATGGCAAGACCCAATCTCTACTTGTGTGAAGTTTTAAAGGCCGTTATGGCTAACAGCAACTGTTCGTTTGAAGAAAAAAGGCACATTTTCAAAAGAAAAATAAGCATATTAAAACAATTTGTTATAAACACGACAACGTGTACTTTGTAGTAGTTCCATTAATTTATTTATTCATCATATAATACAGTAAACATATTGCTCAATGCTAAATTAATCGAGACCCTAATAACCCTAATCCTTACAGTGTGAATTATATCTACTAATTCAAAAATTCAATTAAAGACATGTTTATTCATATATTATGAATTTCATTTAATATTATATTCATTCAATGTTTATTTAGGTCCAAATTATTATAATCTATCGAATTCGCAATGTCGATTGTCAACTTTTTGACAACTGCCCGCACTAGCCCGACATCTGTCTGTCGCTCAACTCAACTCATTCAAATGTCAATGACACCTGTGCAGGGAGTGAATTCGTACTGTACTTTTGTTGCAACGCAACGCAGTCAACGCACAGTAGACAGTACATTCGGATATAAACGAGTCGCCGAGTGGGGCTAGCAGCAAATAATGAGTTATTTGCATTAGGCCCGTTAATAGCTCGAGGCTTTGACCGCGCCGACGTATCACCTAAAGTAATACGATCGCATCTACAAAGAGATCGCTATCGTAACCGATAAAGTTTAAAGAAAACGATACCTATTTAATTAGGACACAGTGTCGAAATCGTTAGTCTGCTAGTCTGAGCTGCTGAGAGAAAGGAAGATGGTTATCCAGAAGATATGTTGTCTCGGCGCAGGATACGTCGGCGGCCCGACTTGCAGTGTGATCGCCCTGAAATGCCCGAACATCAAAGTGACTGTATGTGACAAAAGTGCCGAAAGGATCAATCAGTGGAACTCTGAAAAGCTGCCTATCTACGAGCCGGGTCTGGACGAGGTGGTTAAACAATGCCGAGGAAGGAATTTGTTCTTCTCCACCGACATAGCTAAGAGTATACAGGAGGCGGATCTTATTTTTATATCTGTGAATACTCCGACGAAAACATTCGGCAACGGCAAGGGCAGAGCCGCAGATTTGAAATATATAGAGGGCGCAGCACGCATGATCGCTGACTTGGCGACCAGCAACAAAATTGTGGTAGAAAAGAGCACAGTCCCGGTCAAGGCATCTGAAATTATTATGAAAATCCTTCGGGCCAACACCAAACCCGGTGTTGAGTATCAAATTCTATCCAATCCTGAGTTTCTTGCCGAAGGGACAGCTATTGTGGACTTAATTGAAGCAGAGAGAGTACTAATTGGTGGTGAGGATACCCCGGAAGGTCAGAAGGCTGTCCAAGCTCTCTGCTGGGTGTACGAGCACTGGATTCCGGCCAAGAACATCCTAACAACCAACACATGGAGTTCAGAGTTATCTAAGCTGGCAGCCAATGCATTCCTTGCTCAACGTATTTCTAGTATAAATTCCTTATCTGCAGTTTGTGAAGCCACAGGTGCCGATGTCTCAGAGGTTGCCCGGGCGGTGGGCCGAGACTCACGCATTGGCCCTAAGTTCCTTGAAGCATCCATAGGGTTTGGTGGGAGTTGTTTCCAGAAAGACATATTAAATTTAATTTATCTCTCCGAATGCCTGAACTTACCCGAAGTTGCAGCATATTGGCAACAGGTAGTCAATTTAAATGACTGGCAGAAGACTAGATTCACTAGAAAAGTTATAGAGTCTCTATTCAACACAGTGACAGATAAAAAGATTGCTATACTTGGTTTCTCATTCAAGAAAAACACAGGTGACACGAGAGAATCACCCGCAATATGTGTTTCATCAACATTACTTGATGAAGGTGCCAAGTTGCACATTTATGACCCAAAAGTTGAAGAGGACCAGATATACTATGAACTCACACATCCACAGGTCACTTCGGACCCCGAGCTAGTGCGTAAGAACATTGAAATACATAATTCTGCATACTCTGCGGTGTCAGGAGCTCATGCAATAGTATTGTGTACCGAGTGGGATGAGTTCAAAGAGTTGGACTTCAGGAAGATCTATGAAGTGATGATGAAGCCGGCTTACATATTTGATGGAAGGAAGATCTTAGACCATGAAGCCTTGCAGAACATTGGCTTCCATGTTCAGACCATTGGGAAGAGGTTGTCAAGAACGAGCAGCATTAGGGCACAAGGTAGCCAGACTATGCCATAGGAGTTACTGTGAGTGCTTTTATATTATTTATTTACTAACAATTAACACTTCCTACTTCATATCAAAAATACCTAAAGTATACATATATTAACTGTGAATGTTTTCCCAAAACTTGAAATTGACCTTTTAAGATCATCAGCAGTCTACTCCAGTTTAGTTAAATAAAAATATATATTTTAATTTCTTATGAATAAACATTATACAACTATCTCAATAGTGATGCCACATAGAACTGTTATATACGTGTGTTTGCTATCCATGAGATTTAATTTTATAAACCTAAAATTTAGTAAACCTCAGGTCTCAGACAACAAAAATCTGTTAAACAAATTCTTAAGCTACAGTAAAAACAGGAAATACCTATTTGTGCATAATTAACTAATAATTAGTAATTTTCATCGGGCATTTCATATACAAAATATTATGGTAGTTAAAGCAAAAATATCTTCCTAAAATAAATTTGGGAAATAACTTCAAATGAAAAACTTTGTATAATGAAGCCAATAACAGTTTATGAGACAAAAAAGTATTTATTCATAAGACTGCATGACGTGTTAATGCACCCCTTATTTGACTATAACATGTGCAGTCAATGTGTTGAATTTTTTTATGAACACATCACATCTGCTTTTGAAACATCAATTTTAGGGACATATTTTTCCTTCCTGTCGAAATTCTTTATTACTGTGTATTACTCTTAAAACTTCTGTTCATATTAGGCAGTAGTAGGTAGGTATAACTTCAAAGTAATAAATAAAAAAGTTTGCTCTACACAAGCCTAAAGTTCCCTCAGTTTTTCATCTAGTAGGTAGGTAGGATAAACTTAAAGTTCTTTATCGACCTTAAAGTTCTTTATCAGTATCAGTTTTACAAGATTCGTTAGTAAATTCCTGGCATACAATTTCCCCCCATCGTTTTCCTTAAATATTTAATTACTTTTCGGTATACGTTTTTGTAGTACATAAATACGTAGTTGCTCGGCGATGACCGGAAAATGAGTCATTTCTGTCAAGTCTTATCTGACTATGCATGTACTTAACCGACTTAAAAAAGGTGGATGTTCTCAATGTACGTATTAAAAATGTTCATAATGTCTTATTTACGTTGTTTTATGACTCCCTTGGTTCTTTGAATGTACCATGGGATGTTGGGATCAGTTTTAATTCAGAAGCGCATATATAAAAACATCTAAGGGTAGTTTAAACACAAAAATGAATATAATATTATTCTCAATCATTGTATCTTGAACGAAATTTATGACGGCACTGTAGCTACTGCTATAGTCTTATTCTAGTATTTTCCTGCTTTCAGAAAAACAGAAGAATCCATTGAGCTTCCTACTACTATGCATGTACTTTAGTACTAATATCTCAATGAGGGAATTATAGAGTGGGGCACGTGTGAGGTTTTATTATTACTATAAAGCACAATAATAATAGCATTGATAATGGGAAACACAATTGCTTTTTCCTTTTAACGTTTACGACGGTTATATAATTGTTGTTAATCAGCTAACGAAGTGCGCGCCAAATTACAATGTTCTTGACAATAATGCAATAGTTATCGCGACTAATGCTATCGGCTCATTAAAATTACATAAATGAATTCATTAGACGGCCAATAAACCCGATTTTACTACACATTCCTTTTACGATGTAAGATTAGAAACTAGTCGTAAACTATCGCGACATGGAAAGTGTAGTTTTGGTCCTTCGAGATCGGATTTTTGGTATATCCTGCCTATTTTTTTTTCATAAACTTAAATAGTTGCATTAAGCTTCTCAGAATAATAGCACCCAAAAGTTTAGTGACTTTCTTGTGGCATAATATTACCTTGATCGATACTCGACACCTGCAAAAAGCGCTTGTAGCGCCAATAACTTCTCCATAGTCTCTACTAATCCAATTTTATCTGTTGAAGCTCTAATGTAAGTCTGTGATGCAAGCTGCCACGATCACGTTTACGACGCATAGAGGATCCCAATAACTTTTCGATCGGGTTCCGGATACTGCAACTGTGACATATTAAAATCACTTCATGTGGGGTTGTAGCTAGCGGTTCTTGATAATTCTTGAAAAAAAAACCGACTTAAAAATTAGGGATAACTGAAACACTACTCGCTCAAATTTAAGTGGGAACACATGACAGGCATCAGCTTTGATTAAAAAAAGAATCATCAAAATCGGTTCACCCAGTCAAAAGTTCTGACGTAACAAACATAAAAAAAATATACAGTCGAATTGAGAACCTCCTCTTTTTTGAAGTCGGTTAAAAAATCTTATCAACATGCACGTAGACACCTATGATGTGGGTATGGGAATTATCTGCCTGATTTAGTCTGCAAGTTGTCTGTCTGACGAATAAATAAACAATTAGCTATTTTGGAAGTTATAATGTTCTTTTGAAATACAGATTTCGTTCCGACATCATTGCCATGTAGAAGGAATAGTAGGATAGACGAGAAACGACATTGTAACAGAAATAATTATTTTAAATATGGCTATTCTAGTCACATTTCAATCTTAAATAAAATTTCGTTACTAAATACCTAAATATTTTTTCTTCCTAAAAACATCTCTTTCAAATTGACTAAGCGACAAAGCGACATTTCAACATAATCTTGCAAGCTACGAAGAATATAAAAAGCAATAACGTTTCTCGCAAATTATAAGTAAAAAGAAATGTAGTTCTCGAATTTTTGTGGAAATTATATTAAAATAGAAGATTTAATGTAAAGGATCAATATTCTCAGAAAGTCTGTATTAAGGTTTAAGAATGTTTATTTAAATTTCTAAAAAGTTAGTCTTATTAGTGTAAGTAAACATAACATCCGTTCTGACTAACAATAAATAAATAAGAACCATCCTTGCTATCAAGACCCTTGCAAACCAGTAAGCGAGTCAGAAATCGTGACTTCACTACTAACTGTGACTAAAACATTTCAAGTTAGTGATGACGTAACCAGATACGTCTTTGGAAGTTTGGACCTAATTGTTCTTAATGCGAAGGTTCCGTGGTATGACGTCATTCACGTCACGACTCACGATTTTTGCGATATGGAAGTATAAGAGCATATTATTAAGATGCATGCAGTTAAAGAATGAAATAAACACAAGCTCTTTAGAACCACGAAATCGTGCTGATGTTGAGCTCGTTGAGCAGTTGTTACTTATGGCAGTTTTGGCTTTAACCCATTAATAGCTTACTGTAAGGTATTACGCAACTTAAGAGGCATGAAGCTGAACCTAAGCAAGAAAGTTAAAAATAAAATAAAATTACTGGTTACCTTAATGACAGCTCTCAAAGATTAGTCGATTACCTATGAGAGTCAATGGCACTCACAACAATATAAGATTCATTCAATACTATCTTATGACTCAAGTAGTGTTTAGGGTAATGTCGAAAGACCTTAAAAGCTTGCAAGTATTTACGTGCGTATTAGTTCTGATCGAGAAAACCCCAGACGAGAATCCTAGCTTACTATGAAAAGGCCTTAATTTTCTAATCAGCATCAGAGAGAAAAGTTTTTACTTGTACTGCTTTAACTTTTGCTTTATTCCCACTACTTCGATCGCTGAACTAGTGAGATTTATTTTCTCACTAATAACCTTATTTTATTTTGAGTTAAAGCGATACGTGTATCGATGTTTTCTATACAAATGAATACAATTGGAGTGTCTGTTTGTAATATTAAAATAACATAAAAAATTAAAAAAAAAAACAGTTGCTTCAACTTTCACTGCGGGTAGTTGTTTTAACTAACGTAACCTAACTAACGGTAAACTTAACTATTAGTTAAGTTTCCATTAACTATTAGTTAAGTTTCCATGTAATTTTTATTAGTAAGTAATTTATAAAATATATATTAGTAACTTTCGTGGCAAACTTATTTTGTAGTAATATGCTGTATGCACTATGCAGTATTATATGTAACTAGGAAATCGCCCTCGCTTCGCTTCGGAAAAATTGTAAAAAAAAATAATATAGCCTATGTCACCCGGGGATAGTGTAGCTTCCCAACAGTGAAAGAATTTTTCAAATCGGTTCGGTAGTTTTAGAGCCTATTCAATGCAAACAATCAAATCTTTCCTCTTTATAATATTAAGTATAGATATACACTGGTGAATTGAACCATGCAAGATGTATCGTACGACGATCGGAACGACCTCAGGAATGACCTAGCCACTTGGTATTGAATCGATGATAAATATCACGAAGGCTGTCGACTACAATGTCGGATGTTTCGTGACTTGGTGGATGAGGATCAATTAATTTCTCCTTATTATAAAAATAGAAGGACATTGGTATGTTTTCCGTATTACAGCGACCAATTTACTCGAGACCTTGGTTTGGTACATCGGTGGGATAGCAGAATTAGTTGAATGCAAGTAGTTTCAACTCAATTGTAAAATTGATAGGTAATTCAAGTCCGAATCCAACTCGACAAAAAGGGAAAATTATCTAAGAAAATCTTAACAAAGGTGTCTCGACTCGAAATCTTGTCTGCATTTCTGAGAATACTCAAAAAGATGAAGCTGTTATCTCGGATTTGACAATTTTTTTAACAAATTAAATTGAGAAAAAAATACATAATATATAATGGTGATAACCCAGACCAAATAATATATCGCCAAAAGACTAGCTAAAGCTAAACAAACACTTAACGACACCGCAAAAGGCCACAGAAAATCAAACAAGATTTATTATGAACAACGGAATATAATTAGCACATTGCATACTTTCCTAATTGATTGGCCCTGACATATTGTGAGACATGTGTGATCCGCTAATTAGGAAGGCCATGCGATGCAAACTTCTGGTTGTTTTTAATCGTAAGTTCAGTTTTTGTAAATTTTGAATGCCTTCACCAAACGAAATAAACAGTATCCGAAAGCAAGAAAAAATAACTAAAATGAACTTGATATTTTGTCCTACTATTACCTATTATGTATAAGTTTATATGGATATTTCTTTCACGCAGAAACTACTGAACGGATTTTCATGAATTTTGCACACAGATAGATCTGAAATAAGACGTATCGCTCCAACTCAGAGTCACTAACGGTTACTTAAATCGCTCCTTAGTACAGAATTTGTATGGCGATTCTTTACTAAGGAGCGATTAAAGTAACCGTTAGTCACTGAGTTGGGGCGATAGGGTACTTATGATCCTAGAAAATACGGGAAAAAATGTGGGCAAAGTACACGAACTGTTAGGAATCCGTACAAATATAAGGCCTTTTTCTTGAAAATATTTTGGGAAATTCTACCTTTGTCCTCTTCCTAGGGATGAAAGTTTGTATGTAGTGGCTGAAAAAGCATTGTCTTTTGACGTAGGTATTAAATCTATAACAAAAATAAAGAAACGTGATGTGATGTGTGATGCAATGATATTAAACTATAGATACGTTATGCCCTTACAAATCAACCAAAAAATCTGTTCCGACCGAGCTACAACACACACACGTTTATCTTTTGTTTCACTACACCAATCACTATTACATTGGTAAATTATGTAAAAGGGATGGCACTACTAAAACCATAATAGTGAAAAAGACAGCTAGACGGCCTCACTCAGAGGCAGCTATCAACTGAATTAAAATCGCTATACTTGACTAAATTCGACTGACGTAATTTCAGCGGTGTGATGTAAAACAAGAGCCCACACTTGATATTGAGTCCTAATAGAGTTGATACCATTTATCCAGGAAAAGCAATCCTATTTAAAAAAAGAAAAATGTTTATTGGTTGCCATTGATTCCTAAAAATATACCTATAGATACACGTTGAGGGTTTCCAACATTTCTACTATCATCGTGCTCATACCGCATGTCCACGTGACTCCATCATTTTACGTGTAAACTTTATCAGGTTACATTTGTTACAATTGTAACATATTTGATAATATTAAAAAAGTATATGACATAAGTTGTTGTAATTTTAATAGATAAAATATTAAAACAACAATAGATAATTATTACAATTTTGGAGATAACTTTACTTTTACAAGTGTTTTAGATATAATTTACTAGTTAGATAGGGATCTATAGTGCAATCGGCAAATAACACATGGGAAAGTACTTAAAAATCATAGTGTTCATTTAACATGTATTATTGTTAATTGATGGCGTATAAAACTATCATGTAAACCACACTACGTTATATTATACCGTTAATACGTATTGTATTATAATTTAAAATAAAATCGCAATATTAAGCAATTTTGGAATTGATGTAAAATCACAGATCAAACTCATATCTGAAGTGTCATGGGGCCAGTCGATAATTCAAAAAAGCTTTTGGCTTCGACCCATTAATGGCCCACTACTGGGCACGGGTCTCTCCTCTTGAGGAGGCCGAGAGCATACTCCACCACGCTGCACCAGTGCGGATTGGTGGAGGGGTTAGTGGCCAACCCCAGTGTCGGAAGTTTTCAAACCGCCCGAGGGCCTCCGACATGGCTTAACGACTTATCTTATGATAACAACCGGAACCGACGGCTTTACGTGCCCTCCGAAGCACGGAAACGCTCAAGAATTTTTCGCCACTAGCGGTCACCCTCACCCATCCAAATACCGACCGCGCCCGCTGTTGCTTAACTTTGTCGATCACTTAGGATCGACGCAAGCCGCTGGGCTATAAGCGCTTCTAATAAGCTTTATTTACCAATAAATAATTGAATGTGTTAATCATAAATACTATAATGAGTTATTATCAGTTAATTTAGTTAAAAACGCTTCCTGCGACCGATAACAGTCGTGTAGTCGTGTTATCACGCGTTGGTTTAATGTCGACGAAATAACCACGTCATAAATATTTCCTAATGTTGCATTACTTTTAATAATTTCTTTCTTTTTCTTCTCTCTTTCTTTGCCGGAAACGCGTCAGTGATGCCTTTGGTGTTGCTGATGTCCATGGGCGACGATAGCCACTTACCGTCAGGTGGATCGTCAGCTCGTTTGCCGGCTATTTCCATAATTTTTTTTATTAATTACTTATTTTTTATTATTACAATTAGTCAGTCAGTCAAAACAACCTATAATTGTCCCACTGCTAGGCTCGGGTCTCCTCTCACAATGTGAGGGGTACAGGCCATAGTCTACCACGCTGGCCAAGTGCGGATTGGTAGACTTCACACTCCTTTAAGAACATTATGGAGAACTCTCCGGTGTGCAGGTTTCCTCTCGATGTTTTCCTCACCGAAGCAAGTGATAATTAACTTGTAATACGCACATAATTTTGAAAATTAGAGATGCGTGCCAGGATTCGAACTCGGGCACCTACATTCGGGAGACCAACGATCAAACCGCTAGGCTAATCACTGCTTTAGTTTTAATGATATCGCTAGTTAATATGTTGAAATATGTTAATTAAAATATAATACATGAATAAAAAAATACTACTGTAGTCCTTGGCTTAAATTTTTTGACATTGACGACATATTTTTGTTATTTATTTGTCATTTTAATAATTTTATTAATTGTGAGGGATCACGGAGTTTTTTCATTATTTCTATTCCTAACATACACCATAATCTAATATTATTGTTTCTTTGTTTCAGATTAAATTAAAATTTGAGCTTACAAGATGACTGCCAGTTTGGATGCATACTGTATGAAGAATGAAAATTTATTAAAGAATGGCACTAATGGAAGTATAGTTAAACTAAGCCCAGATGTCAAATGTAAGAACAGACATTAAGTCTAGCGCTCATTCGATCCGTCGCATCGCATCCCTATGCAAAAAATTTCTAATTTATTTATACTTACAAATATTTAGGCACCGAAATGCATAAGAATACCTGCTCTGAAAATGTATTTACATTTACGTATTTAACTTTGCAGTAATGAGATTAAGGTCACAGAAAAAATATAAATTCTCAAACTAACCAGTGAGCGTGGGCCGTGGACGTAAGATGTTTTTAAAGATGGGGTGATTGTTTTCTAATCTAAATAAAACCGCAACCTTGATTAAATAAATTAAAGCGATATAGCATGTCACAATTAGGTTATTTTAATTAAAGTTTATATTAAGTTGCACTGAAATATATGTTCCCGTTTTCTTACAGTACATAAATTCACATTACCTAATACCGCCATGAGATTGCCTTCAATATGTGCCTTCCTTTTGGGAAAAATGTGTATTATACCTATGTTTGTGTTAGACTGTTCACAGTTAAACAATTGTCCGAATAATTCACGTTTTTTTTTAAGTTCCAAAATTTTCCGCTGTAAAGCAATCGTCACATTACAGTGCCATTGCATCTATTTTATTAATATATCTTATCGTTATTTTTTGTTACATGCCATCACAATGTATTATAATAACTAATAACGTCGCCAACGATTATTTCCATTCCATTTTATCCGTTATTTCAATCAATCTAAGTAGCATTAATTCTCAAAGTAACGAAATAGATAAATATTTTTCCAAAATAAATAAATATATAAGAAATAGATATTAGACTTTTCCAACAATTAAATTATTATGTAATGTGTTTTGTGTATCTGACATTATTATGTGAATTTAAATTATTATTATACTAGGTATATACCAAAATATATCTGATGTAGCTACCACTTTGTTCTATCCGAGTTTGAAACTTCATTCAAAATATTTTCAAATTATACATAATTCCAGTGGAATTATAGTTTATTTCCCGACTGTACTTGCCAGTGTGTGCCAATAGTATGTATGTAGATTGTGCGGAAAAAATATATTGATGCAGTAACCGGATTAAGTGTAATTTTATCGAGGAAGCCTAAAACACCTGCACCTAGATACATAGATATTAAAAATTATTTACTGCTTTCCAACAACAACATGGTTGAATTCCACCTAATGGAGTGTAAAGAAATGGACGAAGTTGAAGAAGTGAATGAAATTGAAGCGATTGTAATGAAACCAGTTTAATTAGAGCCTATTCACTGGTGCTGTAAAGACGCCTACATGGTGGAAATAACAATACAGGCAAAGTTTTGAAGGCCTTTTTCAATTTTTCGTGACAGTACAAAGCACTGAGAAAGACTCTTTTACAATTAGGTAAATTAAATTTATACGCAAACCTTCTTGGACCTTATCGCCATTTACTCAGTTTGGTTTATGGTGAAGTAATAGCACTTTATAAAAAATCAATGAAAGTATCCAATTACTGTCTCAATATAAATGCCTGAAAACAAAAATAGACGTATTAACCTACAATTATGTTATTTTTCACATTAAATATTAGTTTATTATTAATTTTATGAGCGAACTAAATAGTTGTATTTCTAAATTTTATTTTAGTCGTTAAGTTACTTTATTTGTTAGTGCATTTTTACTACTTGACCGGTTTTTATGTGTTAGTGTTCTAGAAAACTTATGTAACGTGATAAATTTATAAGTGTATGGTATATGTATAGCAAACGGGAAGTATAAATTGCGTTAAATTTTAGGCTCCTCTGAACTCCAAATGCATCGTTATACCATATATGTATATATGTATTTATAGACCAGGAAATCAGGTTAAGACTGTGAACTGAAATTGATATATTTTTTCTCTCCGCGGCGTATTATGTAGGTATGACTCACAATATGCATATTTTTTGCCAATATTTTGAGTTCGAGAAAGCCATGACAAATACGCATTACACACATTTATCCATGTTAGCTTTATAAAAATTTCGCTTAATTACTTGTTACTGTAATGCAAAAATTTTGTTACAAATACTAGCGTGTTCCCGTTGGACTATAATGTGAGTGCTTTCAATTCAAAAGTGAATAAACTTCTTCTATTATAAGTTAATAAGTTTTACCACCCAAGACTATATATACAAATAAATAAATTAAAAAAGCTGATTACTGGAATGTTTTTACTGTTTCAAAAATTTTGATATTACATATAATAATTGCTCTTTCTTCGCCTAATACTAAAAACTGATCGACTATCGCTTTGACTGCTGTGTCTCAAATTTATTGTTATTTTATAACAATTGGTATTTTATCGATTTTAATTTAAGATGAAATATTTTTCGCACTAAGCCCGCCGCTTAATAAGGTCTGTCGCACGGTAATATTTTTTTGTTCATTACTTGTAGATTCCTGCAAGTTAAAACGCAAGATATGTTTGTATGTATTTTTGTATGCATTTTAATATTTATGGATCATATAATATTATCTCAGTGTGATTGATAATTATTTTGTCTATTTCATAGTGACATTATTTTTTTACACTGCCTTTGTTGTCCCACTGCCTGTTCTAAGGTCAGTGTTGCCAGGTACCACATAATCATGGTAGATCTACCGTATTCAGCTTCGATCTACCGTAACGATTTTTAGTACGTTTTACCGTATTTTGACCCACACAAAAATCTGGTTTCAGTAGGAAAAACCTTAAATCTCATACAATCTACCGTAATCCAGTTTTTGAACCTGGCAACACTGCCTAAGGTTGACCTGAAAACGTTTTAAGCATTAATAGTCCGCCTTTTGTTCCTCAAGTAAAATATAAGGCTAAAAATACTAAATAAATAACATGCCGTGCGGCGCGCTCTTGTGTGCGCGGGTCTTTAATTTTAAGTAGAATAATTATTATAAAAAGTATTATTTTTCTACACTTCTTATTTTTTACTCGCATTTATTTTAATGGATTAATTTAATTAAATACATATCTGTTTAGATGTAACATGAAATGCAGTTTTATTTCGTGTTCTATTTCATTGGATAGTTTTTTTTACAGGACTACAAAATGTCTAATCATTTAGGACTGGGAAACCTTAACATATGTTTTGGGTGCATTACTGAAGAGTTAGAGGGTGTTGAAAGCGCGGAAGTGACGATGACCATTTACTACCAGAAACAAGAACTATTATTAATTTATAAATTAAATTATATACCACCTTAAAATAGGGCTTTGCCTTGTGGTCATAATCAATAATCATTTTTTTATTCTCTGATTGTTGAAAAAAATACTGACTTTAAAATCCATCGCGGTTACGGTATATGGTTGTTACAGACTCTAGCTCCATATACATAATATATTAGCATGCCGAGTGTATGCCTACTAATGGTTATGTTATGATACATTGTAAGAAATAAAACGAAGGATTAAAATTAAATATACTTATTTTATTAAGCAATATTTATTTTGTACATTCTTGCAATAGTGACACTATTCAATCTGAGCTTGGATTCCGTTCAGAATCAGACAAATTATTTCAAGAAAAGAGAGGTCTCTTTTTTCCTCTTGGTTATTCTGTTCTCCTCTTTCTTCTCGCTCCTTTTGGCCAGTTGTTTTGGATATCGACTGATGTAATGTTCTGCGGCTTCAGGCGAGGTCCGGCGCCCACAGCTTGAGCGTGCGGTCGTACGACGCGGTCGCGATAAATTTGTTGTCGTACGATAAGTCGCAGCTCATAACCTGTGCCCACCCAACAAAAACTTTTAGTTAAAAGTTGATAATATCGCACGCTCAGTGGAAAAAAGCATAAGGTGAAAATCGCAATTTTCCAGGAGAGTAAAAAAACTGCTAAAATGTCAGTAGTCAAAGGAATTTACATTACGATTTCTTGCCAAAACCGTTAAGATTAATGATAAAAATTTGAAAAAAAATTGAGCATAATATGCCGCTTTTGTCCCTCTATCCAATCATATTAATAACTAAAATTCAACGTAAGACGACTTATATGCTTTTTTTCCATTGAGGGTGCGATATTACTCCTCGCTCTGAGTGAATGGTGAATATTTGAACACATCTTCAATACGATAACATTAATTGGTTATTGCAATATTACAGATAAACAAATTCGTCAAAATGTTAGTATACTTTGTCGGATAAATGTGAAATTTTAATAAACTTAAAACTTGGATAGCGCCATAATCTTCCCTGTAATGCTGGCCACACACGATCATGTATACTTGTCAAGTTTGCAGCGGACTTGACGCGGCATCCAGTAAACTTGACGGGGTATGGCCTAGTATGGCTATCTGGCCATATAGCTATCTCATGAAAACTGGATGCATCAAGTCAAACTGCAAACTTGACAAGTACAATATGACTTATTTTATATGACATTTGCAGTAGTATTTGTCTTATTTTGCATTTATCCGAAAAACTATAGATACCTTCTTGACTTAAAAAGTATGGTCAGAAGTACTCTGGGGTGTCAGTGTCAAAGTTCAAATTACCTTATTGTCATGTCCGGACAGTGTCCTGAGCGGGTGCCAGGCGGGGTTGGACCACAGCTTGGCGCTCTTGTCGTACGATGACGTCACCAGGAAGTGCCCGTGGCTTCTCTGGTACCGCACATCTTCAACAATACACAATAATTACGCTACAAACTCATAGCCCCACACTAGGATTCTCTATGTCGATGGTTCCATAGACAACACACGAAGACAAGAACGCACACACCCAGACCGATAATCGAAATTCAAAATTTCAAACTCATCGTTCAATTTTCACCTCGCTGGGAATCGAACCCATTAATTAAATGAAAACAGTCTTGTTTATTTAAAGAGCCGATTGCTTGCAGACGAGTCATGTGATAATGGTGGACATCATTAACACCAAAGGCAACGCTAATGCGTTGTTGGATGAAGTGGGAATTCCGCATTATTTCTGTCATCGCGACCAAAACATGTACAAAACATTTAAAGCCAGGCAGGGCTTAATTTACACTTTATTAGAACTTGAAGATGAATGAAACTTTACACCAAAAACTTGTTATATTCGAGTTTAGTTGCTTCTCGACTTCAAACTGATTCATCGCGTGGTTAATTTTATTTAATTTCAAAAAAGCTCACCGCTTATCAGATGCGTGTGCGCAGGAATAGTGTAAACGGACGCCCGCTTCCTCAAGTCCCATATTTTAACCTGTCAACAGAATAAAACTGTAAAGGTCGATGCATACGTAACATGTTTTTACCCCGTACGGGACGGGACGGGAGGTGAAATTTTGGAAACATCGTTTCATATAAAATGTAAACGATAGCGCATACGCCGCGGAGGCACGGACCGGACGGGAACGGGGCACACACGTATATTTATGCCTCGTCCACGTCCCGACACCACCCCGTCCACGTTACGTTTGCAGCGACCTTAAAATAATTTATTTATAACCTTAAATATATTTTAGTATATGGCTTATAGAGTCACCAGTGTCTCCTTTTATAGAGGTTTAGCGTACAGGACCTACGACAAACAAGCGAGATGATTGGTCATCTTCACCCATGGACATAAACAACAAAGAATTCATCAATGTGTTTGCTCTAAGCTTCGCGTGACACGGTGACGTCACGCTATCGGAAGTTTTTTACATAGTTCGCATATAATACAGGTCCGAACTAGAACTGTTGGATTTCGGTCGCTCCCCTGGCATGGCTACGTAGCCATCCAGTTGTTTCCCCTAACCCTTTGTTAAAGGCTTAAAGGTTATCGGACAAGAAAGAAAGAGAAAAAAAGAGAAGACAAGAGAAACAAAAGTGTATCACTGAATAATGATTTTAAATAATAATAAATGCTTACACACTCATACCCCCGCAGTAGGTTTTTACCTGTGTCGCGGGTGGCATGGAAGGGACGACACATACAACATATCACAATAACACCCACGACCCGAGTACAAATATTTATCTGTCACATAAATATCTGCCCCGGCCGGGAATCGAACCCGGGACCCCTCGCTTCACAGGCAGGGTCGCAACCAACTAGGCTGCAGGGTCGTCACAATAAATATAAATGAATGAATACAATTTAGACTGATGGTCCATGATAAAGTACGGCCGACGTATCTTGGCGCGTCTGAACTTCGCGCAAAAGGCTGCGCAGTAACATAATTCGGCAATGGTCGGTACGCGGCGTATTATGTCTCAGTCACACGTTAGAATGATGTTCGTGTCGCTATCTCTGTCTTACATGCTCTAAAGTTCGCAAAGCCTATGTTCAGACGCGCCAAGTTACGTCGGTAGTGTACCTGATGGTCGGCGGCGCCGGTGGCCAGCTGGTGTCCGGCGGGGCTCCAGTCGGCCGCCAGCACGGGCCCCAGGTGCCCCTCCAGGAACATCACGCAGCGCCCCGTGCGCAGGTCCCACACGCGACCGAACGCGTCCATGCCACTACACCAATGATATTAAACTATAGATACGTTATGCCCTTACAAATCAATAAAAAAATCTGTTCCGACCGAGCTACAAAACACACACACGTTTATCTTTTGTTTCACTACATCAATCACTATTACATTGGTAAATTATGTAAAAGGGATGGCACTACTAAAACCATAATAGTGAAAAAGACAGCTAGACGGCCTCACTCTGAGGCAGCTATCAACTGTCTGAATTAAAATCGCTCCACTTGTCTAAATTCGACTGACATAATTTCAGCGCCATCTTGGCATATCTTGTATGTAATATCATTGCACTACACACGACATACATTACCCCCAACACGACAACACAAACAATATTGTTAGGAATCATTGAAGTATTATTACTATCGTATAGAACCGCGCGACACCGCGAACACCATGTATGTCCCAATGCATTGGCGCCACGTGGCTTTAATCTTCAATGGATTCGTTCGATTTTGAAAAGAGAACGGGGGCTTAATTTTGAAAATCGAACCTCCCGGCGGGACACACATTTTGTTCGAGATGTCTGTTCTATGACATTATACTTCAATGTTAGGAATGTAAAGAGTGCGCGTTGTGGTGATATCGCACATACATACATCACACGGCGTCAGTTGCATATATACAATGCTCCGGCCTCCGACTGGATCAGTTGGGGCTCGGCCACCCCCCAAGCAACACCACTTCGCCTAAAGCCTACCGCATGCACACAATTTTTAGTCGTAAGTACTACTGTTTAGTATATGGAAGCTACGCAAAAGTAATTTACGACATTCACCACTAGCATTTGCATTTGAAAATCACCTTACATCTTCTACTCTCGTTTTTTGATCATTTATCTACTAGTGGTAAAATTTGGGTAAAAAAATAAGTAAAAATTTTTCCCAACACCTACTACTATGCTTGAATAACTACTAAACTTGAACTTGAAACTTTGAATTGACTTGTCTTTATTAAAGACTAGGAAATCGCCCTTGCTTAGCTTCGGGAAAAATAGAAAAAATATATAATATAGCCTATGTCACCCGGGGATAGTGTAGCTTCGCAACAGTGAAAGAATTTTTCAAATCGGTTCGGTAGTTTCGTAGCCTATTCAATGCAAACAAACAATCAAATCTTTCCTCTTTATAATATTAGTATAGACAAAGTCGCGATCACCAGCTTGTATATAATAGGTATACAGAAATAATAATTATGTCATAACATCTCACCCGGTGGCGGCGAGGGAGCCGTCGCACTGGAACGCCACGCTGTACACGGCCTTCGCGTGCCCCTCCTGGTGGAGCACCTCCGTCGCTGCACATACAGGCAAACAAACATCGTTATAACAATATTCTGGACTACCCTCTTACCTGATTAGTAGACAAATATTTAGGGTAGAAACATAGAATAATGCTGAACACACATACGAGGGGCGGCTGAAAAGTTCTGAGCCTAAGGTACTTGCAGTGGTACTATTTACTCATCCGATGGGTCACTACTTGAACGACATCTGACCACTATATAAGCGAAGTTTCACGTCATTAGCTTCATTACGCTTTGAGTAATTAAACCATGAACATCACCATGTCTGAGTCATCGCTGCACTTAACGAAATTTGAGTATCGCGCCGTCCTTAAATTCCTCGTAAAAAAGGGGAAAACAGCAAAAGAAATTTTCGAAAAAACTTCTAGTGTATACTGGGAACCCGGACCGTCGTCAGCCACGGTTAAACGATGGACACGCCTATTCCAACAAGGCAGAGAGACTCTGGAAGATGACCCCCGCTCGGGTCAGCCGAACACCGCAGTCACTGATGAAAACATCGAAAAAGTAAAAAAATTTGTACTGGACGATCGCCGAATAAAATTGTGGCAGATAGCAGGAGAACTGGGCGTCAGTAAGAAACGAGTTGGAGACATTATGCAAAATCATTTGCATATGAATAAAGTCAGTGCGCGTTGAGTGCCAAAAATGCTCACGCCACTTGACAAGCAGCGGCGCGTTGAAACTTCCGAAGAATTTTTAGACTTGTGCAAGGATAATTTGGAAGAAATTTTAACTCGTATTGTCACCGTTGATGAAACGTGAATCCGACTATATGATCCAGAATCAAAACAGGAGTCAATACAGTGATAGAGAAGGGGAAGAGCCGCCGAAGAAGTTCAAGGTGGGAAAATCAGCTTCACAAACTCATGGCCACCATTTTTTGGGATTGCGAAGGAGTTTTGCTCATAGATTACCTTCCAAAAAAAACTACAATGAATGCGGAGTATTGTGCTGGGCTTTTAAAAAAAGTTCGCGAAGCCATTGTCGAAAAAAGAAGAGGCAAAATCAACCAAGGAATTTTATTTTTGCAAGACAACGCACAGGTTCACACGGCGCGCATTGCGAGGCAAGCCTTGCAAGAAACTGGCTTCAATGAATTGAACCACCCTTCCTATAGTCTAGATCTGTCGCCTGGCGATTATTTTTTAGTAAAAAATTTTAAAAAAGACCTACGGTGACGAAGATTTGGGGATGCTGAAGAGATGAAGGCGGCCGTTAATGAACATTTTCTAGCCAAAGACGCGGGTTAGTTTTTATAAGGGATACAAGCCCTCTATAAAAGATGTCAAAGGTGCATTGAAGTCCAGGGGGACTATATTAAAAAATAAATTTTATTTAGATTTTTATCTAGACTTTTAATGCCCTAGGCTCAGAACTTTTCAGCCGCCCCTCGTACCTATATCACCATTCACTATTAATGGACACACACGTTTAGAAACCATCTCGGCACCGCATCCGAGTTCTATATGTGGTTCGATTATTGTATATGACTTCGCACAATGTCATCAGCAGAAGGAAGATTGTTGGATGGTTTTCACTATATTCATACAAATAAATAAAATTGGAGTGTCTGTTTGTAATATTAAAACAACCGCTTTTTATTAAGTGCATTTGGATGTATACAGATTAAATTTACCAAAACAACATTTTTTTAGAAATTTTTGTCTGTTTTGGCTAATCTCTAAAATGGCTGGACCGATTTTGACGAGACTTTCACTGGCAGATAGCTGATGTACCAAGGCTACTTTTATTTTAGAAAAAAAATAGTTATAGAAAAAAAATCGCGATACGAAGTTCGCCGGATCAGCTAGTAGTTCAATAAAGAAAGAAAAGTATGAAATGTTTATTTCACCTTAATTATTTAAAAATATACACGGAAACAATACAATACAACACTTAAATGTAAGGTGAAAAGGGTTCACGCTCAGCATTATGGTCGCGGAAAAACCACGGCCGCTGGTTTTCAGAATGACCCTCAAATTGTGCAGTTCGGATGATTGAGGGTAACGGATGATAGGTGTTATGTAGTTCCCCTCACCAGTCTCCAGGTCCCACAGCCGCCAGGAGTGGTCGAACACGGTGGCGGCGAGGAAGCGGCCCGACGGGTGGAACTCCACGCGCGCCACGCGGGCCGGCGCGTGCCCCTCCAGCGACGCTAGCGGAGACTCACTGGTAACAAGAAAGAAATAAATTATTTATTTTGCAAAGCATATGCAACAGGTTGCAAACTGTCATTTAAAACAGCAATAACGTAAGTTTACAGTTATATGTATTGACATAATCTGTTGCAGCTCTGCTCTACAAAAAAGGTACGCACTCAGCAACCGTTTTCAGTGCAACCTTTTTTTGTATCGCTGTTCGGACGAGTAACAGCGATACAAAAAAGCGAGTTTTACATTAATTTGCCTTTCGACAGACTGGAAATATTTATAATTATTCGTCTTTCTTGCATGATATTACATTGGAAATAGATAATAAGAAAAATTACTCATCTTAAACTCTCATACAGGTGTGTAAATGAAATATAAATATTTGACAATTTTTAATTTTGCGTAATGAAAATAATATTAAAAGAAAATTATTAAAAAAATATAAAGTATCGATACATACGTAACATGTTTTTACCCGGACGAGACGGGACGTGAAATTTTGGAAACATCGTTTCATATAAAATGTAAACGATAGCGCATACGCCGCGGAGGCACGTACGGGAAGGGGGCACGCACGTATATTTATGCCCCGTCCACATCCCCTCCAAGTTACGTATGCAGCGACCTTAAAATGTAGATTAATTTAAGTAGCACTAAATCCCGTGTATAAGCTATGTATAAGTGAAGTCACCTGACGAAGTTCCACAGGTGCACGCTACCGTCGTACGCGCAGGACGCCATCGCGCACTTCTCAGACTTCTCATCGATCACTTCCATTGCTTCTGTCGCTTCAGGATCTTGCTCTTTGGATGACTTGATCTGATGACAACAGAAACATGTTTTGTTACCTTCATCAATATTAGTCGTAGTACATGAGTTATTAGTATTGAATGCAAATTTAATGTCATAAATTATTTATTGCATAAAATATAAATGAATTAGTAAAGCGCCCGCTTCACTTTGGATACCTAGTACCCGTGAAGCAACTAATGTTTAGTCAGCGGTAGAAATGTTGAAATGAAATAAGTTTTATTCGAAGTAGGTTTGTTACAAACACTTTTCGAAAGTCACTCAACGCCATCGCTTCAACAAATCCCTACCGTGAGTGGTCCCGGGAGAAGAAGCGGCAAGAAACTCCCGGGATGTTTTTTTTTATTATTCCTGTTCATACAAAATTCATGTTTGTATTATAATCATAAGCCATTCGGAAGAAATTTCTTAAATAATGATGAAAACCACATCAAAATGCGTTGAGTAGTTTAAAAGATCTAAGCGTAATAGACTTTTATACAATGTAAAGATAAATAAAATTAAAAGATTATTATAATTTCACAGCTGTTGTTGTAGTCATCATCATATTATTATCAAATATATTTAATTATTATAACACACATTACATATTTGTCCGGTGTTTGTATTTGACCTTGAATTCTTTAGCAACTATAATTAGCTTGTCTGCTCTAAAGTAGACTTTCTTTCTATTTATCTCCCTTTCTAGGCCGGCAGCGCTTCGGTGATACGTTTATTGTCGCTGATGTCCATGGGTAACCACCATTCACCATCAGGTGGATCGTCAGCTCGTTTGTTTCCATATAAATTTCCATAAAAAAAGAAGTAATATAAAAAGCGTGTTACCATATTAACAAAGTGTGGTGGTATGGTGGCCTCTGGGTGGAAGACGGCGGCGCTCACGTTGCACGTGTGGCCCTTCAGCGTCCGGAGCAGCGTGCAGTCCGGCACCGACCACACCTTGATCAGGCCTGACCTGCAGGTGGGAGACGGGGTACTCATTGAGGAGGCCATGGTCATAAGGGGTATGTTTTAGGACCTTTACAACACCATCGTTTTGTATCTTCTATTAGTAAAATAGATTTTTTAACGTCAACCACGTTAAATATAATTTAACTCATACCACAGAATTCTTAATGTACCTATTGGTACAGAAAGGTCAAATCATTTAAATAAATAGTGACTCTTGCTCCAACACAATAAAGTTTAATTCAGGTCGCACAGTGCTGCTTTAACAGACAGTCAACAGACATTGCCTCTCTTTCTAATAATAACTCTCATCCTTACTAACAAGGTCAGGGTCTTCTTTTTTTGTGATGACATGTGTGATAGATTACAAATGTATGACACGGCATGGCAGCTCTTCTGAAATTGTCCCGACACGTCGAACACGGCACGTACTTGTAACATCATGCCAAAAGTGCGGAGTGCGCCTGGCCTGCTCATCAAGGCAGCACATACATCATGAAGGCTTACCAACTGGAAGTGATGAGCATTTGACTGTCGGAACTGAATCTACAGAAGCTAATGGGCCGAGTGTCACCGATCTGAAGAAGACAAAAATAAATATTAAACGAATGAACGAACGAATGAGGAGATTAGTTACATGCAAAGATGAGGTGTGTAAAAAGTATTTTTTGATAAGTCGATTGACACTACTGTTTGCGTAATGAGCAACAAGTATAAGAGCTGACCTGACTGCAGTAGATAGACATGGCGGAGGCCTTCCTCTGGGACTCCTGCTTGGCGGCCGCTCGCACGCTGCCCGCCAGCTGCAGCTCCTCGCGGGCTTTTGTTAACCTGCAACCAATTTATACCTATTTTATGAGTTATACCCAATAATTTGAAAATAGAAGTGTGTCGGAACATTGACACAAATGTGTTTCAACAAAGCAAAAAGTAACACCATCTCTTTCTCTCTTACTAACTGCGTGAGATCAGCATATTGAATAACATGTACTGCGCACAATTAATGTGCCACAGTATTTAGCGCATTGACCATTTCCTGAATATACAAGTCAATGGCTTCCTGACACATCGAGTGCTTAAGTTTACCAAGAAAATCTGTATAATAATAATAATAAACGCTTTCACACTCATAACCCCGCAGTAGGTTTATACCTGTGTCGCGGGTGGCATGGACGACACATACAACATATCACAATAACATCCATGACCCGAGTACAAACATTTATCTGTCATATAAATATCTGCCCCGGCCGGGAATGCAACCCAGGACCCCTCGCTTCGCAGGCAGAGTCGCTACCAACTAGGCTACATGGTCGTCATGAATACACAAATAACCTAAGAGTACAATACTGACCGCGTCTTAGCTCTAGGCAGCGAGTACCGCGCGATCCACAGCCGCGCGCCCCGCAGCTCGGGGGGCCCCTCGTGATACCACGTGCCCTCCCGGCCCCGGTCCCGCTCTATCCGGGCCTCCTCCTCTTCTAACTTCTTGTTTATCGCGTCCTCACCGAGGCTAAAGATTCAATTAAAGAATCATATTTTAATTGTACATATTCAAATTGAGTCTCGATATACAAAACCCAAATTAGAACTAAATCTGAATTGATTCTCAATATATTCAAGACTATCAAGCATTAACTTATGCTCCATTTTTTAGCTTAGTCCTAATACATAAACAATCTTACAGTATCTTTTTATTGTAATTAACCGACTTCAAAAAAAGGAGGAGGTTCTTAATTAGACTGTATTTTTTTTTGTTTGTTACCTCAGAACTTTCGACTGAGTGAATTTTGATGATTCTTTTTTTAATCTAAAGCTAGTGCTTGTCATGTGGTCCCACTTAAATTTGAGCGAGATCTGACAATGGCATCCACGTCAAAAGCATATAAGTCTTAAATTTGCATTAAGTATGTGTGCGATAAATGGACGAATAACTCAATATCACCCCAACTTGCGATGTACTTCATTTGAAGTCGGTTATTTTTTTGTTAAAATTTTAGATTATTTGTAATTTAAATATAAGGCTGACACAAAATGAAAATGATTTTTAGTAGTGACAAGATTATTTACCAAATAAGACTTTTAGATGTAAAAAATGGACTACAAATAAAAGTTAATTATTAATAGAACTCACTAGCTAAGCAAGTCTCTCAAGCGGACTCTCCTCTCTGCAGGTCCTTCTCCGAAGAGGCACACTGGTTCGCCAAGCTGACGGAGGCTCCTTCGTACCTAACCATAAAACATATACAAATACATTTTGCATCATCCAATAATTATGTGATATTTTGAATGTTCAATTCAAAAATCAGTTTTTTTTCCTCTAAATATTTAGAGTGTTATATATTATATTAAATAAATATTTTCTGATTATGTTGTATTAAATAAACATTTCCAGGTTGTAGTGAATGAATGTAATAATTTTTAGTGGAAGTGTGTTCAATTTTAAATTAGACAATCTTAACAGAACAAACTCTAGTAAAAAGTAAAGGATAATTTATGTTTTGTCCAAGAATGGTGTCTATGTGTGCACTCCTGGAGTGCAAGATGAAGGAAGTTAACTATCTAGTTAACTATATAGTTTTAAAGTATCTATTTAGTGGTGATATTAGGCACCAAGTTGCATACTGACGCTTGAAAGGAAAAATTGACTAAGCGACATTGAGCTAACTTTACAGGAGAGCAGTTTAAAGTTGTAATTTTTAGAAAAAAATCATTTATTTTTTTATAATCCTCCTACCAACATTATTCTTACTGTGTTGGAATCCTTATTTTATCATCTATATTGTAGCATATACAACAACTTTTCAAAAATTTCAACTTTAAACTGCTCTCCTGTAAAGTTACCTAAATGTTGCTTAGTCAATATTTCTTTTCAAGCGTTGATATGAAGTGTTCCAGGGTAGTAGGTATGCTGTTCCGCAAAAAAGTTTAAGTGACTTTAATTACCTCATCGTCATCAGTAGACACATTTAGCTGACGAGCCTTCCGCCTCCTCTCAAACTCTTCCAGAAGAGCCTTCTTATCTTTTGACATTTCATCTTCTAGGTCCATATATTCTAAAGAACGACAATAAGAATACTCAAAATGAGAAAATAATGTGTGTTTGATATTTAAGTAGGATTTAATTAGCATAACGAATAGGAATTAACAGAGGTAGGAAAGGTAGAAGAAGCATAAAAAGAGAAATACTTGCCACTAGAAATCTGTATATCCCCAAACTCTTTTCCGCTAGTCTCCTCAACTCCCTCCCGAGACGCGGCCGCCAGCGCTGCCAGACGGGCTTTCTCCTGCTCCTCCAGTGATCCATAATGAACCGTCTTCGGCTTCTTCGCCAGGATTATATCTTCGTCGTCCGACATTTTAGGTTATGTTTTGTTTACTTATGAATAATATTGCTTGTGTTAGGGAAAAGAATTAATACGTACTAAAATTATATAATTATTGCGTTAAACTATAATAAAGCATTTGCTAAGGGGGCAAACTCTGTTATATTTCTGTAACCAATATTTACATTGATTGATGTAAATAAAACAGGTTACATTTCCATTCCGTTTCACGTTAAGACCGTTAAGTTAGTGTTCACAGAGTACTTAATCACTACGTTAGTGTTAATTACTTGAGATTGAATTGTTTGTTTATGTAATATTATTTAAAGACATTAAACGATGGCTATAATGTTAATATTGCATCAATTCAATATTTTTACTAACGGGATTATCTGGATCAATTAATAATACTACATCATTATAGAAATATGTAACACTAAAATTAAGTTAAGACAAGTAACGGAACGTGAAAAAACATAGACAAGTATAATTTAAAATTATTTTTCTTGACGTGCAGCACAGTGCTGCCATGTACTTAGTTTACTTACTTTAGTAGTTTGTATTAAAAAGTTAAGTAAAATCAGATAAACAGACTCTAAAAATAGTATGATAAAATTATTTCAGGTATTTGAGAGGACTTAGCCTGGGAATACACGTCCGATTTTGTTTCCGATTGTCTGATCAGACTATCTGATCGTATTTACTCGATACACGTCCGATTTTTGCGTCAGACTTTTTCTGAACACAGTCGTTCTCGAGCTGTGAGAGCAGTAAGTGCTTGCTTGCCAGAAAGAAAAGATGGACGGCGAATGAAAATTATGGTTACTTATTGCATATTTGCTCGTGTTAGCGCGAAAGAATAAATAACGTCGCTATTGGTTTCAATATTCAATTTCAATTCAGATTGATAAAGTATCAATCTGACAAGACTTACCGAGAGTAATTTCTACTTAAAACATCCAAAATTATGGAGATACTCCGAAAAGTTCTTTAATTGTTACAGAATGAGTATAAGCTCTTTTAACGTACTTTTGTACTTGAATAATTCTGGACAACAAAATAACTGACTTCATTAAAAGGGATGAATCAAAAACTACTCGTCAGATCTCGCTACATGGTCCCACCACATGAAAAGCATCAGCTTTCAAGCGAGAACTTTCTAGCGTCGGTGTTTTCGGAAATAAGCCCTTCCCCCCCTTTCCCCGCACGAGTGATCCTATAAGGGTTCCGTTTTTCGTTTTTTTGTGCGGAACCCTAAAAATACAGTTGAATTAAGAACCCCTCCTTTTTTTGAAGTCAGTTAAAAGTATCCCATAACCAAGTACGTTTTTCTACGCCCATAATAAGCCATTCGATGCGTACGTTCACTGTCACGCTAGAGAGTAAACTGGCAAGTCGGAAGGAGGAATCGGACGTCTATTGGTCTCTGTAGAAAAGTATGCAGACCGCACCTTCAGACAATCGGATCGGCCATAAAATCGTAGACGTCTTGGCGCTGTTTCCGACTCGGACGTCCGATCCTACTATCTGATCGGACGTGTATTATGTATTCAAACAAATGTATGGTACGAGGGCCTTCCGATTGTCTGATCAGACTATCTGATCCGACGATAAGAGAAAAATCGGACGTGTATTCCCAGGCTTAAAGAGAACGAACTTTTGATTGGTATGAGTACAAACTTTATTTATAAAAGCCAAAAAGTTTACGTCCAAAACAGATGTCAGGGCGGCAATCGGCCATAAATCGGCATACAAAAATATTTTTGTACACTATGGATCGATGTTTACGTCAAATAGATGAAACAACGTTTTAGCGTTTATAAACAATTAATAAACCAATAATTACATCAAACCGTTGTTATATAAACAGTTGAAGACCAATATTTACAATCCAATCACTGTACGGTGCAAAACTGAGGACAAAATCTCGATGAAGTGAAGGTAACCTCAAAGCTGCGATAAATTTGATTTTGTGTTGTATTCTGGTTTATTATTGGAGATATGGCTCTGCAGCTGTCTAGACGAGAAGTCGAGGAGCTGCGCTCGTCGCTGGACCGCGCTATTTACCGGACGATCGGAAAATCTGACGGGTCGCTTCTGTCCACCGTTTCATCTTGTTTGACAAATGGGTGAGTTAACGCTATTAATAAAATTGTAATGTAATCAGGTTCTAAATCCATTCGGGACAATATTCATATTGATTTCCTCATTACAAAGTACAGTAGGAAAAACAGGTAAGTAGAAAATATCGAACATTAAACGCTACTATAGTAACTACTTTCATATCATGTCATTTAAGTACTTGTCGGCTTATACCTAACATTGCTTAATTGCCCTTATTTACAATTTTATAATTTGAGTTCTGTAAGATGTTCTTGGTTATCACTTCTGTCATTAACATAGGGTATGCAGTATTAATCTTGATTCAATTAATTAACCCTTTGATTAATGTTGAACACACATATCGCACCCCTAGATGAAGACTCCGGTAAATCAAAAAACTTAATTTTTCAGAAATACCGAAAAACTGATTTTAGAATAGTTAGGAAAGATATCAAAAATCTAATAATATATACATAAAGGTACCATTTTATAATGCTTTTTGAATTATTTTATTTGTATATTGGCTGTTAAAATCCTAAGAAAATCGAGATTTTTTAGTTACTCTACTTTTGCAGCAGGAGTAAGCTACTTTTTTGTGCACTAAGTAGAGTTACTTTACTTTATCTGAAATAAAAATGAGATAGGTACATTACTTTTCACCTCAGAAATAAGATAAAACTTTTTTTTGAGGGTTTTGTTATGCACAACCTGGTAAGCTTAGGAACACTAGCTTTAGTTTTTATTTTTATTTAAGTGCATTAAGCACTAAAATGGTTAAATGGTAGAAATAAAACAATTGTTTATGCAAAAAGTTGTTATAATTGTATTACAGCAAAAATTAGTTTGTACTTAGTGTTATAAAAATATTATGTCCTATAAAACAAACTGAGATCGTACTCGACTTATTATAAATAAATATTAATTATTCGTTTTTAAATAATCACATAAATGTACTTTAAAAAAAATATCTCTTTTATACTTTAAAAAATTCTTATTTCTTTTACCTGTCATTACAAAATCCTAAAATGTACAGCTACTGAACTAATATTAGTTAGAATGTTACTGCTCATCTAGAATTAACGAAGATTCTAAAATGCTGGGTGGTGAAGTTCCTTCAGCTGGCAACTCAGGCTCCTTTACTATATTGAGCATATCCTTACCAGGTGATGACAGATTTCTTACTTCTTAGTGGCCAGGGTCCTCTTTTTATGCGTTTATCAATTCTAACATGAGTTTTTCACGGCCTTTTATTGTCCTAAAAATAAACAATGTTCATATTCAATAATAAATCAAGTAAAGTCAACCAACTCAAAAAATCCAAAAATATCACGTATTGTTTTTCATAACTTTATAACGAATAATAAAATCAATTAAAAATGTCATTAACAACCTATTTCTCTATTTAAAGTACATATATCACTAAACAGACAAGAATAAATGAAGTTAGAATTAAAATTCAACAAAACTACGTTAAATCGAAATTTAGGTTTACTTTCATGTAAATCTGAGTAAATCAAAATATCAAAAAAAAATTGCAATATAGTCTCATCTAAACCCCTAAAAATCGAAATAAACTATTTTTATTATCAGTGAAATTTCAGCAAAACCCAATCATCTCAAAATAAACATGAAACTTACCTAACTAATTTCACGTAAACTCCTGCAACTCAAAATATCCCACTATGCAATCGTACTCCACCTGCGTCGACCGGGAGACAACAAAAAATGGTGGAGTAGTGTTCGCGCCGTTTGGGGTAAGGTCATTCAAGTAAAGCAGCACTTCGTGCCATTTTTCCACAACGGTTTAAGGTATCGTTACGTGAGTTATATCTCCGTGTAGGTATTCGAGTCAGCAATTTGAAAACACCACTAACTCAAAACGCATACTTTTTGATTTAGTGGGGTTTTCATCTAGGGGTGCGATATATCCCCACCGTACGCGCCGAATGTGCCGCATTTGTATGAAATCATGAGGCCGCATATGTTATCCGCATTGAGCTCTCATATGATTTCATATGGTACGAATATATGCGTTCACCATTAAAATCCATTTATTAAAAGTTGTATTGGGTTACGAGGCTTGAAAAAAAATTCTTATTTTTCTGTATTAATAATACACTCAAACATAATTCGCAGTATCTAAAATTATTAGCAAGTAAAACTGATAAAAAAAATTTGCAACAATACGAAATTCGTAAGAACTAAGCATTTTGTAAACATATTTTCTAGTTTTCTTTTTACTTATATTGTGTGATTTCTAGTCATAAGTGATAATAAAGTTAAGTAAATAAAGAAAAAGTATTCTTAAAAAGAAACCATAAGTTAAAACGTTAAATAACACACAATCAAATTATCTCAATAGTTGTAAGGGCACATAAAAACCAAACTTTGCACTCTATCTCCCGTTGCAGGTACGAGCGGCGGAAGATCATTGACAAAGTATCAGCACACATTGACTCAAAGAAGGCTAGCAAGCTTGCAGACAAGGTCTTGGCCCTTGCACAGGAGTTTGTGTCTACTGCAAAGACTCAGAAGAGGAAACACGAGTCAGAGAAAGATAGAGATGTTAAAAGGTGGGTTTTCTTCTTTAGCGATAAGGCCGCCTGTTGTACCTACAATTTAATCTATAAATTTAAGTCATTAATGTATATTGGTGTACAATAAAGAGTTTTGTTGTTGTTGAAAACTAATAAGTATCAATAAATGAGCATGTAGCTGTGGAAGCTCCCAAGCCCCTTTTGTTTAGTCCTTGTCGCCTCTTGAAGAGAAAAATGCTGGATTCAGTTTAGACCTGCAAAATAATGCCTATAAGTCTAGAAATTACATCAAAACCTATGCTGTAGTAAATATTATAAACTAAGTGTACATAGACATTAATACCACAAAATAGAGATACAACAGCATAAGCAGAACGAGCCCTCCAATGTGGATACATACTAATTTATTCTATGGTTCATACTTATTTCTATGGTTATTATAGATGTGATACAAATGTCACTTTATTAAATAAATAATGGTACATGTTTTTAATCTAATAATTTAATTTAATTTAATGAAATTTAATATAATGTAAAATAATTGTATTTTAATATAATGTTCTTATTTTTAATTTAATTTAATATTATGTATTTTATTTCTAATTTATATAAATCTCATTAATATGTTATATGGAATTATGTAATTACCTTAGTGACATCTTCGTATTAAGAAATATGATCCCTAGTTGATTGAAATAAAGATATTATTATTATGTTACACCATTTAAATTGAATTGCAGGTCACGCCATGACGATAAATATGAAGCGCGCGACGACAAGCGCGACAAACAAGAGAAAGATAAGGATAGAGACAGAGGAAAAGATAGGGAGATGGAGAGAGAGAAGGAAGTTCCCGCGTCGTTTGGGAATGGCGTGGAACTGCCTTCGATACTGCCTGACGGAGAGACGATTGGATCGAAAATGGCTGGACTTAGTGCAGATAAGATAAAAGTATTTGTCTATTTCTTTACTTATAACTTGCATAAATTTTTTCTTCTTTTTTGACCGATTTGTTAGTTTATGTTATAAATTACTCAAAAGTCTCAATATGCGACCTATGTTGATATGTGGGGACGACTGTTTCCTTACAGAAAAGTTACGTTTCTTACTTAATTCAGTTTTTGCTAATTAGTTTTGTTACAAAGTAGTATGGAACTCACGGCGTGTTTGAATCGCACTAGCCCGGTCTATTTCTTTATAAAAAAATCTATTTATATATCAACCAGAATTGATAGATTACTTGATTGAAAGATTGCTATTAGAAACCTACTAGGTATTAGGTACTAAAATCCTTTTAACATCCATTTATTTCATAACAACCTGTTTTATTATTAGTACTGGATTTGAAGTCACTTGAAAGCCCTACAATCTTATTAATCCCTATACCCACAGCTAATGATGGCGAACGCTCAACGCGAGATCGAGGAGCGCAAGCGCATGCTGACGGCCATGAAGAGTGACGGCGGCAGCAAGCCGGGCGTCAACGCGGCGGCGGCGGCGGCACAGCAACTCAAGTTGCAGCTACAGAGTGCCATACCGCCACCCAGCGTCATCAAACCCGTGCTGTACTCCAAGCCTGGTGAGGATACTTGCTGCTTTGTAAATGCTAGTGATGCAACTTGAGTTCTATCACAATGCGAGTCATTCGAGTAGTTTTACAATTTCACTCAAGAGTCCGAGCCAGCGAAATTGTCTTATAACACCTCTTCACTAAACTTTACATGAGTAAACAGAGTAAAAATGAACTCTAAAAAAATTAGCATCTGATGTTATTAGTGCGTTTCTGGTAAAGAAACTTTACTTATCAAGGGCCCATCGACCTGGTAAAAATCTATATTTTGTCCTTGCAGAGGCCATGCCAATGACTCAAGAGGAGTTGGAAAAGCAACGTAAAATAGCTGAGCTGCAAGCGAGGATTCAGCGAAAACTAGCAGGTAATGATTAAAGAAAAACTAAAGCAGATAATGTTATTTTGTAAATTATAAGTTTATTTCCAACTTGTACTGAAAATGTTGCTCACTAGGGGACACACGCCATGTCGGCGACGTGGTATCGCTCGACTTTGTTCGATACAGCACAACATTTCTGACAACATTGCGCAATTGTTTTGTGTTTGCGTGTCACAACGTCTGCAACACAATGTTACCAGACTCATTCGACATGTATCGCGGGACATTATCTTTAGAATCTAAGACTTTTGAAATATTATAAATATGTGCCTCGTTTGCTCGTTTATCTGCTTTTTACATAAACAATCTATAACATCAGCATGATAACGCAGGTACCCTAGTAGCGGGGCGCTCCGGTCCCGCCCCCCTGATCTTGGACCGCGAGGGGCGCACCGTGGACCCCTCGGGCAAGCGCGTGCAGCTTACTCACGTCGCGCCTACCCTCAAGGTATGAAACTTTATGTTTGCGACTACCCTCAATATTTTTTAATCAACATTTATCCAATCACAAACTTGACCATTATTGTCTAAGTGTTGTGTCAGGAGCAACATGTCCGTAACTGAGCGTAAGGATTTTCAATCGATTTGTATACTGGCAAACAGAAAATTATTTAGTAAAACAACTGATTTTCCAAATAGGATTGTCCGCTGAATGTTTAATAAGAAAATCGTCCATATCAGAAATGTGTGAATAATTGCATAAGTAATTGGCTTCCCTGTAACCCAAATTCAAAGCAAGGGAAGAAAGTAATTTTTCTCGTATTGTAGACGTTACTCTTTCTTTTCCCCCCTCTTTTTAGCAACGCTTTAGTGATGCCTTTGGTGTCGCGGATGTCCATGGTAGACGATTGCCACTTCCCATCATGTGGCTCGTCAGTTCGTTTGCCGGTTATTTCCATAAAAAAAAACTATTATTTTCATTGAAGTATTATTACTAGCGTATAGAACCGACACCGCGAACACCGTGTGTGTCCCAATTCATTGGCGCCACGTGGCTTCAATCTTCAATGGATTCGTTCGATTTTGAAAGGAGAACCGGGGCTCCATTTTGAAAATGGAACCTCCCGGGAGGGACACACATTTTGTTCGAGATGTCTGTTCTGTGACATTATACTTCAATGTTATTTTGTCAGGCAAACATCAGAGCGAAGCGGCGCGAGGAGTTCCGCGCGCAGCTCTCTGGGCAGGCGACGTCGGAGCCGATAGGGGACGCGTCGTGGATGGACGAGCGGGTGGCGACCAAGCCGCCCACGCGGGCCAAGCGCGCGCTGCGCTTCCACGAGCCCGGCAAGTTCCGGCAGATGGCGGAGCGCCTGCGGGTCAAGGTGAGAGGTGCATCTAGTTAACGTGAAACGTGTATTGACGCAATAGAAAGATTTATTTCTTTATTTAACCTTTATTGACTACAATAAAATATCACGGTACAAATGGCAAGCTTAATGCTTAGTGCATTCTCTACCAGCTAACCATTGGCCAAAATAGAAATGCACGAAAGGCGGTTTGGGAAGGTGAGTTGATACACAGTTGGTTGTTGGTTTTGGTAGTTGATTTACTATGAGTTAACGAAAGAAGTCACGATTTCGTGCAACTTTTTAATGTAACGTTTTACCGTCACGAGTGTACCACACAAACGAAGCAAAGGAAAATAAATATTGTAATTAAAATGATGATCATAATCTACAAGTTTCAAGTTAAAGAAGCAATGTTTTTGGAACGAAGTTCCTTAGCGCGCGTTGTGAAAGGGGGCTAGACGGAAAATTACGACACTTTTTGATTTTACGAATGACGACACTTTTTTTGAAGTGATTCAGAGAGTTTTACAGAGATGGCGCTGTACAACAAAACAATACTTAAATCGAAAGGAACTTCGTTCCATCCGGGTGTCCCTTGACACCTCTCATGTTTTTTTTTATTGTATTTAGTGATTATTTAACTCCCTTAACCGAGTTAAACCATATTTACCCCAGTTGTCACAAAACATGTTTGTCACAAAGGTTTTTATTACGTTTGTAGTCACAATCATTTTGTCGCGTCTCTGTCGCACGTATGACATTTAATATATGATATTGTTGCATGTTAATTGTGTAATTGATTATGATGTGTATCCTCGCAGGCCCAACTGGAGAAGCTGCAGAACGAGATATCGCAGATAGCGCGCAAGACCGGCATCTCGTCGGCGACGAAGCTGGCCCTCCTGGCGGCTGACACGCCGCTCTCAGACCGCCTTCCCGACATCGAATGGTCAGTTAGTTCAGTTACCGTCATCCCTCATACCTGTTACACCGGTGTCCTAATACGTTGAGAATGACATTACACATGTATGTCCAACTGTTAGTACTCTGCTCGTTTATCATAAACATTAAATTTTAGGAAATATTCCATCTTTTTTTTATTTAATAAAAGAAAATGGTTGTCTGTAAAGTCGGTTTACGGACGGTATTTTAACGTGACAACGTCATGACAAAACATTGATGAAGTAGTGCTCGAATATAATATTATCTCTGGAAATTAACTTATAGTTAGAAACTTTTATCTTTATACTACAACGCCATCTAGAACTCCTGAACTAAACTATTTTTTCAGCAAGTTCCTTTCTGACTTAATTGTGTATATGTATAGTTTTGTTCATAGATGGCGCTTTCTCCATTGTTCGCTCGCTCGCGGAACGCGACAGATGAGTCATGCTTTTTCGTGCGTGCACCCGGCGTTCCGTTTTAATAGACGTTATCACGTCAATAATAATAGTGCATCATAATGCATAATAATGAGCAGTATAGCGCAGATCGCACTTTTTTTCGTCCGTAAACGGCGTCTATATGTTCGTTGCTTGAGCGCGCTTATATGAAGTTATTCTTGTCTTGGATTCGCTTATCGTGTAATTAAATTAACAAGGCAACGCTCCTTTTAGCGTGATAACAGTTGTCCACATCTGCGATCTAACTCGTGAATGTACGCGTAAAATCACAGATGTAGCAGGGACAGAATAATCTTAAATACAAATTTAAAAATCCTCATCAGTTTGATTTACACTAAACATAGCTAAGAACGCTCTCGATAAAGTTCACCTTTCATACAAAAAAAACTAAATCAAAATCGGTTCATCCGTTTGAGAGCTACGATGCCACAGACATACATACAGATACACAGACACGTCAAACTTATAACACCCTTCTTTTCTCGTCGGAGGTTAAAGAACTAACGCCCCAACTCAGAGTCACTAACGGTTACTTTAATCGCTCCTTAGTAAAGAATCGCCATACAAATTCTGTACTAAAGAGCGATTTAAGTAACCGTTAGTGACTCTGAGTTGGGGCATAAGTAGCAAGTCCTTCTCGCAGGTGGGACAGCGTGATCCTGATGACGGCGGAGGAGCGCGCGGCGCGGCATTCGGGCGGGGCGGACGCGCGGGCGGAGTGCGCGCGCGTGGCGGCGTGCCACACGGGCGACGACGATATAGTCGACAATCTGAACGAGCGCGCCATCACCAACCTCGTGGAGCACCCGCAGCAGCTCCGGCCGCCCAGTGAGTTGTTGTTGATTTTTTTCGCGGTTTCTTCACTAACTATGTATGCACAACTAGTTGTGCCATCCCAGAAAATGTTCATATTGACACGACTAGTTTTTATTTATTTAACAATTTTTGTACACAAATACAGTATGTGAGACTTAATAATAGAAATTTTGTACAAAGGTACTGCTTATTTCTATCAGAAATCTCTTCCAGCAGACCTACAAATGGAGAGGTGATGTAGAACTTGATTAGCGTGCACATTGTTGGTTTTTGTGTCTTTTTGTGTTTTTTGTGTGTTATTCTTTTGATTATAATATAGATAGCTTTCCTGTTTGAATATAGTTATGTTGCAATGAATGAATTATAGAGAATAGTTATGCTTAGTTGTGCGTAGTTGTACGTAGTTGTGTCAATAGGAACACCAATCCATCAAGAATCCAAATGATCTAAAGGATCCAATAGGAATCCATCAGGAAACCGCGGATTTTTCAGAGTTCAGTACAAAACTAACTTTACCCTTATAGGATCACTCGTGTCTGTCCGTCCAATTTGCTTCGGAAATACTGGATCAAATGAATTGGAATTTGGTACTCCTATGCTTTTCTGATCTGGTACCTAATTTTGATTTGGACTTGGGGGGGGGGGGAATAACGAGTTTAACTCATATTCATCTAGTTTTCTTAATAACGAATGTAGAAACAAAATTACGTTCATAAGTGTATTAAAAGACCCAATAAATTGGTTAAGATGTTTATTTTTTACAAATAATATACGATTCAGACGGTTTGAAAATCTTAAAAATAATAATTAAGCATTAAAAAACATATTTTACAAGTTATGTCAAATGGACATAATTGTCTTAGAAAATGTGAAATTTTGGGGACATTTCGAGTATGAATCTGGAGATACCGGTATATACCGTTAATCAGCACTACGTCATAACGTTATTTTATATTTATTTTGCTTTACTTTGGTGGGTTGTGGATAGTCTTGCAGCTGTTGACAGTAGAACTATGTAAGTAATCGTGGCGTTTGTTACTCCGTTTCTCTACTAAAATTATAGTTTCTCGATATAGGAGTTTCTCTTAAAAAATCCTCTGTTAAATTGAAAAATAAAACATGTTTTTTCGCTTTAATTTATTTTAATTACTATAATAATAATTAGAGAGAGACATCTTCAAAGGAATAATACATTGAACACCTTAAATGCAATACAAATGCAGTCAGAACATTATATTACACGACTTATTATTTTTTAATAGGTATACATCTGAAACCTACCCGTTTAGTGTGTAAGGGACATCCAAAAGATCCACACAAAATACAACCTTCAACAACTATTGAGTCTTCTGTCGTCGAATTGGAGTCCAACGATTCTGTTTCGTTATACACTGGGAAGGGATTATAACCGTCATTAGTGCTCATACCGGTATCATAGTATACAGTGGAATTAAAACCGGTGCCACTAATGCTGCTATAAGTGTTATTAAATTTATTACCAGTATAACTAGTAGAGTTGAATTCTGTGCGATTACTTTTGGGATATAACCCGTTATAAATATTTCCGGTCGTATGATTGCTATATCTGTCATTTGGATACTCTTGATTACTATAATTATATTTCTTAATTCCGTAATAACCGTTGGGAATAACGACTGCTGGAGTAGTATAGAAATTTTGTATGGCACTGTTATTGTTTTGATAATTGTTATAACCGTTATATGGATGGTATTGGTTGTTGTAATTGTAACCGGTATTTCCGTTGTAACCGAGGGTAGATTTATAAAGGTTGTGTGTGTTGTTTAGGTAATTCCAGTTATAGTTTGATGTGATTGTAATGTTTTTCCTAACGGGTGCATTATTCATGTTATTTGCGGGGTAAGGAGCCGAATAATTTGTGATAACGTATTTCTCGTGGGTATTCACTAAATTCTTCATCCATTTGAAAGCTGTGTCTAAAGTTGATTTTTGGGTGACGTGATAATTATACATGTTATTCTGAGCTGGATCGTTGTTAAAATTGCGGTTATAACCGTTATAACCGTTTTCTTGACTGTAACCGTAGCTACCGAAATTTCTTTTTGTTCTTTTGTCAGCAATATTCTCGTTTAAAAGATTAGTTTTCATCATTGGTCTTTTGAAGCAATCTGTTACACTTTTGCATTTTTTCCTTCTTTGATCTTGATGTAATTTAATTGCTTTTGCCTTTCTAAGCGATTTTTGGATATGGTGTTGACTATTATTATCTTCTGGCACTAAATCATGATTTTCGTTTTTACTGAACTTATCACTTTCAGAAGTTTTAATACTTTTTTCTTTAGAAGTATCATTTTCCGTTCTTCGATTATTTGATGTTTCAATTTCTTTGTTTTCTAAATTATCAACTACCGGTACAATATTGTAATTATTACTTTTTGATTCCACATCAGTGAAATTAGAACGAAATGCATTCACGTATTTTGTATTTTCAATGGGAATTTCTTCGTTGAATTCCAAAATTTTGGGCTTTAAATTTTCATAAAATTGTAGCACATTCACCCTTTCGTCTTTAATATCCACATTTTCACTATTTGCTGCGTTCACCAAATCTCTTCTTACCCGTATCTCGTATGGTAGATTTTTAGGTGGACGGAAATTAAAATTATTAATTTTTGCGAATATGTTTATGAGAGCCACTATTGTATATACTGGCAGCAGCATTTTTATACACTTTTCACTGTTGTTTGTTATTAAATTTTGTTATTACACTAAGAAATTTGTTAAGTATACTGATACACGCGTCCTTGTATAGCTAAGTCGTCACACGGACTGACCTGAGTGTACGAATTCTCATCACTGATAGTGAGGTTAAAATAAGACGTATGTTATTATACGTTGTTATTGTAATGGTTCATGTAATCTGACTCATGTTGTCTTTGAAGTTTATCAATTAGTAAATATTCTAATTTAGTTCTGTATGGAAGAAGGAAAATGTCATGCGGTCCTGTGGTTTAGTTGCTCGTACTTTTGCGGTTTAAAATACGACTTGCCTTTTAAAGGCTTTAAGCGCGTCACATACGGCGAAGATACGATAATATTTTATGTTAAGATGCCTTGCTATAAAATATTATAGTATCTTAAGGTATCGCACACGGCTAAGATACGATAATATTTATATCCGCTCGAATAGCTCTGGGTCACACTGGGGTTATTTCCCCGCAATCTATATACAGGATAGTCTAATATTAATAATACGGCCTTACTATTAGATTTATTGGATAGCTCATCGGATGATGATTCTGACTTCGAATATGACTTAAAAATTTCTGCCGCACGTTGCCATTTCCGAACAATTTGGGTAGAAATTAATCATATAAAGTTTAGGAAAGACCGCGGTGAGTTTAATCTTTACGAAGACCTTTCATCGAAAATGTTTCAAATATATTTTAAAAAGTCAAAGGAAAGTTTATAGTTTCCAATAGTTTCCAATATTTTGCGTACTAATAATAAAAACCAAGGTGTCAAGGGACACCTGGATGGAACGAAGTTCCTTTCGATTTAAGTATTGTATTGTTATTTGTTGTACAGCGCCTGTTCAGACTTAAGATATTTAGTTTGGTTAGTTGCGGATAGATGGCGTTAGTAAATTAATTCTGAATCACGCTATCAACTTATACTTGTAACATACGTAAGTTCAAGGAAACTATGTATTAAATTTTTTGAATTCGCTATGGATACTTAGTTTCATTTACCTTATATAGTTACGCAGTTTGTACAGCGCCATCTCTGTAAAACTAACTGAATCACATCAAAAAAAGTGTCGTCATTCGCAAAATCAAAAAGTGTCGTTTTCCGTCTGGCCCCCTTTCACAACGCGCGATAAGGAACTTCGTTCTAACAACAAAAACAGAGAGAATAGGTTTTTTTTATGGAAATATCCGGCAAACGAGCTGACGATCCACCTGATGGTAAGTGGCTATCGTCGCCCATGGGCATCAGCAACACCAAAGGCATCACTGATGCGTTGCCGGCCAGGAAAGAAAGAAGAAAAAGAAAGAAAGAACTGGCTCTCAAGCCCCCAGCCGGAACACGACGAGTCGTTTGGCGGCTGACTCATGCTGGTGGTAGCTATCCAGGCGAACCCCTGGAGAAATTATAATAGTAATAATGGTATTAATAAACAATTAAAATCAATAATACCAATATAATCCCTCCGAGGGCCCTACCACCAGCGGGCCGGATTAAGTCGCCTCTTACGACACCCATCCGGCGCGGGATTGGGGTCAGTATTCTAAGCCGCCAACACCAACACGGCTAAGAAGAAGTAAAATTAATATATTTCATTCCATTTTGCATCGAATATTGTGCACACTCTGTGTAAGGAGCTTTAGGAGCTTACGATATATTTTGGATCTTAACATGGCATGTTACGATATATTAAGCATCTTAACATAAAATGTCCATATCGCTCGATATCTTAACATGCGTAATATGAAAATATTATCGTATCTTAGCCGTGTGTGATGGTTCATACAAAATGTATAGTGAGCGATATTTTATGTTAAGCTGAAATGTTATAGTATCTTCGCCATGTGTGACGCGCTTTATACACAAATAAACTACACTTTTCAATATTTCATCTATCCTATAATAAATCACCAAGTCAGTTTTTTAGCAATTGTCAAAATTTCATAACACTGAACTACTTTGAACTTTAAAGCTTTTTACTTTTTTATACCTTTTGAAGTTTACAATGTCCGCAACTCCGCATTGGTATAGACCACGGAATACAGAGACAAGAATAGACGATACAATGTTACAAATATAAGAAATGCGTATCCATGCATCCATAGTAGAAACTTGCGGTGGCTTCAGCCGAGTTAAGGTGATCGCATACTACGCACGAGTTTGGTTTTTTTTTTGCAACCTAAATGGTTAATATTTTAACTATAGAAACATTTTAACTTCTTATAAAAACATTTCCATATTTTATTGTAATGTATCCGCTATTGACACAAGTTGGTTGATTAAAAAATAATAATTTCATAAGGGTTTTATTAATTCCTACATGAAATAAATGGTCTGATTGAGTACGTTGGTTGCAGCCGAACCGCTCAAGCCAACCTACATGCCGGTGTTCTTGACGAAGAAGGAGCGAAAGAAACTCCGGCGTCAGAGCCGCCGCGAGGCCTGGAAGGAGGAGCAGGAGAAGGTCCGGCTAGGCCTGGAGGCCCCGCCGGAACCTAAGCTAAGGTAAATGTCGCGTGAATTAATAACTTAATCCAGCTTATAAACTATCAGTGGACCAAATTTCATCGGAATCGATTCAGCCGTTTTTCGGTTTGTTTATGTATTCTTTTATAAATAATGTCCGAATTATTAAAATAAGTAAATAAGTGTATATTTATTAGTATTGATGTGATGACAAGGAACTCTTTGACAAAATAAATCGCCGTCGCTTTGCTACGGGAAATCCATGCCTTACTGAAAACAAGATCTCAATATGTATTGTATAATAAAAAATGTACTTGGGCTTTTTGAACATTTTGAATGCAAACGGGTACTCACGAATTTCGTATTTTATACCGATATTTCGACCCAGTTCATAGATTGGTCACGGCGGGACTGAGGCTGTTTGTATCACGGTCTGTACATATGATGGATGGTGTATGCAGAGCCGGCGTTAGGGGGGGGGGGGGGGGCAAGGTTAGGCGACGGCACCAGATTTGGAGGGGCGCCACTTTTTGGGTGAGGGTCAAAAAAAGGAAAACAATTCTTTATTAACGTTCCCATTGTTTCAGCAAAAAGTTTTTCGAGCAAAAAAAGCTTGATTTTGATTTTCTTATGTGGGCGCCACAATATTCTTGTCTAGGGCGTCAGTGGCTCTAACGCCGGCACTGGGTGTATGTGTATATTGTGCGTGAATGTGCAGGATATCGAACCTGATGCGCGCGCTGGGCACGGAGGCGGTGCAGGACCCCACGGCCATCGAGGCCAAGGTCCGGGAGCAGATCGCCAAGCGGCAGAAGACGCACCAGGACGCCAACAAAGCGCGCGCGCTCACCAAGGACCAGAAGAGAGAGAAGGTTAGCTTTGTTTAACCGCGTCAATTTAAATTAACTTTCAGATCGATTCCTGTTGCCATTTTTGCGGTCACATGTTCGTTGACTTTATATGTAATTTTATTTACATTATTAATTTTCAATTCACGTTCAAAAATACTTTATACATATATCGGCATTATATTGTTCCAGGTGGACCGAAAGATCCGGGAGGACACTAGTATGGGGGTTCACGTCGCTGTATACAGGTATGGGTTTGGATGTTTTAACATAATGAATAAATAAAAGATGAAAAGTAATAAATGACTGAAGGAATCATCACTGAAAAAAATTTGGAAATTGTCAATAAATGGCTGAAATTAAAGTTTACGAATTCACTTATTCGTCTGTGACGTCATTGCTCATATCTGAGATCGTCGTTACCGTTATTTTGGAAGTTCTCATAAAATACATTGTGATAATTTAGGCTATAATTTTATTCAATTCAAAATAAAAGGGTTCCCAATCATACTAGTCCTGTCAGATAGGTGTTGTGACGTCACAAATTATAATTATTCTAGACAGGGCAACTTTAAAGCCCCATAACAATATTTGGATGAATCTTTCACGTTTATATTTCGTTTTACCTTCATTTATATAATTAATGTAATAAACTTCTCCATGACCAACCAACCACTGATCTGATCGAACGTTGTGTGGGATCATGGATATGTTTAATAGTCATTCCGTTGTGACGTATCCATCTTCAGGTACAGTACGGCCAACGTAACATGGCAAGTCTGAACATAGGATTTGCAAACTTTAGCGCATGTAAGACAGAGATAGCGATACGAACATACTAACGTGTGACTGAGACATAATACGCCGCGTATCGAGCATTGCATAATAGAGATGTTGACACTAATTCTAAATTAATATAAATTTATGTCATAAGGATTAGTGGTAACATTTAAAGGCCTAAAATATGATTCTTTTATCGAATTCAATGAAAATAAATTAAATATCATTAATTTAAAATGTTAAAAATTGTATTCATTCTCACGTGACCTCAAACGCCATTTTGAGAATATGACGTCATTGTTCCTATTTTATATGGAAATTCAACAAACTTCAGTAGACAGATAGTACGGAATATCGGATATTGACGTCACGTGACGTTTTTGGTGGGAAATTTGATAATGATTTTTATTTATCAATTTTTGTTTTTAAATTGAAGATTATTATTTTTATAATATTTTTTTCGTGAATATTAAGGTCCTATCTATAAAATAAAATTGAATCCTAAAATTAGTCAACATCCCTATTATGTTACCGCGCAGCCTTCTGCGCGAAGTTCAAACGCGCCAAGATACGGCGGCCTTACTCTAGGTCTAGGAAGTAATGTATCCAGTTTGAGTAATATATCCATGTGTCAATGTGTAGGATCAAGGATCTGTTCGAGTGCGCGTCGGCCAAGTTCAAAGTGGAGGTGAACGCGGCGCAGCTGCACATGACGGGCTGCGTGCTGCTGCACCGCGGCTGCTGCGTCGTCGTCGTGGAGGGCGGTCCTAAACAGCACGCCAAGTACAAGCGGTCAGTGGACGGGGGAGGGGGGGGGGGGCTTGTACTGGGAGTTACCGTCACAAGGGATTCATGTTTAATATTTTATTAATTTTATTTATTTAAAACTATTTATTTATATTATAGTACTTATATATTTATAACTATTTAATATATGTATTTACATAAACTATAATTATTATTAACTAGGAAATCGTCCTTGCTTCGCTTCGGCAAAAATAGTAAAAAAAATATAATATAGCCTATGTCACCCCGGGATAATGTAGCTTCCCAACAGTGAAAGAATTTTTCAAATCGGTTTGGTAGTTTCGGAGCTTATTCAATGCAAACAATCAAATCTTTTCTCTTTATATATTAGTATAGATTATAAACATAATATAGTAATGTAGCTTATCCCAGAATCAGTTACACTACACAGAGAAGAGGGGACTTTCCAAATACAAGTGTTTTATACTTAAATGGAAAGATCACACACATCATTGTAATAAAATGTAAAATTTCTGGAATAATAAAGGATTTTTGATTTTGATGTCAAAGATAATGGCTTTCCATGGTCCTATGAGCACGGGTCTCTCCTATTGAGGAAGCCTAGAGCATACTCTGCTGCGTCGCTCCAGTTCAGATTGGTAGAGGGTTAGTGGCCAACCCAAGTGTCGGTAGTTTTCATGCCGCCCATTAACGACTGTCATCTTACGATACCAACCGGGGCCGACGGCTTTACGTACCCCCAGAAGCACGGAAGCACGCAAGCGTCGGTCACACATCCAACTACAACTACACCCGCTGTTGATTAACTTTGTCGATCACTTTAGATCGATACAAGCCGCCGGACTATGAGCGCTGAATATATCCAACGAAATGTAAATACTGGACATACATTTCCGGCTATTATCAATAATACGTGTTGTCGTTGACGTCATAAGAATGAACTTAACTGCAATGGTGTCTATACCTATGCTACTTGTCGTCACCAGGTTGATGCTGAACCGCATCAAATGGGAGGAGGAGACGGTGAAGGAGTCCGGCGAGAAGAACAGCTGCGTGCTGGTGTGGGAGGGCGTAGCGCCCACGCGCGCCTTCGGGGACATCAAGTTTAAGGTCAGTTGGCACTCCGGACTGGAGCGGTAGAGGTTATGGAGAACTCTAAGATTTTTCTATATCGAATACTGTAGTAAAAAAAATATTTTTCATATACCGTTGCCTATCTATACTAATATTATAAAGCTGTGCCCGGCAGTTTCACCTGCGTTAATTTGTGGAAATACATACTAAAATATTTGATGTTACATAGCCTTATAGCCTTCCTTGATAAATGGACTATCAAAAACAAAAATAATTTTGCAATTCGAGCCAGTAGTTCTTGAGATTAGCGCGTTTAACCAAACAAACTCTTCAGCTTTATAATATTAATAATATAGATAACTCATCAACGATTTTAACATTTGCAGGTGATGCCGACAGAGAAACAAGCGCGCGAGCACTTCCAGAAACACAAGGTGGAGCACTACTGGGACCTGGCGTACAGCGGCGCCGTGCTGGGGCCCACCGCCGAGGAGCCCTAGGGCTGCGTCCGCGCGCGACGCTGACATGATTGCCCCGAGCGTGACGGTCGTTGTATCGCAATACGGTGTTTTAACTACTATGATCTACTACTACATTTTTATATTAATTGATAAATGATATATCATTAGTACATACTCCTTTTTTTAAACTAGTCGTATTTGGTAAACAAGCTTATAGGGTCTTTTGTGAATTTATGATTATACAATAAGGCAGACATAAAATAAAAAGAAATTAAGGACAAATTATTATTAAATGCCAAAAAAAGTCCTATTATTTCAATAAAAAGTAATGCCAAGATGAATTATTATCAAATAAGATTTGTCTAAAAGACGGGGTATATGTTTATTAATTGAAATGCAAAAGCAGTTATAGCTGCTATAGTAAGATCTTCAAACGGGACACTAATGTTTCTTCTTATTAGTGATAGTGTAATACGAAGAGAGAGACTCTCTTCGTGGAGAAGAGAAGTTCGCAGTCAGGTGATGATTGATATGCGTTAAGTGACGCATTGCGATATTAACGTTCGTTATAACAATTGTTTGAGGGAGATATTAGACGCGCAAATAGCGGGTACGTACATGAATGAACGTTCCAGTGAGCGATTCAGTTTGAACATTGTCGGCATTTTCAAATTATCTGACACAATCAATGCCGTACTTAATCATTGAAGTATAATGTCATAGACATCTTGAACAAAATGTGTGTCCCGCCCGGGAGGTTCGATTTTCAAAATGGAGCCCCGGTTCTCCTTTCAAAATGGAACGAATCCATTGAAGATTGAAGCCACGTGGCGCCAATGCATTGGGACATACATGGTGTTCGGGGTATCTGTTCTATACGCTAGTAATAGTACTTCAATGTATTTAATAGATATTTTTTAGTTAAAGACCTGGCTCTCAAGCCCTCGGCCGGAACACGACGAGTCGTTTGGTGTTGACGCTTTTGTAATCATCTGCAAAATCCGGTCATGCTTCTATCAATATCAATCTGAAAGCTATTTTTCTAGTTTTGCACATAGAACTTACAGAAATTGAATTTTTCAAATGTTCGTACTTTACTGGTCTCAAATAAGTACAAACGTAATAGTCGTACGATAGACCAGTGACGTTGGAAGGATTCGTTAGCATTGTGGGCAGACAGATTGTGTCTTTATAATGTAAAATTGTCTGATGATTCTAAAAATAATATTTTTATTTTATTGTGCTCATTAACCTCTAACGAGCGTTCTCAATATTTTCCTGTCCATATTCCTCAAGCCAGTTGCTTAGCAACTATCAAAATGTCATTAGTGTTGAGATTATGGATAGATAATTATTGAAAACTGTCGTGTAACAATGGACAAGTCAAATATCGATCTGTACCCTAATTCACGTAACTTTAAGACGCATCGATTAAGTTGCAGTGACGCTGCAATCAAGTTGGAGTGACGCTACAATCAAGTTGAAGTTTGGCGTCTAAACCGTATTGTCATAATTTTTTGACTGCGCGTCAACTGCACGCCAACTGCACGCAAACTGCATGTGAACTTCACTTCTCCTGCACGCATCCTGCGCGCCTGTCAAACTTTATGAGACTTCAAACTTCAAAAGTTTATGAGAATACCAATCAAATTGCGATCGGGAACACGCTATCTTGACGCGCATTATCAGAATACCTTTTTGTGACGTGAGCGCGCTTGAGACGCGCTCGCGTGACGTGAGCGTGTTTGACAGCGCAAGAGAATACGGAAAGTGTCATTTTGATCGGAACGTCGCTGCAACTGCACTGCAATCGAACTTCTTAAGTTACGTGAATTACCCTGCTGATGACAATTTTGTATTTACTAGAATTTCAAAGTCATTAATTAAATTAAACAATGAATTAATTAAATCTTTTAACTCAAAATAAAAATTTCCTTTGTAAATATCGATTAGGACTCTTTACCATCGAGATTTAAGTACTGTTATAATGTAAAAGAAATAACTAAATTTTTTATTGCACTTTGTTTTGGAAGTGTTTATTTGAATTATAACGACAGAGTGTGTGAGCGAACAACTGTATACACTTCTCTGAAGAGATGTGGCTCATTTAGTTATGACAAAGAGTCCGAACGGAAAAGGTTAGATTAATTATTCGAGGTTGGTTATGAGATGGTATGGGCAGTAGTATTGCCCGTTTTACATTATAATTTAACACATAATATGAAGTTACGTAATGTATTTGTGTGATTTTTAATTAATATAAATATGGGAATATAAAGACGTTTTTTATTTAATGTTTTTATTCTGATGTTTAGTGTGGTGGTTTAGTTTTAGTGTGGTCAATATTGTGGTCCTCAATGTGTGAGAAGTCTACCCACTTGAGCCCAGCAATGTTTGGCGAAAGAAAAATCTTCTCTTGTAACTGGTTACGTAACTTTAGTTACCAAAGTGGACGAAGGGATGATACCGTTATAGGGTGTGAAATTCCGATTTTTTTTTCAAAATTCACGCACCTCATATTCTTAAACGGTATTATTTAAAAAATATTTGGTATTTTAAAAGTATTATATTAAAAATTCAAACCTCAGTTAAGTGAAGTGAAATAAAACAACAAAATATATTTAATATTTAATAATATAACCAATAAATTAACAGCTTTAAATACATCATTTGGTAATATTTTTTATCCAACTTCAATGACGTTTATACAAATCTAATATTGAGATACGAGAAATGCTTTTAACATAAAATAATAAGTATTTAATGGAGCTACGTAGTCGATGATGGCCCATGCGAAGTTGTTTTAAAATTACAGGCAGAGTGCTCGTTTGAATAATAATGGCTTAGATACATTAGAGATTACGAAGACCTGAAAAGAAACATAAGTTTTCTCAACAGTTTATACAAGCTAAGGATCGAACCCTAATCCAGTCGATCAGGAGGCAATTTTTTATGCTATTAAAAAAAATACGCAACAGAGTACTTCAATACTACTTTTTTAAACAGGCAATCAATAATGTAGGATTGCAACCTTTGAAAATGCGTAAAAACTTTAAAATTGGTCTTTGGCTGAAATATATTTACAATTTTCAGTGTCAACCTTCGTAACCAGCACTCACAATATGTACGGAAATACTAAATTAGCACAAATTAAATTTTAATTTGAATACCTAATGACGGCAAGGTTCACAACTATTGACAGTGGATACATATTTGCCCAGCGCTTTAGATATAATCGGATACACACCGTTGAACCAAATATATACTCAATACATCAACATTATTATTAGTCATACATAAAATATATTAGTAGCATGCTGAAGATATGCCGATGAGAGCCGATTTTTAGTTATATATTAGGAGACAACAGTATTTTTTTTGGAATATCTATCTGTGATCTAAACGGACGATCGCAGATTTTCAATTATTTATTTAGGGTAAAATCAAGATTTAGATTGTAAACTTTATAACGATTTAAGGTAAGCAGTCCTCGTTTTACTCAAAAAACATGATAAAGTTTGCAAACATACATGTATCAAAACACTCATATGGTTAATATTTTATACCTCGACGTTATGTAGTGTGTGTGAGTCCTGACGTCATCGGCAAACCTTCAACGCGCGGGTATTACCTAATATAACAATAATAAACATCTTTACCTATAATCCGATATATTTTTTTACTGCAGGAACAAAATAAAATGCATGGGTCAAAATTTCATTATATTGCCTTCAAGGGAGTTTGCAGTCAAAAACAATTATGATAAATCTGATTATATTTCATTTTACGAGAGGTCTCTAGATTCTAGTAAATTGTTTTACATTTTTGCAAGTCTCTGCCAATTTTGCAACACTGGCACTAAACGAAATTTTATTCATTCATAATGTTATTAATGAATAAAACGTATAATATTTTTGTGTATTATCTGCCTCAATTACTAGTGAACTGTAATAATAAGCATATTTTATACTCTCTAAACACTAAATAATAAATTTATTTTAATCACAATACAAGATTTGGTTAAATATTTTAAATTATAATTTTATCACCAATAAAATGATATATGACTATAATTAATTTATCACTAACTTACACCTACCATTTCCCTAAAAGACATTCATAGTTTATTTCGTTCAAATGTTATCAATAAAACTAAACTTATAATGTTGATAATAATGCGGATCCTTACTCCTTGTTCGGTCGGCAACCAGTCTGTGATGCCCTTGGTGTTTCTGGTCACGGGCGACGGTGACTTACCATCAGCTGGCGCGTCCGCTACTCACATAAAAAAATCATACGATAAGACGAAAAAAAAGATATAAAATAATTATCTATGCAGAACTGTCAGAATTCTGATTTGATGTTAGATATATTGAACTAACATTCATACATACATTACAGCTATTGATTGGTACTTTTTATAAATTAATTGAGGAGAGAAATAAGCTCTTGTGTATCTTCCGCTTGCTTTCTCTTTCTCACTACATATTTTTACTGTTCTCGATACTATATTAACAATAGATTTGTAAACCAGATTATAGATTTTGAAACTATTCAACCGACATGCCCCAAAATGGTTTCATTTGAAAAATAATGCGAAGATGGTTTGCGTCCACTAAAACAATGTATTAAGCACATTTTCTATTTTCGACTTCCCATACAAACATATTTAGCGTAGTGGAACACGCCGGGTATCCTCTAGTTTTAAATAAAACCATAAATAATTTAGTCCTGTAACAACGGGCAGAACATAATGCCTACTTTTTTCTGTCACAATGATTTTTCTGACATCTTCAATCATCGTCAATTTTCAGTCTACTTACGCAAAACCTCCATGGATGTTTCCTATACATAACATTCCCCATACATCACTCAAACTGTGGAATGATATGAAAATCATTTCGGTTTCTGAGTTTATCGCAATCAGACAGACAGACGAGACGAGGGACATATGTTTAAAAAAATGCTTATGGAATAATTACAGGTAATATTGGACATATTATTATGTAATTATGTATTATATTTGTAATATGGCCAATAGGAATATAACGTCTGATGACTACAAATACAATAGATTAAGCGTCCAAAAAGTATTGTAATTTAAAAACTTGATGTTGCCAATATTTGAAAACAATTACTTATGTATCTCATTTCAGAATTGGAAACAGAGATCACAGAACAGAAATCATAAAATTTCAACAATTCAAAACAGTTATTGTCTTTAATACATAGAAATATCTAGTTTTGACGTTATATCAGATGCGTTTGATAGATGATAGCCTAGTGAAGCCAAGTATTACATTACGTATTTGTTTGGACATAGGGTTGAAATAACGTAATACGTCGGCGCGATGACGCCAAATAATATGTATCATTTCATTATTAAACGAATAGCAAAAGCTCGTATTCACGTGCACGTAGACGCGGGCGTGAATTGTGACATGCCTGCGCGGGTTGTAACGCATTTATGAGGGATTTAACGTTTTAACATTGATTGTAACACACTGAAAAGGGTTTCAACGTATGTGGATTGTAATGTATGCCCGCGCGGGTTGTTAACACGTAATTGTAACGTCCAGAGCCGGCGTTAGGGAGAGGGGGTTTGTAAGGGCGACAGCCTGTGGCGCCAAATTTGGAGGAGCGCCACATTTGGAGTGAAAAAAAAGGAAAAAGAAAATTCTTAATAAACGTTTCCATTGGTTCAGCAAAAAAAGCTCCATTTTGTTTGTCTTATGTGGGCGCCACAATACTCTCGCCTGGGGCGTCAGTGGCTCTAACGCCGGCGCTGGTAACGCCCGTGGAATTACCGTTGCAGGTTGTGCAACTTGTCACAAGATGGCGCCCGAAGTTGTTGCGCGTCTTTGTATTGCTGCGCGTCGCCGAAGTTGCGCGCCTTCCACACCATACTGTCGCGATAGTTGCGTTCTCGCTGGCACGCGTGACGTAGATTCACTGAAACACCATCAATATATATATTTTTTTTATATTATTATTGACAGTATGTCATACAAATGACATGACAAATTTTTATTAATTCACCATTGATGACATTTATATTAATTACCTATAATAGTGCTTATTATTAGTGAATTTTGTTTATTCATAAATATTTTATTTAAAAGGACTGACTGATTGTACGTTATTTAAAATTGTAATGTAAATTTAATATAATTAGGCACACTAACGAATTGGGGATACCTGTGATGTTAGTTTTAAGCCTGTGAATTGAATAAATAAATAAATTATAAATAAATATTTCGTCACTCATGGCCATGCCCGTGTCTCAATAGATAGACAGACTGTACATCTGAGAATGTTATAGGGACTTTGAACTGAGGTGTAATGGTTTCCTCATGATGTTATCCTTCATTTGGTTATTTCTTTGTAACAAACAAAATGCAACAATGGAACAATGATATGGACGTGTCGCTTCTCTTGAAGGCTGCTGGGCTTTATACCAAACAGTTAATCTTGACTGCACTAGTATACAGGGTGAACTTTTCAAGTATGCATGGATGGCCAAATTTGAAACTAAGAGGAATAGCGACAAGTGGTCAAAGGAGTCTCAAAATCAACGGATTGGTTTCCTGGCCAGGAATATTAATTTTTAAATCATATATTTATTCAACTCACCAATATATTCCTCTTCGATGGCCATCTCGAGCCTTCGCAGGGAACCTTGGTAATCAGTGTGGAAATTCTCCTTCACGTAATATGGTACCTGTGTAAAATTAAGGTTAAAATGCCAACCATATTTTTATTATTATAACGTAACTTGTACTCTTAACAAATAGATATGTGACAAGCCAATGAGCTAATGAGCCACCAGATGGTAAGAGCTTCTAGCTTCCTTACTATACACTTTCTGGCTATCATAAATTATCTTATTTATTAGATATTCTTCTTCTTCTTGGTCGTCACGTAGTATCATTACTATGGGCAGATGTTATGCGCCTCACGAACAATCGCCACTTATTAGACTTTATCTGTTGGTTACACAAATATTTTTTGTAAGCCTAGTCTATATCATGTTATGGTCTAAACCCGCCCACCTTGAGGCTGACGGTCTCCCTGGGCACGGGGTACTTGGACGAGGGCGTGAGGCTGAACACGGGCTCGCTGATGAAGAAGCCGGACATCATGGACAGCAGCACCAGCACTAACACCGGCAGCAGTTGCACCAGCCCGGCGTGGGTATCGCGCGGCTCGGGCTCCCTCGCGCGTCGCCGAGCGTACACCGTCGGACCGCCGCCCGGGAACGCTGCGGGGGAGACGACAATGATATATATAACGAGAGTACAGCACGGCATGGTAAGATAGAGATAGCGACACGAACATGCTGACGTGTGACTGAGACATAATACGGCGCGTAATTATGTTACTGCGCAGCCTTCTGCGCTAAGTTCAAACGCGGTAACATACGTCGACCGTACTGTACGTTGTCGTAATGAGAGTTGTTGTTATTATGAGATAAAAGGGGCGTGACCATTTGATTTCGGTGGGTTTAAGTAGCGGTTTCTTCGAGTCTTCGACACACGGATGGATTTTAATTTTGTTGGCCACATTTAAGGCCCTAACGAAATAAGTAAGGAATATTTCGGCGCAGCTGTTGACATTATCGTTAAAGCAGATGTAACAGGGGCATTAGAATTACTATTTTAATGTGATGATGGTTGTAGTACTTACCTATGCTTACCAAGGTAACACGTGTGGTTGTTTTATTTCAAACCATTCAGAAATAAAAAGAGATCCTTGTTAGTATTTTTAAACTTTATAAGCGACTTTCCTACCTTGATGGTTACAACTCAAGGCCAGTAAATGAATAACATGTGTGTTTCGACACAGCGTTTTCCTTTAACGAAGCTCGTCAGCTTGCGATTCAATGGACATTCTTTCGCAATTCCTCCTCCTTAGGCGGTCGCTCTTGACAGAGCGGTTGTGGTTTCATGATGAATTTTTTTTTGGATAAAACAGCTGTCGCTTTCGCAATTAAGTCACAATTAATTGCAACTGACCTGTAGCCCCAAAGAACATGTTAAACAGCTCCTCAGCGGTGAGGTCGGACTCGAACCCCCTGGCGTAGTACTGGTGATGCGTGTGGGGGGTATGTGCGGGCTCCTCCCCGCGCACGTCATACTGCTTGCGCTTCTCCGCGTCCGTGAGCACCGCCGCCGCGTTACCTATAGCCTGCAGACGACGGTTGTACAATAAACAACATTTCACATCATGTCTGTGATGTTCTAAAGTAGTGCGCCATTGCCGATAGATGGCGCCTTGCATGATAGTCTAGTTCATTCCCTAGTCACTCTATTACAAGTCAGTTTATTGCTCGGTGGTTGGAGTGGACAGTCGAGTCGCTACAGTTGTGTGCCTACTTACAGTGAATATTAAAACATAGTATCGGATATGTGTATAGTAGAACACAACAATATCATAACCAACTTGAATGAAATATTCATTGAAAATCCCTGGTGCTCTTGAACAACAATGCGTGACTTCATACGGCACTAAAGACAGTCCCCAAGCTATAAGAACAGGCATTTCAATCTCTCTGTCCACTACTGTACTCACCAAACCTTGCGCCTACACACTCATTACTTTTTCTCAAATTTGGATGACTTTTTGATGGGAGAAAAATTAAGTACCTGAGAGGCAATACAAAATGTCTTTGAAGAGATAGTTTTATAGAACTATTTAAAGAACTCCAATTAAAACCCTTGGAAGTATATCCCAAGAAAAAAATAATTACAAATTAGGAGTAAAATGACAGAGTTTGGAGGTAACAAACAATTAAGGCTCTCCTCTTTTATTTGGAGGCAGTTATTCTATAAGATTCCTCATGATGCAAAGCCCACCACCTGTAGCAATGTTCATGTTGACACCCCTCGGTGAACATCAGGTAGCCCTTCTGCTTTTTCGTTAACCCTTAACGTTAACAGCACAATTTAACATTTGCACTAGTAATTTGACAATGTCACATACCACCATCACATCTGCAGCTCACGTGTAAAATGTCTATTGACTCATAGCATCATTACCTTAAAAGCTTCAGCTGCCCCAGGAGCATGGTTCTTATCTGGATGAAGTTGTAAAGCAAGCTTCTTGTAAGCCTTCTTGATGTCAGAGTCTGTTGCGTCTTTTGACACTCCTGAAAAGCAGTGCACTCAAATATAGTTTCTGATATAATTCTTAAATGACTGGTTTAGCCTTTTGCCAAGTTAGATGATTATGGGGAGTGGCCGTACAACAATAGTGCATTACTTGTTACATTATTATGAGACCAAGAAAATTATGAAAGCCCTCCTCCCTAATTGTGATTGGTTACACTTGTACCAAAAAATAATTAATAAATTACATTAATGTGATTGTGTGATTGATGAAATAATAATTGATGAAGCTATTGTCCAGTTGGTATTGATTCTACCCCACCTGTTATTTAACACTCAGAAGAAGGTATGTCATATTGATACTTGACATTGATTAAAGTGCATTCTATTTTGACGAATGTGTAATTATGTAAAATAACAAGCAATGTAATTTAAAATGAATAAATTCTGTGTATTGGACCATTGGACGTTTTGCGAATTAGACCTAAACTATTTAATTTTTTTTATTTAACAACTTTTTATATTCAAAAATATGAAATTTAAATGTAGGCCTTCTACCAATTGTTAGTGCAATGAAAAAACTTATTTGCAAGTAACATCAATAACACTATTGATGTTACTTGCAAATTAAAGACCGAATAACAACGCAAAATATTATGTCCTACACTTAAAAAATATTGTAACAAATTAATTTACAATACTCACCTAATATTTCATAATAATCTTTGCATTTCGTATTAATCCTGCGCACTGCGTCTATTTGTTCCTGAGTATACTCTCGTTGAGGCGGAGTATGGGTAGGTGTCTTCCTGCGACGGACTTCCTCAGCGCTCGGGCTGCTAGGAGGGTTCCTCTTGGGTGCCGTTCCCGAAGTCCCAGCAGCTCGTACCCTCGCTAGCAACTCTTTAGCTCTAGTTGTGGGATATAAGCGCTCGGCCTTCAATAGAAATCGTTCAGCCTTCTCGTTATTGCCTGCACTGAAAGCGTTTTGCGCAATCTCGAAACACTTGTCCGCATCGTCTTTGTTACCCTCTATCGCCATGTCCACCGAATTATTTAAAAACTACAACTCGAATTGTAATGCAGTATAATTCGAGGAAGTAATCTTATTCTAAATAGAATAGATTAATTCAATTACCTATTACGACAACATTACAATATCGAATTTTAGTCACGGACAGGACAGATAGATTAATAATTTATTTAATCAATGTCATTATTGTCAGTTGATTTGACAGTTGACAAGCTCTTATCTGTGCTCTTATACTCTGTGGGTCACAATCACAGATAACTTACTGTTTTTCTACATTCTACAACTTGTTTTTTCCAGCATTTCTAATGTGAGATAGGAGACGTTGGTTTATTTTTGGTTATTCCAGCATTTCTAGATGTGAGATAAGAAACGTTGGTTTATTTCTCCTTGTGAGCTGAGTGAGCACAAATAGCCTATTTGAAATAGGTAGTATGTAGGTATTTAATTTATAACACTCTATGAAAAGTCACCGTTACAGTATAGTCTATGCTCTATGAACGTTCATAACACCAAATTATCAGTTAAGTACTCTGTGCAAATTATCACCCACGAGTTTAGTAGTGATTAAGTACTCTGTGGAGTTGCCGATAAAAAGAAAGGAACACACACACTGAACCGCACTGAACCCGCTAGGAGTAATAGTGTTCTGTGCACTGAACACACATTAAAAAAATGTTCGGCTTCGGGTTGATTTTGAAATAGTAGTAATAATTTAATAAAATAAAAATACCTACCAAGCCACCGGGCACCGTTCATAATATCAATGTTAAAATATTTTTCTGCACTGTTTAGTTTGTTGTATGCTGTTGTATGGTATCTTTCACAGTATAACGCCATCCACGCTCTTTTGAAAATATCCTTGTTAACATCCTTATGCTAACATCATAAACTTATTTAAATGTTATTAATTCCACAGTTATGAATCAAAATCAACGGCAACAGTTATTAAAGTAAATAGTTTTATTTTTTAACTGTTATACAATTTAATATAGTCATTAAATGGTATAATTTAATAATTATAATAATAAAATGTAATTAAACAAGATAAAAACATTGGCTTTTATAAGAATATTAACAATCAACATAAATTAGTTTTCCTGTGACATTTCCTCATCTTGTGACATTTCTTCATCGTCCCTCGATTTTTTCTTTTGTCGATTGCTCCACCAGGCGCCGAACAAGCCAGCAGCAACGATAGCTGAAACAATTCATCATTTACTCAGTCTTATGAGAAGTTATGAGTTGATATTTTGCTCCATACCTAGAATCACTGAGATACTTACTTACACCTCCAACTATTAACCATGTAGGAAGATCAAAATTAATGTTGGGCATGGTAAAATCTTTATCATATTTCTCTTGCTGTAGTTGTATGTCATATTCTTTCCGCTTCGTGGGGTTTGTTAGAACATCCTTGGCATTGCCTATAGCCTGAAACAGACGAATTAAGTGAGGTTGGAGAAGCGATAGAATAAATGGTAGGAATGGATGATAGAGTCAGGTCAGGTTTTGATTTAAAAACCATACAAAACACATAGAGACATTCTCTATGTCATAGAGCACCAGCTCTTAATGATCTCTAAATTTTTGGAGATTTTGTGGCATTACCTAATCCCAATGATGCATTTGGTAACAACAAATTGTTAAGTGCACAATATAATAGTTTGTTGTCATATAAACAATAAAAAACAAACGCTTGGGTGCCAGGTCTTTCTTTCATTGTCTCTTGTTTCTTGGTCGGCAACGCTTCAGTGAGGTCTGTAGTGGTTCTGATTATTGTCCTAGCTATATATTAGAAATTTTGTTTATTACCTGAAAAGCTGCATTAGCTCCAGGGGCTTTGTTTTTGTCAGGATGCACAAGTAATGCTAGCTTTTTATATGATTCCTTGATCTCAGCAGATGATGCATCTGGGTTTACATCTGTAAAATATAATTTTATAAGATGTTATAAAACATTAGGCACTTGATAAAAGTATAATTAGAGGATAATTTTATTGTCGATATCAAAAGTTTTTTTTTGGCTTTTGCAATTTATAGCTGTTAAACAGTTTTATAAGTTACAATGTGATTTGCTACTTTAACTTTTGTCCAATAACTTTCTTAATTAAAATTGAATCAGAGAAGTTATAAACATTTTAGTTAAATTAAACAATCTTGTGTCCAATGATAAATGTGATAGTATAATAACACTACAATGGTCACATGTTTGTGTTAATATCACGATTCTTGAAGAGTTTTAAGGTGATTTGATTCAGGACCACCAGGACAATATCAGAGTACAGGACTGGTATTGTTTGTGTAGTTAAAACAACTAAAATAAGTAAAAATGGCTTAGAAAACGTGCTAACAGTGAAGATATGTTTATGAATTTGATAAATGCGTCAGGTAGATAAAGAAATGAAACTTACTAAAAATAGCATAATAATTTTGTGCTTTGAAGACCGTTCGTACAGCTTCCAATTGTTCCTTGGTGTAATCTAGCTCAGCTGATCTGTGAGATGAAGTCCTTCGCCTGCGATCTTTTCTCTCTGAACTCTCTGACGAGCTCGAGCTAGAAGGTTCCAAGTTTTCTTTCGACTCTTTTTTAGTTTGTTTACTACCCGTTGCGTCAGCTTCAGAGCTCTTAGCTGCTTTAGTTTTTTGTATTTTAATCAACAATTTTTTAGCATCATGAGTTGAATGTAGTTTTACGGCTTTTTGTAGAAACTTTTCAGCACCTATTAGGTCCCCTTTTTCAAACTTCGCCTGTCCGGCAATAAATAATTTCTGCGCTTGTTTTGTGCGCTGCTCCCTAGTCAGCTCTTCAGAGTTTTCTGTGTGGTGGTTTTCCATTTTGCATGAAAAACTCGAGCGAGTGATAAGGGTGATAACAATGCAATGGAATTACACTGATTCTTATAACGTATAAGTACAATAATCGCTAATATCTAACTTAATTTATAATAGACACACTTTACACGGTGGGAAACTACAAAAATTAGGAAGTTACTATGAAAATTGAAACTATTTAAATTATCAAAATTTAATAGTACCTGCTAAAGTTATCCTAGTTCAGTTGTGCATGTGCATACATGTTCATCATGAGTCATTCACAAAGAATTAAAAAAAACGTAGTGTTTCAGTATCTAACAAAGTATTCTGTGGTGTTTAAGTACTCTGTGCAAAGAGTAATTCCCCGAGCAAGAATGGATTGCCAGTATTGCCACCCGTGCACCTGGTAGGGATGTTCGATCCAGGTGCCTTGTATCGATATTCTGGATTATTAGTGGTAACATTTAAAGGCCTTAAATATGATTCTTTTATCAAAATCAATCACAATAAATTAAATATCATTAATTTAAAATGTTAAAAATTTTACTCACTGTCACGTGACCTCAACTAACAGAACTACTCAACAGGACAAATGGGAATAAACGGGATTTTTTCCCACTTGTCCTGTTAACAGAACTAGTGGGAACTTTTTTTCCCACTAGTCCTGTTAACAGAACTAGTGGGCATTTTTTTCCCACTAGTACTGTCAACAGAACTACTCAACAGGACAAGTGGGAATAAACGGCAAATTCAACTAACTTCAGGTTCAGCAGACAAATAGTATTGAATATCGGATAGTGACATGATGTGACGTTTTTGGTGGAAAATTTGATAATGATTATTTTAATTAAGTAATATCGACCCAAGTGCTTCGATACGATTTTTTGGATCGATCCGAATCAAATCAAACATTTTAAGTTAAAAAAGATTTTGTATTTTTTACATTATCTGAACTCAAAATTTCGATTTCTATTCGATCCATCAATAAGTATCAATACTATCGATCCGCCAATACTTTCGCTACATTTATTTTGTTAACCTCTTCATTTTTAAACTATCAGATAACTCCATATTTCGATTCGATCCACCTTACTGTATTGATCCACCAATATCTTCGCTATGTAATTTGTTTAACTCAAAGTTTAAAACAATTAACCTGGCCTGATTTCGTGATACGTGTATCGTCTGTCAATTAATAATATTTTCTCAAACTCTAAGGTACTTTAATTAATTAAACCGATCCTCCTTACATATTTATCAAATTATCAATCAGGTACTATCTTGGCTAAGTAAATATTTTGTCTCTTCTAAATTAAAAAAAAAACTATCTCCTTAATTCGATCCAAATGATCCGATCCACTTTACATGTGTATCGATCCGCCAGTGGATCGAATGCCATTGTATCGATACAAAAATCGAGCGGATTGTATCCCATTGTATCGATCCACACAAGTATTAAATCGGATCAACCATCCCTAGCACCTGGCGCCATAAAGACATTTATAAAACTTGTCTTGGCTGAGCGTATTTACGCCAATGCCATGAATGAAAAAAAAAAGTTATAAAGTTCATTTAACACTGACTGTTAACAGTGTTACCAGCTACCACATAATTACGGTAGATCTACCGTTTTGAGCTTCGATCTACCGTAATGATTTTTAGTGTTTTTAGTATATTGTATCGTACTTAGACCCTCAGTAAAATCTGTTTTTAGTAGGAAGCAGCTCAAATCCCACATAATCTACTATATTTTAATAGAATCTACGGTATTTCACGGAAAGTAATCCTATTTTTAAATCTGGCAACATTGAACAGCTAAGACAATTTTCAACATTGACAAATTTGACACTTGACAGTAGCTATGACGCATGCAGCAGATACACTGAACTGACGTAACATTATTAATAATTCGTCGTCATCTGATTCTGATTTCATCAGGCAGCTGAATACAAGAAATAAATATCTTTTAATTTTATTTCAAAGCCTATGTTTTATGTGTATTGTCACAGAATCGTCTGAATATATATTTTCCTAAAAGTGTTAAGCTGTTTCGTGTGACCGGCGAAAGGGACATTGTAAATAAAATATGGCGGCGCCCCCGATTTATAACCCGGTGAGTAAATGTAAAATTTGTACATATTTTACGGTGAAACGCAGATATCTATTGTTTAAAATACTCGCTTGATCAACTCTATCAAGGACATCAAACAAATACGTAGTCGTATAGCATTAAAATAAAATATTTACAGTTTTAAATATATAGGTGAACATCGATGTTTTCCTCAAAAACCATATACAACTTGGTGAGTTTGGTCTAATTCTTCCAAATGTGTAATATCTTAAACAAAATTTAATGCTGGTAGAAATACATTTGTAACGTAATTTTCCATGGGTTTCCTTTTAAAATTTATATTTTTATACTGGTCCTGTTCGCTATTTTTAATAACATAAATACTTTTCAGTAGAGGCTCAGTAAGTCAGCTGTCTTATGAACATAGAATTCATTTGATGAAGCAGTTAATTTAAATGTTATGTATTATTATGTCCCAACAGTCCACTATATTTCATTAAGATACTGTTGCAGATAGTATGGATATTTTTGATTAAAACAATGCCAACAACCATTACTGAAAACACACAAGTATCAATCATGTAAATATTTATACTAGCTGATAATCGAACCTGGTACAGTAATCTCTAAACTTATTGGCTGGGCTGAAGTTGTCACAGCTGCACGAGAGGAACGTGTGGGTGAACATAGTAATACCCGGTCCACCTGTGCTCCTCCGCTGATACCTTATTTTTACATTCTGCGCATCAACTACACCTAACTTCAGCCTGGCCATTAAGTTTAGAGATTACTGTACTCTTTGTTTAGCAGTCAGTCACTGCAAGCTACAGAGGTGAATTACAGGGTCATAATAATTTAAATTAATATAACTGATCCTGTGACCTTATGACTTAATTTATTCTCATTATATTCATTGTTTATTCTCAATAATTTGTATTTTTATGTCCCAAAAGTACTTAATTTTCATCGTATTTCCCTAAATGAACTCCTTTATAATAAGTCTTTATTTGAAGTTAATCATATCTTTGAAACTACTGGGACAATACAATTTTGTGTTTGTTATGGAAAGAAAAGATGCTGAATCATCAATGTTAAACCAAACCTATAGATCTAGATATTATTTTATTGTTGCCTCATTGCAAAATTATAATAATTGGATATTTCATAATTGGCTCACTGGTTTATCCTGGGTGTATGTACCTGAGAGTGGAATCTATAATGTTGTAGCCTTATCCTGTTGCATTTTATTAATATCATAGATTTAAAAAAAGAGTAATTAAAACAACAAAACCAATGTATAACAATGTTATTGGCGGTAAAGCTTGATCATCTCAAACTTAGCTCTATTTATAGGATAAAGATGAAATTGCCAATCAACTTAAGAATCTTGATGCAAGATTTTTTTTAAAGTGAAGTTATAAAATGTTTTATTTCCTATCCAAGAGAAACAAAATCAAAAAATCATATACTTCATTTTTAGTAATTAAAATTATTTAAGTATATTCTAAATTTGAAGTCTCCTTTTGTTCTGTTTTATACACAAGTATTACTTTTTATGCACTGATATGGAGAAGACATTGTTGATTTTATTGTTTTATCATGCAGGTGATTCCATGTGTGCACCCGATTCCCGGCGGCTTGTTTCCAGGTCGTATGATCCGGTTTCAAGGGTCCGTGCCACCTGGAGCTCAAAGGTATGGCTTTATAAAATATCACTATCACTGCTAATTTCTTATCTTGGGGATTTTAGTAGTCAATTCATATCTGGTGGATGTTATGTTCTGTGTCATATTCAGGTTTTCTTCAGTGTCTGTATATAACGAAGAAAGTGATGTAATGGTGAACGCACATATATCCGCACCGTATGCGCCGAACGCGTAGCATTTGTATGAAATCATATGAGAGTACGATGCGGATGACATATGCGGCCGCATGCGTCATGCATATGGTGCGGACAAATGTGCGTTTAGCATAAATGTATTGTTTATTTGATCCCCAATGAGAGGCATTTCAAAAGAAAGCAGATACTGTTATTAAATTTTAACTTTAATTAATTTGAATATTAATAAAGGAGGTTTTAAGTATGTATTTACAATAAATTAAAACCGCATAGATAGTTTCGTAACAATATTTTATTAAGATAGGAATACAAATAATTTTTTCGACTAGGTAATTATAGGATTATTAATATTATTGATAACGTTGTCACGTGATTTTGAAAAAGAACGCATGACGTGGCCGCTTCCAAATCCAATAGTGTGAGCATAGTATGACGTCATTGATATGGACATTCAAACTGAGTTAAGACGTAATACCTAAACTACCAAGTCGCAAAAACAAATATACCTATCTGTTTTACGTTAGGTAACCATCTGTTTACTTGTTTACCTAGCTGTTTAACTAAAGTTTATTCATATCATAGTGAACTATTCTATACTATACCAGGAATGGGCTAACTACGGCCTGCAAGCCATCTCAGCCCCTCGAATAGTTGCAAATCGGCCTGCAACAATGAAAAGCCTAATAAAATCAAATATTTTATTCGAATTCGGTTTTTCACAAACTCTTTTCGAAAGTTTTACGAAAACGCCACTAATGAGAAGGAATGTTTCGGGTGCGGTTACAATTTGGAAATGATAACGATTAACGATTGTGTTACTCGAGGCGAAACGAAACCGGATTAGTTGCATTTAATTTATATTAGTATGTAGTAATTATGTACTGTAAAATAATTAAAGGATAACTGTTCATACTTATCAATTATACATATATCGCACAACAGTTTAATGTGGAAGATTATGCTCCAGTCTTCCTTGGTTATTATGATGAAGGACCTCATATCTTTATGTAAATAGACAACAAACGGGCAGACCTATGATCACATGAACATCTCAGAAGGCATTATTTGGTCACTGCAACCGAATCACACTAGCTAGACAGGTCGAAAAAACTGTCCAAAAAGAAAGAAGGAAAGAATTGGCTCTCTTGCACCTACCAGCCGGAATGAGTCGTTTGTTGACTGGGTCAGCAAGGCGAGAGTAAGCCAGGCAGGCTTTATGGCATGATAACACTAAAACTACTACATTTTTCCTATGTTTAAACAATATCTGTCCGTCAGGTTCGCGATCAATCTCCAATGTGGGCCCAATACCGACCCTCGGGATGACATAGCCCTCCACCTGAACTTCCGCTTCGTTGAGATGTGCGTGGTGAGGAACCACCTGACTGCCATGAGCTGGGGCATGGAGGAGACGAACGGAGGCATGCCGCTGCAGAGGGGGGAGTCGTTTGAGGCCCTCGTGCTCTGCGATCCTCAAAGCTTGAAGGTGATTATTAAAACTCTCCTCTAAATAATATCCAGTTTATGAGTTACATGTTGTATGGGTTTCCTTGATATGTCCAGTCAAATCGCACTTGTTTTGTATTGTGTTTTATCTTATAGTAATCTGCCAAAACATGGTCCTTGCATTCACAAATATCAACTACAGAAACAACTGTTGCTTGAAAACAGGTGTATAAAATGGTTTCAAGTAAAATAAATACATGTTCCTTGTGAATTTTTATGTAAAAGTAGCAGACATCCAATTCAGGCAGAGACTTTTATTCTATGTAGCGATTTTAAAATTCTGTCTGTTTGTATTTGTAATACTAATGCACCAAAAATATATACGTTACGTCTTATATTCAATTAAAGAGGACGATGTCGCAGGATTTTTTTAGGCTATTAATTCACCTTTAACACTGTTAGTACTGTGATTTACCCTCAAGCGATTTGTCACGTGGTGTCGAATACCAGATTGCGTGACGTATTGTTTACTTCCAAAAGGGGTGATGCGGTAATTGACTGTTTACTAGCGGCCCCTGTTTTGGTAGTAATGTTGTAACCCTCGACACCACTTATGGCCGTTCTCAATGTTATTTATTTATTTATTTTAATGACTATCATTACATTAACTTTGTCATTACAGGAAACCCCAATTCAACAGGGGGGAAATTTGCTACAATGCAATATATAAAAAACTGCATATGTTAATAAACACACAAAAAAAAGAATAAAATAAAAAATATGATACACACAATAAGAAAATATTATACAGTATTATTAGTAGGTAGTTAATGCATTTTTAATAATTTTTCATTGCAACCGCCTTCATTGCTGTCCAACTGCCCTAAGGTTGACTGGCAGAGAATGCTTTTAGCATTAAGTCCGCCTTTTGTACTAATACATTTTGTATGGTTCAATAAAGTTTAAATAAATAAACATGTAACCATGAAACCAAGTAACTGTTATTCCCATAGTCCTCAAGTTTGTTTCCTAATAACAATTTATCAAAAATTCCGTTTACGATATGTGCTGGTGCTGCACTCTGGCGTTGAAATTTTGCAGTGATGTCGCCTATTGTCAAAGGATTACATTGAATCTATTGAATTATATTTCCCTAATATATGTACATGTTTGTAACATAGTAACAAATTACATATCTAATTTAGCTTTCTGCACTTGTTCTCAATACGTTTAATTATGAAAAAGGGTACAAAGTTTATTTATTTTATTATTTGTTCGTGTTTTAATAAATTAATTTGCTGCCAACTACATCCCCTTTACATAGTAGTAAGTCACGCCTAGTGTATTACTATTTAATGAGAGTCTTGTGTTTATAGTTGCACTGACGTGACGTAATGACACGTGACATAAAAAATAAAAAAGTATGTTGTAATTTTTTTTTCAACTATCTCCAGTTTGTCGTACCACTTTTGGGACAACCTGTATACAAAATGGTTTCTATCTGTGCCGTTATACGGCTGCGCCAGATGAAAACCTAGCAAGGGTCATTTTTGTCAAAAATGTTTTTATTGCAGTATCGTTATAAACTAGTAAGTCCCCACAAATTAAAAAAACACCCGCGCGTAAATCTTACGAAATAACCGAAATTTAGAGAACTCATAACCTAGTAAGTGCACTACGTATCATCCCAGAACCATTTAGAAACCTAGTATGTCGCTCTGACCATTATCAAACCTAGCAAGTCAAGAGACTTGCTAGGTTTTTAAGCGGTCGATGCGTCTTGCTAGGTTTATGAAGTGGTCAACAGACAAAATAAATAGAGGGGAAAGCGCGCGGCGGGGGTACTGCGCAGGCTGCTAGCAAGTCACGACACGATCAGTCACTTGGGTGCGCTGGCGCGTAATAATTGACTTGTTACACGTACTTAATATAGGAGCTGTGACTGTATTTGCTAATTTATACGTAAATAGTGATTTTTATTCACTAACATGAATAGTTTACGATCGCATCGAACAAAATTAATAATGGCTGCTGTTAACATGAACAACTGCTGCAGTGATGCAGAGCCAGCTGCTGGACGTAGTACTGAGACAAATGAGTGGTAAGTTCATCATCAATCATGTATCTCTAGGTTTTTTGTGTCAATGACTATGTGTATGTAGATTTGGAATGCAGTTTAACCTATTTGTTGGGCTTTTTCTATGCTTGATTTTTTAATGGGTGGTTTTGTGTTTCCAAGCAATTAATGATGTTGTAATATATACCTACAGACTGAAGTCGATATTAGTTACTAGATAACATAAATAATGAGCAATTTTGGTAAATATGATAATATTTAGATCTTAGTTATTGGCATCTAGTAATCGTTTAGTCTAATATCATGTTAAGGATACTTTCTTAACACGATCAGCTGCATAATAGCACAAAATTGAGATAATTATCTAATGGGTATTATTATAACATTATTATTATATAAATTATGACTAACATTTTCAAATGGTTTGCGGTTGTGTATTTGTGTTGATTTTTCCTTTTGCTTGCTTCAGTTTTCCCACTAATGAATGTTCGCTTGAACCAGCACCGTCCACTTCTTATGCGCACATTAACCCTGCTACTGACATTGAGGATTTAATTACTATGAGTGATTTAGACGACTCTGTTGAAGATCCTGATTTCGCATTATCAGAAGAGAACGAATCTGATAAAGACACATCGGTGTCTGATAGCGAACCTTCAGCTCTTCGAGATGTATTGACTTCCTCGTTTAATCTACCTCCAAACAACCATTTTAAAGCAAATTTTGTAGCTGCTTACCCCGGCCCCTTATATATTTATGATACGAATTTACTAGACAGCGAAAATACAGTAACTGCACCCACACAACCATTACAAACTTCTCAACAAAAACGTAAAGCAAAGCATCCTATGATTGAAAATAGTTGCGACAACAGCAAATGTAAAAGGCAATGTGCAAAGTTTTCTCTTGAAAGTAGGAAAAATATTTGGGAAGAATATTGGAACCTAAGTTTTTTATCCAGGCGTAGCTTTCTTAATAAGTGCATACAAATATCTAAAATTAAGCGACGAAAAGTTGAAGTCTCAACTGAAACTTATTATAAAAACGAAAGTCGTTATTTCTTTTTGCCAAATTCTGATGGTGTACTAATTGCAGTTTGTAAAAAGTTTTTTTTGGCTACTTTGGGACATAAAACAGATGGAGTAATAACAGAGCTAAGCAAAGCAGTAAAAAAAGAAAAATTGTATGGGTCAGTTACGAAAGATAAGAGAAGTGGTAGAAAAAAGATTGATGGAAGCGTAATAATTAATCACATTATGAGTTTTCATCCAGTGGTAAGCCATTATCGCCGACATAATGCGCCTTTTACTAAATATCTGCCAAGGCACTTAACTTTACGACAAATGTACACAGACTTTAAACAACGCAATCCTAACTTCAAGTGTGGCAAAGAATTGTACAGGCAAAAAATAAAAGAATTAAAAATATCTTTTCACATGCCTAAAGGTGATAGATGTGTAGATTGTGCATTGTATGAAGAAGAATTAAAGAAGTACGAGGATGTTTCTTTAATGCCTGAAGAAATGAAAATAAAATCCGCAGATCATAAGGCTAAAGTTGAATCATCTATTCAAAGATACAGATTGGACGGATCAAATAAAAATTCTAATTTAGTTAAATTCGTATCAATGGACTTGCAAAAGGTTATTATTTTGCCAGAAATGCCTGACATCAAGGATGCATTTTTCATGAGCCGGTTGATTACTTTTAATTTGACATTTGCTCCTATTGAAAAAAAATCTGATGATAGTTCCACTTGTGTGCTCTGGCACGAAGCAATAGCCGGACGAGAGGCGAGTGACATTGTAAATGCTATATATACTTTTATAGAATGCAATAGGGATATGCAGCACTTGCACATATGGGCAGATAACTGTACAGCGCAGAATAAAAATTGGACCATATACACCGCAATGACAATGTTAGTAAATAATCCATCAAATGCGCTTGAGTCTGTAACCATTAATTATTTGACCAAAGGACATACTCATATGTCCGCGGATGCTGTACATGGCAATATTGAAATGAAAATGAAGAGACAAAAAAACATATATGATTTCCAAGATTTTAAAGATATTGTGATGAAGTCGCGAAAGAATGTGAAAGTTATAGAAGTAACTAAAAAATTTGAATGGCCAAAAAAGAAAAGAGCTGCACGTCAGAATGAACCACTAAAAGAATTTAATTTAAACTCAGTTGTACAAGTTAAAATGATAACTGGATCAAGAAATTTATTTTATAGAACAAGGTTGAAACTTAATTTATTTTAATATTGATGTATAGTTAATAAGTATATTTAGTATAAAAACGAATAATTACGTATACCTATTTCAATAAAAAATTAATTATTTATTTTTCAGTTTCAGTGAACCTGGCCTGGTGGAATTAGATTTTCTAATGAAAAAATTTAACTGCCAACTTCCTCCAGCTAGCAACGACAGCCCAAGGGGCATAAAAATTGAGAAAAAACGTGAAATAATCTCCAAGCTTGTGGGTCTTATGCCAGAGTCCAGAAAGACCTTCTGGAACGATTTACCAGTTAATGACTTATCTGCCGATTTAACAATTCATGGACAATTGACAATGGACAATTAGACAGTTATTAAATTTCTTTATAAATAAATATTTTAATAAAATTATTTTCACCAAGTTGTTTCTTTTAAATACACCTATCGACTTACTAGAGTTCAAATTCGTAATATCTACTATCTACAATATTCAGTAAACCACATTCAGACATAGCAAGTGCTCATACTAGGTTAATTATTGGTTTCTGCAAGGGCGAACCGATTGTCCATTGTTTAAATAAGTTAGTAAGGGGTATAATTTATGTAATATACACAAATATTATAATATATTTAATACATAATCATCGTTTATATTTATTTTACATGATAAAAGCTTTTTTAAATAATTTATGTCAAAATTCTACAACGGCTAGCTTGATTTACGTTTTTGCGCTCTCCTGTAAAATTTTGTTTTAAGCACTTGCTAGGTTTTCATATGGCGCAGCCGTATAGACTGAAACCATCCAACCGAAGATTGTTTTATACCACTAAAACAATGCATTAGGTACATTCGGCCTATTAGTGAAGTCAATTTTCGACTTTTCCCACTAAATATTTTAGCGCAGTAGTACACGCTAGGTATCCGCTAGTTAAACATGAAAATACAGATACAAGACATTGCTTGTCCGGCAGGTGGCGTTGAACGGCGTTCACTTCTGCGAGTTCCCGCATCGGCTGCCCTTCCAGAGGATCTCGCACTTGACGGTGGACGGTGACGTCATGCTGCAGTTCATCGGCTTCGAGGGCGCGCAGCCGCCGCCCACGCAACAGATGTACATGGTAAATACTCACCCTTCCGGCTTGCGACTGTATTATATACCAAATAGTGCGTCCATATCGCAGTTTCTTGTTGGGCAATATTATCAACTCGGTTATGGACATCTATAACTTATACTAGCGGTACCAGGGAGAAGTGGTGGGCTAGACTAGACGGCTCCATTGAATTGTGTGCCGTTATCGTGTCAAATCTGCTACCGTGCCAACTATTTGTAATTAAACACCGACTTAAAAAAAGAACCAGACGTCACCTTGTCTTATCGAGAATGACGGCGCCCACTTACCATGTGTGCGTAATTTTTAGTGCGATCCGACGCGGTAATGGCGGCCGATTGATAACAGCATAGTGTCAATGTGTGCGTGTAATACTTGTACGAATAGAGCTGTTTGTATTACTATGGGTGGCTCACTGAATGTGTTGCTGACATTCCGTCTGGTTCTTTTTTTAAGTCTGTGTAATTAAACTGAAATCAGTTTTAATTATTTAAAATATTGTTTCCAATTTCCAGCAGGCAGAACCTCCCGCCTATGGATCCTACGGTGCTCCGCCCCCGGCCTATGGCGCCCCCGGCTACGGCGCACCTCAGGGTAAGATTTATTGTTTACGAAAATATGATTAACCATATTTTTTTTAATTTTCTTTCTTCAAACTACTAAATTGTAACATATTTAATATGTATAGAATGTCGCAAAAACATCAATGTATCTTGTTACAAAGATATTTCTAGAAAAAACGGAACGAATTATGATCGTGACTGGAATAGAAAATGCAAATTTCGTCACCTCCTTAAATAGCGAGAAGTTTTGTGCTGACCTGGAGGTCAACCGATTGTTATGCTCAGTCGCGCCTGCGCGCCATGTTGTGTAGGAATATTGTAATTTTAGCGCCTATTTTGAATATGCCTGTCAGCGCAGGCTTTTATGTTCGCACCTGTTATATTCGTGTTATTGCCTTAAAAAAATTAAGTTTAATAATAATAAGTTTAAGTTTATAATATTAAGTTTAATAATAATAAAATCAAAGCAATTTGAATTTAATCCACATCACATGCGAAGGTAGCATCGCGTCCGTTTGGATTTATAGTCACCATTTACCAAACACCCTAAAACAAAAACATTATCCTCAATCTTCAACTACAAAAATTTTGTTGCCATAGAGAAGGAAGAATATCTGTGAAAAAATGTAGTTCCTTGAAATATTTGTGCATCAATCTATTGAAGATTACTAATATTACTAACGAGCTAACTCAATTATAAATACTAATGCTTTTGATTAAGCAATTAACTGATCCAGTAAGACCGCTGCACATTATAACGATTGTATCAGAAACATTTTATTTATCTCGAAACAGATACGTTTTTACGATACGATACTACTGACCATAGTTTAGTAATTGGACCACGATAGTGTCTTGTGAGGATATGAAAGGGATCTCTGCCACTTTTACATATACATTCGAAATGGAAATTAAATCAAATATTGTGTAAAATTGAGCGAGTTGAGTACAAATAAGTACAGTAATTTTGTGCCACAGGAAACTGAATTTATTTAATTAATTTAATTAAAAAATAATGTGAATGGTTTTGTTGTAATGTGCAACAGGTTGGACGGGTATTAAATAAGCTTATTATTATTATGTTGATAAAATTAAGTTGTTGTACCATACATAGTTAAATGCATGGCATTGCAAATGGTGCATTTTTGAACCCCACTTTTGGTTTAAAGGTATTAAGGGTTAAAGGGTATAAGGGTAAAGGTTAAGGGTATAAGGGTTTCTGCCGTATTAAGAAAAGTTTAATGAACTGTAAATAATCACAATTATTATGAAGTATATTCATCTAATTAAGATTTAATTTAATATCAAAACATTGAATTTTGGTGTATATTCTTTTTAATTTTTATACAAATACAATTTTTATGTAGTTTATTTACCCACCTTAAATTTAATTATCAAAACATTGAATTTTGGTGTATATTCTTTTTATTTTTTTTACAAAAATACTATTTTTACCCTGTTTATTTACCCACCTTAAAACCTATTTAAAGTTTTTATTTTTGAAGTACTAAAAAGATTTGTTTAATTTTTTTTTAACGCGAGTGTGTCAAATGGATGTTAAAAGTAAAGTTTTTGAAATAATTATTATTATAAGGTAAGTAAAATTATGGTGTGCTTTACTTCAACTTAATATCATATATTGTATTTGTATTTATTTACTAATATTATATCGCTGCATAGCCTTTGCTTTAATAGAATGATAGAAAATATCATTCTCGTCTTTTCCATGTTGTTGTGTAGTTTAATAAATCATAATAATACATATATGGCATTGTAGTTAAATGGTTGTGGTTCTAAGCACCTGTATTAAAGTTATGTAACATCTGTACAGCACGGCCGACGTATCTTGGCGCGTCTGAACTTCGCGCAGAAGGCTGCGCAGTAACACAATTCGGCAATGCTCTGTACGCGGCGTATTATGTCTCAGTTACACGTTAGCATGTTCGTGTCGCTATCTCTGTCTTACATGCGCTAAAGTTTGCAAAGCCTATGTTCTGACGCGCCAAGATACGTCGGCCGTAGTGTACACTTGGACGTGTGATTTGTAATGAAAGTTAATAATATATATACTTTGAAAGGTACTTTAATTAAACTGTGAAAATCATTAAATTTTATTCATATGGGTACTCACGCACTGATTCACTGGAGTCAGTGACGATTACCGTTAGTGTACGGAAACGATCGTCAAAAAGGTATAAGTGCATTAGTACACACATGTACGAAATAAAAGTTCTCGACGACAAGTTTTTTTCTTCATTTTAACTGTAACTTCAGTCGTGATGATAAAATGTTAAAAGAAAACCTTGCGTTTTTGTTATCCCGTCTAATAAATGTCGTTATAAAGCCTTAGTTTCCAAAGTGGTCCAGGTGGACCTCCAGGGGTCCAAGAGAGACGACGGAGGTCTACGATGGCGTGACAAAAAAATCAATTAATTAATCAATCAATTCTCACTTTTTTCTAAAACTATTAATCTCTATAAAATCTAAACTCAGTTGCAACGCAAATTTCCATAGTAACATCTAATCTTCACATTTTTTTCGAGTTTTGGGAATAAGGTATAAATGTAGCTACAAGGGCTCCACCTTAACCAATTAAATTTTGAAAGTGGTCTATGAGAAAAAAAGTCAAGTAACCTCTGTTATACAGATATCACTTTAATAATAATAAATCTTAGACAGATGTATTAAAGCTAGCGAGTTTCTTGGATTGACCAGTGGTCTCAATCAATTCACAATGTAACAGAGTGGTGGCGTTAGCTTCTATACCCATACGATAGTGTTCCATTGACATTGGTAAATGGCTTAAGAAGTAAAAGTGAGACGTTTGAAATAAATAAAACAAAACTACACAACGAAACCAATATGAGGTTACCAACCAACCAATAATACAGATGGTATTGTCACGAATATTATACTGTTTGTTTAGTCACCAATTAAATATCAAATTATATTTATGAGTAGGAGTTTGTAGTAAGAAATTTTATTTAGTGTAAGATGTATGAAAATTATCTCCATACAATAAAATCCATAACTGTCACATTTATGGGCTTGTATTTTGAATGATGAGGTTCATGAGCCCTTGTACACCTCACTGGCTAAGGTTCTTCCTATTTGTGTCGATACAGAATGTGCTTAAAATGGCTGGAAAATTATTTATTGCAATGTGGAGAGCGATTCTCACGACGCAATCTTGATTTTCTCTCGATATTTCATACACTTCTGGTAAACTAATATCTAAAATTTACTAATTTAGTAACTAAAGCTGATCGCACATATTTCAAACCGTACGCGCCGAACGCATCGTTTTACCGCATTTAGAATTCGTTGTATGAAGACATATGAGAGCCCGGTGCATGTGCGGCCGCATATGTGACCGCATTTAGAATTCATTGTATGAAATCATATTATTATGAGAGCCCGGTGCGGGTGACATGCGGCCGCACATGTTACCCGTACCGTCCGCGCCGTATTTCCGAAAATGCGGGAGGTATTCGAAATGCTGATGACGTCATATAATGCGGCGCGTAGGGTGCGTGCTGGTACTCAGTGTTGCCATGCCAAGATGCTTTTGACAACGCATTAGTAGAAACGTTTCATGGTAAACTAATCCTGTGAGGAAATCTCGCCTTCGTGTTGATGCCTATTAATCCGTCATTGTTTTTGGACATTGAGATTCGCAGTGGCGTTCCTCAAATTGCGATTACTAACTACGTTACTGAAATATGAGACAAAGTCTAAAAATAAAAAGAAGTATTTTTTTCATAGCTGAATCAATAATATTTATTGATAGCAAAACTATACCTATTATACATAGAAATAAAGTGACACAGAACTAGTGAGATTTTTTCCCACTAGCACTGTCAACAGGGCAAGTGGGAATAAACGAATATCATCGCACCGCTTTACACTAGAGGTTGGGAAAAAACTTCAAAAATTGTTGCCAATACTAAAATTAAACGGCACGTACGGTCAAATGTGCGAGGCTATCAGTAAATGCGGCGAGTAAGGCGTGTTCGGCGCGTACGGTGCTGAAATATGTGCGATCAGCTTAAAGATCTTAAGTGACTTGATATTAGCAGAAAACTAAATTTTACTTAATTATGTTACTGCTTGTTTATTTGTACACCTTATTTGTCGAATTAATGCTTTATGTGCAATCGTTTATGTTTTTACGCTAAATCCACCCACATTTGAAATCGTTAGTCACTGTTTTTAAGTATTTGAATTTACGCTCATGTGGATAGTTGTTTCATGTCAGCGGGTAGATGGCGCTAGCTGTATTTTATAATAGTTATCTTCTTTTTTCCTTTTGATTTATTATTTTATGTTACCGCAGGCTTCTACTGATGGCTTCTATAGACTAGCGGGGAATGCAGGCGACCACCAAATAGGTATGCTTTTTATTTTGTTTTTTTTTTTAAATTTATATTGCGTAGTGACAGTACCGATTATGATTCCCAAATTGAAGTGATTCTTTAATTTATAAATACAATTAAATCCCCCAAGTTATACAAAATGTTTCCAAAATTTACTCTATTGAACAATAATGATTAATGTTGCAGAGCATTATTTTAAAAAAACTTACTTGTACCCTATGTTAAATAAGATGTTAATGCTATTTTTATTTGTTTTCAGGTGCCTTGTGAAGAACGCGGTTGGTTTGCATGAAGAAGTAGCATTTAATGAATCTTTATTATTGTTAATAGATTATCCCAAAAGCTAAAAATATACTATGAATCTTTGCTATATCTCAAAATGAAAAATTTTACTTTTGTAATTGTGGAATAGATATATAGAAAAAAAGATTTTGGATACACAGAAAAAAGACTATGAATACCAGATGTGAATAATTATAAGCCGCGCCATTAAAGAAACGAATCTAAAATGGCGGAAATTATCATTCTCCCTCACTCGCACGTTATTCCTGTCTTTAGCGTGCGTAATTATTTAATTAGTCATAAATTATGAACGGAAGAATAATATGTATTAGGTACGACTCGATATTAAATTTGTAAATTAATTTTTAATTTAAAATCTGATATCTATTCCGCATATTTACTTAGTAGTCATTATTATATTATTTGTATATTTTTTTGCTATATCTCATTGTTAAATGTCCTTCAACTATTAAATAATGTTTTGAAACTTATATAATATTTTTACACATGCATTTGCAAGACCTTTAACTTAAAATATATTTATAATTTTTGCAGAAAAAATAATGTTTTGCAAATAAGGCTTACACATAGATTTAAGACCTATTTCTTGTAGACTTTTTATTTGAATCATGTATGTATGTATTAGTAAATACAAATAATTTGATAATAATAAATAATAATAATCAATAATCATTAATTTTGTTAGCGGTCTAAATCTGTTAGACCAATTCTAACAAAATTATAGACTAGTAATTGAATAATTATATTTTTCCATAATTATTTATTGATTTTTAAATAATTATGATTATTGGCATTTAATTAAATCGATTCTCCTTGTTGTCTCATTAAATACAAGTTGTAATTAATAATTGTTGTATTGTTTAGTTGCTTGTAAGCGTGTAAAGCAGTATTTTTTCGTATAGTCGTTATTGTAATCATTGATTGTATTTCCTTTTATTTCATTGATGTTTAATAAAAATATTATTAAAAAATAACATTCATTTTATTATTATGCCCTACTATTAACACTGATACACATCATAACACAAGATAATATACAAGATATGACACTTGGTTTGATGAAGATCAACCTGCATACCGGAGAATACTCCATTTATATTTTCGGTGGATGTGTGAAATCTGCTGTCCAACAGCACATCAATGTGGACTGTAGACCTCCTCCTGAAAGGAGAGTCGAGCCTAGCAGTGGGTCATTTATGGGTTCTAATAGTGATGAGAGTTTTATCTTAGTACTATTATTCAAGATTTTAATTATATTCTATTTTGTCATATTGTTGCACTACACCCACAAGAATTTCACTATCTCAGGTACTTAGCTTCCCTCATTCCTGCAATTGATACCGTGTTTCGGTTGCAGTATTAGCACAGGTATAATAATAGTATTAGACATTCAGTGCCTAAGTGATTAGGTACTAATTTCTTACGTAGTAATTAGCAGTAGGAGCTGTCTTGTTAAGAAGAACCGGAGGACTTATTACTTATTTATAATAGTCGATATGCGTCAAAATGTATTCTATTTTCTGTATTTTTTCTAAATTCTAGCCTGAGTAGTTTCGGGTATAAGGTGGGCGAATAGTCAGTTTTCGTCTTTAGTAGTTGTTTAGTAGTCTTAAGTACTATTATTTCTTCTGTGGTTTAACTTTCAAACTATCTATTGTAGAACTAATTTGTAACTCACGGAATGAAAACTTAAAAGTAGTATTTTATAGACCAGTTCATTTTCATTTGACGTTTGACCCACGATACCGTTTGCAAAAAAAATTTAATTTTTTATTTCGCCCCCAATTCAAGATTCTGTTGTTTACGTTTAAGTTGTTATATCTTCGTCTTCGGGTCACGGATACGTATATGAGTACCAAATATCAACTCATTTGGCCAGTAGTTTTGGAGCAAATTGGCTGTGACAGACACGAGCACAAGACACGAGTGATCCTATAAGGGTTCCATTTTTTGGTTTTTCGTACGGAACCCTAAAAATTTAAATTATTGTTACACGATTTTTATCAAACCTTTTTCTTGTTTCAGGTTATTCAGCTGTACCGGCAGTAAGTATATACAAGATATATAATACATAAGTTTGAAAAGTAAACCTTTACTTTGTAAGAATCGCGCTCGAAAACTAATCGAGCCATTTCATTTGGTAAACAACATGGCACTTTGTTTTTTTTATTTATTATATATTCACATTATATTATATTTGTTTCGACGAGTCCTATTTGGTAAACAATGTTACAGACTACAGTGTCTTTTTTTCAACGTAATTTATAATTTAAAGATGACTACCATTTATTATTTTTTTAACCTAGTTTAAATTAATATTTCAATAGAGAGTAAGGCTCAGACTGTTTACCAAATAAGTCTCGAAGAAAACGGACTATACAGTACCATCAATGATGTTTAAATAAATATAGATACGTTATGCCCTTACAAATCAACCGAAAAATCTGTTCCGATGTCCGCAAGGCACGCTTTATTGCTTTATCGCACGTCTTTATCGCTCTCGCGTCAAAACTACATCGCTATCTCTTTCTTCACCTGAATAAGAGTTCCCAATTGGGAACTTTTTGAGTCACACAACGCGCGCGCTAATGACATATCTGCCTCTTTTTAATATATAATATCATTGAGTACCATTATATACAATACATTTATTTGTCTGTAGGGTTACGATTCCCAGTACATGGCCCAGTCGCAGCAGCGGCGTGGGCTGGGCACGGGCGCAGCGGTGGGCCTGGGCGTGGGCGCGCTGGCGGCGGGCGGGCTGGCCGGCTACGCCATGGCTGGCGGGTTCAGTAGCAGCACCGAAACACCTCCTGATCCTGTGAGTAGCTCGAATAGAGTGGCAGAGATATTATTATGTAGATTGAGGAAACGAGTAAAATTTGTTGCATTTATGTGAGTGATAAATACTGCTAGTAGTCCAGTCAAGGAATGACTCAAAAGAGGGTATAGAGTGCGTGAGCGGGAACCTAAGCGATTTCTTCAGAAACTTGTTCAGGGTGCTTAGGGTGATAAAATACTAAAAGTCCCCGCGTCTAGGAGGTGAGCCGGAGGGAGGGGGGGGTTACAAAGGTCTCAATTTTAGGTTTTTCGCCAATATCTCAAAAACGGTGCATTATAGCGCAAAATGTTCTAAAATGAAATGAAAGCTTATAAAATTCTCTATAACTTTAATTCTATACACTTTTTCCGTATCTCCGACCGTTTCTGAACTATACGCTCCAGAAATGTAGCAATTTAAGTTATTCAGCGTGATAACAGCGTGATTCACATCAGCTGTCGTAAAAATGACACCTGAACTGATACCATTAAAAAGATGTTAGGCAGGCATCTTTATATAACGAAGAGGCAGTTCCGTTGCAGCTCAGATTTTGTGCTGCACCAATTGACTTCAAGAATCATTGTTTTTATGTACATATTGCCTCAATGAAGATATAAAAAAGCCTTTGAAAAAAAGGCGCGTTGTACATTCAGTTGAGACTCTAGCTGCTAAATATTGTATCAAGCAGGTATGTTCTTCGAGAAATGATGCCTGTGGTAACGAAGTTCTTGATATTTTTTCTTGCATTACCGATATTGTTGCTGAAGGAGCAAAATATCACGAAGACACTATTACTTATTTGTGAAGCCTGTCAGTTACCCAAAACTCTACAAAACTGAGATCTCTAGAGATACTCATGTCGTAGAGGCTATGGAAGAAATATTTGCTTACATGGATTACTTTCCCACGATGAGATACTCTTTTTTTTTGTTTGTTTTTGTTAAAAGGCTTTTTTTATCTTCATTAAGGCAACATGCACATAAAAAACAATTATTCTTGAAGGCAAATGGTGGAGCAGAAGGTCTGAGCTGTGACTGCCCTGCCTCTTCATTAGATAAAGATGCCTGCCTAACGTCTTTTTTAATGGTATCAATTCGGATGTCATTTTTAGGACAGCTGATGTAAAGCAAAAGGGATGTCAAGTCAAGGAAACTTCGATATTTGCCGTCTTTCCTTTTCTTACTAGCTTTAATACGACCCGGTATTCCCTTTCCTTTCCCTCAGAGACATCGTTACTTCCTTCAACGACATTCTCGTCATACAAAATGCATACAGGACTCTATACTCATGTTGGATAACCCAATTGTGTTACTAATAACAATGTATGTATATCTGAAAAGAATATTTTGTGGCTGCCCCCCTGCTTTACCGGCTAGGCTACCGTGCCAGACAAAATAAAATTGCGAAAACCTATAATAACATAAGCCCGAAGGCAAGTATACAATATCAATAGGAGTTTTAGCCAATAAGGTCGCGTTTCCTACAGCGAGCATTAAAGATATTGAGCGAAAAGAAATCTTCATCAATATCATGATTGTTTTCCCGCCTCTGCTCAGTTATTACTGTTATAAAAAACGCGATTTCTTACTATTACTGCCTTTACTACGTGGAGGTACTCCCAGCTTAGGTAACTATAAATTTTAAGATAATTTTTGCATCAGGTAATGGTTATCACGCTGAATTACTTTAATTTCGACATTTCTGGAGCGTGTAGTTCAAAAACGGTTGGAGATATATAAAAAGTGTACAGAATTAAAGTTATAGAGAATTTTATAAGCTTTCATTTCATCTTAGAACATTTTTCGCTACAACGCACCGTTTTTGAGATATTGGCGAAAAACCTAAAATTGAGACCTTTGTAACCCCCCCCTCCCTCCGGCTCACCTCCTAGACGCGGGGACTTTTAGTATGTTATCCCCCTAGGCACCCTGAATAAGTTTCTGAAGAAATCGCTTAGGTTCCCGCTCACGCACTCTACAACTACTTTATTGACTGTACTATAGGTAACTTATGCATTAATAATAATAATGTTTATTGACCATAAATGAGAGTACATTTGAAACGAAGAGCCCTGACTTCCAGAAAAGCGTGAGCTGTGGCCTGGGAGACAGTTCCTTCCCAATTCTTTTGTTACAATTACAGACTTAAATGTAAGGTTACTAATCGCCTAATATAAAGTTAAAAAAGAAAAACATTGGCTATCGTAATCGATTCGCCGACGCGATCCTAAAGCGATTAGCGATTGAATTTGGCCCAATAGACAATAGATGGGTATATGATGGTGAGTAGTTACTTTCGTCCCTGGACTACCTTAACTCCAAAGCCTACATGAGAGCAAAACAAAGTTAAACTCCAAACATTGCCGACTCACTGAAACTTTAAGCTTTGACGTTATTGATTCTAGAAAGAGGTCGATTATGCTTGATGATTAAGCGCGCACAACGGTTTTTCGCCACTGCGGCAAATTATTGCAACTCAGTAAAACCATGCGTTTTCTCGCCGTACAGTGTTCGTAATTAAATTCAAAACTACGCGTAGTAAAACTGTTGCGATTTGCCGCAACGGCGAAAAACGTAGTGTGCGCCTAGGCTAACATCTCGATATTTTATCTATCCATAATTATTAAAACAAATTATTATACAATATATTAATTAATTTGCAGTTCGTAATTTCATTTTCTTAAATATCTACTTGTCAGGTACAAGTGGTGGATTTCGCAGAAAGTGCAGATTTCGGTGGCGACGATTGGATGGATTGAGTGCACGGTGCCAGCATTTTTTAGCTTTTAAGAGTGCCATATTGTAATGACAGCCTTTTTTTACGACTACTATAATAATGCCAATCAGAAAAATGTAAATAGAGAGAGAACGAGGACGAACGAGCGAGACAGATATATACAGTGGGCGTGGTTAGCGGTAACGAAATTAAAAAAATTAAAATGTTGGAATTATGACCCATCCCATTTCATACAATTTTATGTTTGCTCATTTCGTTATTGTTAACAAAATTTATTTAATCTATATCCTCAGTAAATAGCTAAGCCATATCGAAGTAGGTATATGGAGTTAATATACCGGTATTTTCTTGTATCGGAATTTATCGGATGCATTGAAGTTAGATTGACACGGTGACTAGTATTCAAGATAGCTTGTTTAGCGATGATAACATAACACGAACACAGCTTATAAATCCACTAGCGAAGTATAATTAATTACTTTTCAACACCCTTGCTCATAAATTGGTTTTTATCACATGGCTTTTACACTCATAAACCATGGTATTAAACACTTGTGCTTTTTTTTCTTGATCGCACTAGTGTTTTATTTTATATTCCATCAAATTAAGTTTGCACCTTGCTGAAAGATATTATTTATGCATTCTATTTGCTCTTAACTTAGCCGGGTTATATTTTTATTTTTAAATTTCGGAAAAAAGTTTTGACTTAGATACGTTTCGTTTCAACATAAGACTAAAAATAACACTATTTTTGTAAAAAAAGAAGTGTACCACCTTGAATATGATAAATTTTCAACAACTTATTTACTTTAATTAATAATTCAACGTGAAACTAACTTGGCTGTTTAGCGTAATTGTTCGTGCCTACGCTCCAATCTGCGCGCGCATAGCTAACACGCCGTGCGCAGAAAAAAAAATGAGCGCGGAGCGCGCCATTTTTAACAAACTTTCCGTCTGGTCTGTGAGCATTGTTTATTTGAGTACGAATAATTTGTTTTTTTACTCGTAAGTGTGTTGAAAAACGTTGTATGACACACGTGAGGTTTGGTCATTACACTCTTGGTTTTCTTGCAGCACTCGCCTTCGGCTCGCGCTGTGCAATATCACCTCGAGTGTAATGACCAACATACCACACTTGTATCATAATGTACTATTTTGAAAAAATCGTGGTAACCATGTGGTAACATAAAAATGCCGGTTAATATCTAACTCCTATTATTCGTACTGCAATCTGGTATAGTTATAGGAGTCGTATGTTGAAAATATATTAATAAATAATGTCCACGGTCCATCTTCGTTATTTGAAAATTGAAAATATTTATATTCATTTTGAAACAGTCTCAGTTTGGGGTTCTGTAACTTGACCATTATATCTATTAAAAATACATAATATTGTAGCGATTTATTTTTAGTGGAAATTACTAATATATTTTTGAAATTTAAAAAATTGTACAAAAAGATTTAAATTATAATAAATTTTCTATTCAAAATTAGACGTTGGTGAAGTTAAAGATCGCTATACAAGGTGATTTAAATTCAGAAGTGAAATCAAATTGTTTTTTTAATTTCTTGTTTTATACCTGAATTTCAACAAAGATTACCGATGATATTCATTAGGGATTTGGGCTCAGTATTTATTAATGGGACTTGCAATGAAAAATATATTTAACAACGTTCAGCCTTAAAAAGCCTTTATAAATAGATATATATATTAGTATATTAAATAAATCTTAATCATACCGACTGTAGCTTTATGTACAAATAAATATGTGTATTTATTTGAATTTTACCAGTATTTTTGTCACAAGTTATAGAATAAATTAATTTAAGTGTTACGTAAAAATCATATACATATACTGTGTTCACTGTCACTGAATTATCAGCATTGGTTTGATGGCTTTTAGTATATATTCGCATTGAATGATATCTTCTATTCTAAATAACCTTAAAATTTCGAAGATAGTAATAAGTATAATAAATTGTTTATTCGTAAGACAAATCATAATTTATATACTAAATTCCTAATAGAATGTGCATTCCGATGTTAGTTTAAGAATGAAAAGCAGAACATTTAGAAGAAAGACAATTAAAAGCTATGGAGCATACGCGCATCCTGTAACGCTTTAGGTAACTAAACGTTCCCTTAGGGAAGGCGTCCACAGTTCTGCATCGCGCAACGGATATTAGTACCTATTCTTTGTATAGAAACTCTTGCTACTGCATCCGCAACGTACTGATTCGCAACGTACGGACTGCACGCACATCTATATGTGATGATTTTCAGTATATAACAAAGTACTCTGTGGTGATGATGGAACTATGGACGCTTAGCTTTAGTCTATTTTAACCATAGACTTATTTTATTTAAAGCCAATAAAGTTAGTAAAAACAATTTACCATAACGTAAGAAAAAACTTTTATATATTGTTAATTAAAATAAAATATAAATATTATCACGTGAAAACATTATTATTTATAAGAAAAAATATTTTATATATTAAATTGTTATTGAATTATTATAAAATTAAGCACTTTTGTACACCTTCCTTTTTGATAATTTGTACATTGTCACATTCGCGCGATGCATCGGCGGTCTTAAAAGATTTAATTTCAGTGATATGAGTGTTCTAAGCTCCTTCTCCTTTTAAGGCAGCCTTTGTAGAGAGTAGTGATGCCTCGAAGTGCTTCGTCAATGTATACCGAATGTATTCTGGGTCGCAATAGATCATAATAATTTGATTAACTGAAATACATACGATCCAATAAATCGAACCAGCAGATCGATGCATGCTTTGGATTTGTAGTTACTTAAATTGAAATAAATTTGCCAAATGAAAACTTAACAACTTCTCTGGATCGAGTCTATCTCTACTTCATAGCTCTACTTTCGTGTAAATTGTAAAGTAGTATACATGACTATAGTACGTCCAACGGAAAAAGATAAAACTGTCCTGTATTTGGGTAACGACAGCGTACTCTTGTAACGATAGCGTACTCTGGTAGCGACATCGTACTCGGGTAACGACAGCTTACGACGTATTTAATAAGTATCTAGTAGATGACTGATATAAAATGTTATGTATCTCTGACTTTTTCTTTTGAAGTGAAAACTTCTTTAGCATACTTGTGATTTGAAAGTCGATGAAACGAAAAAGCGTCATCGTGACATTGAAGTATAATGACATAGAACAGACATCTCGAACAAAATGTGTGTCCCGAAACCGCGATGACGCGTTCTTTTTAAACGCTTTTATTTAGCTTCACTTCGGAGCATCAAAGCATCAAATCTTGTAACGTTAATTTGAATGACTTCCCTTTAATGAAAATTGATGAAATTTGGCAGACATGTGTATTTCCGATGACAATACACGAAAATCATATTTTAAACTAATTTTCATTGTTTATTTGTTGTTAAATTAAAAAAAACGATTTTCAGACTTTAGACGCATAATTCTCTATGTTCTATTTTACGTAGAGACTTGAAATTTTCACAACTTGTAGCTAATTTTATAAACTAAACATTATTGAAATAAAAGCGTTTAAAAAAAAAAATTTTTTTTAGGATTCAATTATTTCAAACTCTAGAAGGTGATTTACATAGAGTAACTTTGTATAAGACACTTGCCGAACCACGACAAACAGTCAACGACTCTAAATCTTTAGCTCTTCCAAATGTTTGATTTAATGTTTAATTGAATTCACTGATTAATATAATACACATAATTTATTATTTACCAAAGAGTAGGTACTATAGTCATTCTTATCGGGCTTATTTATTTGTCCATTAACACGCTTACTTGCCAAGTGTGTAAGCCCGACTCATGATTTTTTCAATTCAATTCAATTGACTGACCTGAACTGACTGAACTGACTTGAATTGATTCAAGTCAATTTATTTGCATTTCATTCGAAAATGGCGGGAACATTCCACAATAATTGAAATAAATTCGTTTTAGTTGATTTAAGTTAATATTTTGTTTTCTTACTGATGATAAGTAATACCATTTTCTTTTTTGTATTTTTTTTACGTGCAATTGTGACAGGTTCTCATCACGCAAGACGGCATTTTTTCAGTTTGTTACTAAACAATTTTGGCATGCGGCCGCAATGAGCGCAGGTGAGTGACAAGCGAGTGAGTGAATGAAGTGAGCCACCCTGGCCACAATGAATGCACCCGACTCAATGTTCGGGGTGTCTGTTCTATACGAAGTAATAGTACTTCAATGCATCGTGACAGTAAAAGTGCTAAGTTGTATTTTATCACAGACATATATCAAGAATAGACGACGCATGTACCTCGAATTGTATGAAAACCAAGCGTGTCACTTTTTTTTGACACATTGTGCTGTCACAAGAATATTTAGTGCTGAAATTCCCCATCCTAGCGATATCAATTCGAAACTGATTCGTTACCGATTCTCGACAACGATTAATGATTCTCAAAATCGATTACCGATTATAATTAGGTATATAGAAAATCGTATGATCGTTTGTAGGCGTAGAATATGTAAAACATAAAAAATGCCTTTGGTTGGTTGTACATAATAATATACTATAGTGCTTGAATATGACCGAATAAATAGTTTTGTGTTTTATTTAACTTGATTATTTGTTAATTATAAACACAAGCTTCAAAAATGTAAAGATAAATAAAGTGATCATAAATATTATGATTGTTTATTATTTGCTTTCAAGAAATTAAATAAATGAAAATTAAAAAAATATTTATAAACATTCTTTTATGAAAATCAAAACATCATATGGACACATTTAAACTTATCACAGTTAAACGAATATTTTTTTCTAATGAAAAATTCAAAATAAAAAAACAGTACATCAATATTCGGTATTGCGCTTGAAATCAGCCTTCGTTTCTTTTTCGAATTCGTAAAACAGTCATCATTGAAATAAATAGAACATATACGGCTATATTTTGTTGGAAACCAATCTCTATGCCCCGTCGTTATAATTTATTTTGCTTTAATATTGGGGTCACTTGAAAACCTTTAATTATAATGTTATCATGAATAAAATCACTATACAGAAACATTAATATTGTAATGAAAAATAATTTGCCTGTTAAAAACTGTCTCTATATAAATATTATTATTCATTGGTTTTCAAAATCGATTAACATCGAGACCACACCGAGTAAATGAACAACACTATATGCTATATTTTACAGAAACACGACAACATTCACCGTACTACGAAGCTAAGCGACGATTTATAGTAACGATTGTTTTACTTTCATTGCGTGTTCCAGTAAACAAGCCGTATAAATTTTGCTACCAAAATCAGCAATGTATTGAGTAGTATGCAGTACACAGTAAGTTAGTGCTTTTCGTTGTAAAACGTGGTAGAAATGCAATAAATATGAAAAAAATTATTTTAAAATAAATTACTACACAATTTTATAAATAAATTACTTAACGATGAAAAGAAATATTTCCTTTATCTCTGCTAACTGTATTTGTAGAATTCCTACAGTTTAAAACGTTACAATTAGGCATTTTTCGTTATTTCAGTTGACATCTATTGCCAATAGCAATGAAACGCCAACTAAATGACACGGCGCTCAAATAGGATTTAAAATCCTTTCTGTTACACGTGAAATGTATGAACATGCGGCATCTACTCTAGGTATACATGTCTGTGTATTTTATTGTATTTTATGAAGATTCGTTTTATTGCTGGATAGATGGCGCCAGCTGCTCAGTTTACTCTTCATATTATGTTAAGAAAATTCGCGATTATCGAAAAAAAAATTTTTGAAGGTTTCACTTCTGTCACGTGTGAATTGCACACATTTTGTTTATTTATTTATCTCATCCTATTGGACAGGCTATATATATCGTATGTTTGGTAGTAACTTGATTTTGTTATTGTCAAATAAATTGGTAGTACTCACGGAACACAGAGACAAGAGGTGGAAATGGTATAAGTGTTGATTAGTATGGGAACCGTTCTAGCCAAAAAAACACAAGTAAATGGATAATCGTATTACTTACAACTCAGAAACTTACATTTTGATTGGTTGTTAGTTGTCAACTACGAATAGTCCGAGAAACCTGCTATTTATGTTTGAAAATTCACTTTAATATTTGATATTAATTCTTATTTTTCAATGTCATATTCAGTGAACTTAGTACCTTTATCAATTAAGATCATAATACTTTTCAAGTTCTGCTATACCACAGCTATACACCGCTAGATGGCAATATTCTACGTAATAAATAATTCTATACTTAACATATAGTAATAAGGTTGACATTTAATTGCAGTTGGTTGTATTACAATGTCAATCTTATTGGAAAATGATTAAATAATTCCGTCTTCTGAACGCTAGATGTCGTGACTGGAATCTAATATCAACCTTAAATGTATAGCGGTAAGTTATATTTTTGGTTAATTAGGCCTAGGGATGTGCGTGGTGCTTTTACCACGTTATCGACAATTATCGATATTTATCGAAACTGGTATACTACAAGGTAATGTTGGTACTTGTTCTTGTACAAACTTGTGTGTGTCTATGTGAAAACGTGCTCAAAATTTTGAAAGCTTATATCTATTACAAGGCGTAGACGTGGCCGTAGCTTTTTGAAGTTATACTTCTTTTGGCGCGATGGTGAAAAATGATGAGAGTGAATTTCTACGATGCGCGCGCACACCGACACCTAAATTCTGCATCGTGAAGTTAGCTCAATTCTGTATTTTTTCTGTATGCAAAAAAGTTTTCACAGAATTTACCTCATTACAAACGATTTTATAATCGATTGAATTGATTCATAATAATCGATTGATGGAATATAATAATATATTTTATGTATTATTTGTTAATTATAATTATAATATTAATTTATTTCTTACATGTTTTCGTATTCCATACATATTAAAACTATGTAATATATTTAGAATTACCATTCAATCGTTACGCTAATTTTATTAAATTACATTTCGAATATTTTGACATCGATTAATCGATTGACAAAAAAGATGATGTAATCCCTAATAATGTCATTTTGGTAACCATAGTATTTATAAATAACACCACTGTACTGTCATATTTGTCATCGATCTTTCATGTTTCTACGCGTGGTTTTTTGTATTTTTCTATTAAATATTTTCAGCGTACCTATTTGGAGTCCTATTTACTATTGAAACTCATCGACACGCACACAGTTATTTTAATTTACTGTTGTATTCGATTTCGTACTTGTGTTTTGGTGAATGTGTTTTCGCAGTTTCGCTACAATTTCTGGCAAACCAATACTATATGAATATGGACTACTTAATCGCCTGTTTTGTGACTGACAAAGGTTCAGAATAAGTCCTGAACACTGGATAACGTACCCTATACATCTTTAGAAGATCAGTAGTTTGCTGTGGCCATACTTACAATGAGTATGTTATGGTATCTTGATTAGGCAAGGTACCAACGAAATATAGCGCCTCCTGCACAACTAGACGAACTATTAATATAAATGATAACTAATAAAATCTCTTGAAATATGCAATAGCTTTTATTATACAACCTTTTTATGACATTCGTTTTAGGTAAAAACCATTTAAGTAGTAGATAGTATAATAGACACCCGCCAACTTAGTTTTAACCATTAAACTCGTAGATTCTATTGGCAAGTCACGTATTAATTTTGGGATTTTATTATAGAAATGTACACCAAGCCCTATGAAAGATCGTTGCACTTTACTTTGGCGGAACGAAGGCGTAATTAATTGATACATTCTTTATGTTTGGCGATTATTAATATCAAAATTTTGTTTATACGCGTTTATATTCTTCCTTATAAAAACTACATTATTAATTTATTAAGTAAAGTTGGTTAACCTTAGATGTGTGTTGTAATGTTTAGTTTGTACGATTCCCTAACATGAAATATTACATGTTTCTTCTGATGTATATAAATATTATTTACTAGGTTGATCCAAAAGTAACGATAGTAAAAATGATACACGTTCAAATAAAATAATGTATTATTTTACAGTCTCCTAACTAATCAGTTCACATTCTCGGTAGTTATATTAAAATTACAACAAATTGAATTGCTTTAAATTGGGTTGGCATACGAATGATCCAAACGCACGCCTAATGATAAATAATCACTATCGGACGAACATGAATCATCAAAACTGCTCTCAGATTCCGTATCACACTCGTCTTTCAATTCTATAATAAATTTATCAATTTCCGCGTCTAAGCTTCCATCCATTTTACAAAACTTATCCTCAATATGTCGCACATGTTTTATACGCAGTCGGGTTTTTTGTATTTTTTAATTTTTTTGTGTGTAATAGACCTATAATTGATTCAGTTGGAAAAATATTAGAACACGATTTCGTGAGCCATGACCACGTTTTATGCTATAATATGTACCTACATTTGCCCAAAATTCTTCTGTATTTTCATTGAGCGACTCAGTTTCTTTTGTTTTTTGTATTTATAACACTATTTTCTATTTTAATTTTCAATATTATATTACATTGGTAGAAAATGCAAAAAATCGGGAGAAACGGTGGCTAAAACGGGATATCGGGAGACGATAACCAAAATCAGTAGATCTCCCGATAAATCGGGAACTTTTACAACACTCGTCACTTGACAGCAAGTACAGTGGACCCCCGGTAATCCGACAAACATTTTGCAGGGCAGTGTCGGACTATCGAATTTGTCGGATTATAGAGTACTGTCTAAAACCCCCTATAGTCCGGAATTTTTTACGAAAGAGTACATTGTAATCCGACAAATTACAGATCCAATGATAAGATTCTATATGTTATATATATGTACTCTGAAGTAAAAATCATACTTCATACATCAATCATACAAGCAATCAGAATCAAAACAATACCTTACGCGTCGAGCACAATAGTGATGGTGCTTACAAGTTTGTTCAATCATGCATTAGCGAAGATTGTCAAAAAAAAATCAATAATAAATAATAGACCATGTCGGATTACAGGGGGTGCCGGATTAGACAGGGGCCGGATTACCGGGGGTCCACTGTAATGCTAATCTAATGGGAAGGTAATGACAGCTTGTCAGAGGTAAAATAACTGTGAACGGACTGTAGTAGTAAATAGTAATCGATACTTGTCTTTGGGACTAGGAGCACATTCTTTTTCTCTCCTTAATCTGTATTAAAGTTTAATGCCTGTCGGAAAATAAATTATTCTTCAACTGAACTGAATAAAATACTGGTTTTACAGCATGGTATCGTAATAATTCTCGTAATAGAACATAGATGGTGTTTTTACAATTGTAAAAACAGAAAAAAAAAGATTTACAATTGATTTGTTTTTGCAATTGAAAAAACACCATCTATGTTCTATTACGAGAACTATTACGATACGTAGCAAAGTAATATTAGAATATACTACAAAATTAATCACAGATGGCGCTTAACACATATAGTTTGGCTATAGAGATTCGTAAATTAAATTATTTCAAAATATTATTTCATTTTTATTTTTAGTATTGCTGTTTTTGAATATTGTATTTTGAACAATGTTTTTTTAATATTGTTTTTTGATTTTTTTTTCATGTCAAAGAAGTATAACTTCTCACGCGCGTACAAAAGTACACGCACCCTTTTTTTATTAACGTTAGCTAACTAAACAGTATGTCGATAAGTGAAATTTCAATGTAGCTCAACGTAGCTTAGCTATAAAAACAATGGTGTGAATTAGGATGAATTTCAACCTTAACGTTATACAAAAAAGGTAAAAAAGAATGCCCATAGCCAGTACTCTCAAAAAAATTATTGTGTCACAATGATTTTTGGACAAAAAATTAAATTAAAATATTTCAAGTATATACCGTATTTCCTAAAAAAATCCTCTTTGAGAATAATTTTCTGAAATTAATAAGTAACTTTACTTCCGTTTTACAAAAGAAAACCATTGGGCCATTTATGTTTGGATAAGGGCCAATCAGAAATATTTTAAGATCCTTCGGGCCAATAGGTTGCATTGATTCCATTATGATTATGATACAATAAACTAGATGACTTAAGGGGACTGTCAAATTAATTAGAAAATTATTATAATCAGCCAGGAGTAAGTGTTCTGTGATTATAATACATTATAAACTACATGGCGTTTTGGGACTGTCAAATGAATTTGAAACTTAAAAGAACGACATTACATACGCAATCGACTGATTACTGTGAGTTTACTATAACCTAAATTCAAACTAATTTTGTTGAAAATCTCGTATTTCCTACTATTAACACTGACAAAGTTAGTATGTGTAATTTATAAAGATAACATAATCAAATAAAGGTATTTTTATCAAGACACAAAAATGTTAAAGTCAGTACAGTCATTTCTCCATACTAAATGGGCATTCTCCTTTTGTTCGACCTACAACGTTTAGTAGTAGAACCAATTGCGCCATCTAGTGTCGCCAAGGAATAGTTTAAACACCTTTATTTTCGTGGAATTATATTTCCTAGCTTTGAAGCTCTCATAGCCAGGCGGATTGCGTCGATCCTAAGCGATCGAAGAAGTTAAGCAACAGCGGGCGCGGTCGGTAGTTGGATGGGTGACCGCTAGTCCAAAAATTTCTTGAGCGCCTTTGCAACATCCAAATTTACAGCCTTTTTGCTTCTGCCCAGCAATGAGTAAGATATACTAAAAGATCACCAGCTGATCTGCCGTGGCGGAAACCGTATTGACGGTCACTGAAACTATGAATTCTTCTTGTATGTAAAAAAATGCTCTGAGCATGGTACTAGATTTTACTGGGAACCAATTGATCCGCCCAGTAGTTTTAAGCCAGTCTTCTTTTCTATATTTTCTATAGTCTTCTTTTATAGCAGTGATAGCCTAGTGGTTAGAACGTTGGTCTCCCGAACGCGGGGGCCCGGGTTCAAATCCTGGTACGCACCTCTAATTTTCACACATTATGTGCGTATTACAAGTTAATTATCACTTGCTTCGGTGAAGGAAAACATCGTGAGGAAACCTGCACACCTGAGAGTTCTCCATAATGTTCTCAAAGGTGTGTGAAGTCTACCAATCCGCACTTGGCCAGCGTGGTAGACTATGGCCTGTACCCCTCACATTGTGAGCGGAGACCCCGAGCCCAGCAGTGGGACAATTATGGGTTGTTGCTTTGCTTTTTTTGCTTTGCTTCTTTTCTCTATGCGTCTTTAGGAAATCTAAGAAGTAACTATAGAAACCAAAATAAGTATAATATTCAAATAATTATTATAATTATTCATAATAATATTATAATATTGACCAAGTTCACTGTTAGAGATTGCAAACTGGCATTAACTATTTATATGTATTAAATATAGGTTATATACGAAGATATTTTCTCTATAAATAGCCATTTAAACCCTAAGCAGTCGGCTCTTGGTCGTTTAATATTACATCGTAAATAAAATTACAACACACCGATATCGATAAATTTATCCCATCCCTTCCCGAGTAGCAAAGAATGTTTTCAAAGAATGTTCTGGAAAACAATAGTCGAGTAGCAATACCATTTAAAACATAAAAATAACCTTATTGCCGTGTAAATAGAGTAGCTTTTTGATCATAAAAATATATTATTTCCTTTAATTTTATGTTTTGAATTTGAATTAATACAAAATAAATATAAAACTAGGCTTAGCTGTGGGTGGCTGTGGTATGAAATACTGCCATTAAATAAATGCTTAGCTCTGCTATCATTTTTGCACCCAAAATTGCACAATAAGTCATATTATTATAATTTAAGTCAAATTTTAATTTATGTAATGCACAACCGACGCAGCTCAGTGACAGATATGTTATGCGGGCAAGTAAGCGGAGCTACGCTTACTGTTAGTCGCTGTGCCCCGCCTTCTTCGCACTTCCACCTCTTGTCTCTGTGTTCCGTGGTAGTACTAGTTTCTCGATCCAGACGATCCGATTCGTGACACTTTGTATTGACCCACACACAGATCTAGTATATATGGTTGTATCGATACAAAAATGAAATGGAAACCCATTGTACCCTGGTGTGACCGTGCGTCTAGCGCTTGGAAATCCTGGAATTCATTGCCTTGATCGCTGAGTGGCTCCCTACTTTATGGCGTAATTTCAAATTTCATTTCTAAGTGAAGAATTGTAAGAAAATTTTAGCTTTTACACATATTTTTTATCCCCTACACTCAAATTTAGCTTATATCCATTAAGATATTCTTGTCCAGTATAATAGAATAGTCATGCAAAAAATGCAATAATTGTAGCCTGTAGCTTTATTACATATTTAGAAATACAAAATGTATTATTTTTATTATTATTTAGAGATGTTTATGCAATCTTGTTTGATTGATTAATTTTTGATTGAATCAATAAACACATTATTAAAAAATATGGTTTTTTTATGTTACTCGTGACCTGAATATAATTAAGCGACTTCAAAAAAGGAGGAGGTTCTCAATTCGACTATTTTTTTATGTTTGTTACCTCAGAACTTTGGACTGGGTGAACCGATTTGGATGAGTCTTTTTTTAATAGAAAGCTGGTGCTTGTCGTGTAGTCCCACATAAATTTGAACAAGATCTGACAATGGCATCCATGTCAAAATCATATAATGCCGGGTCCACACGCTTGTTGTTTGTCGCAAACACCAAACACAGCAAGCAACACCAAATAACACCGATCACAATCACCCATTCAAACAGCGCATCCTCATCCTCACATTTGGCGAACATGTCAGGTCAGTTTATCTATTCTATTCCAAACAGACGAACATGGCGGACGACGAAGTCGACAAACTTGTTGCAGCGATTGCTCTTGAGTTGACCTTCTTTTACTTTAAATTAAAACAAAATCAAATAAAAAAGAGAAAATCAAGGAAACGAAGACGGTGGTGGATGACCAAAATTATTTTTATTATTTTTATTTACAATAATACTTATCCGCGTCCATGCATCATTAACTTTATGCCTATTTTTGTGATTCACATGTTTAGGATTCCAAATACATGGCTCATTTTGATATGCTTCTAAGAACGTTAGAATTATATCTTCAGACCAATCAGTCATTGTTTTTTCTATTTTAGCACAAAGACTAGATTCTACGTCCGCTTCCCTCAAGCTCTCGTTTAGTAATGACTAATGATTGTCCAAGCGTTTGGACACAACGCAAACTGTTTGCCGAACATCCTTTGATTTGTGAAGGAAAATCGACAACGATGCCGATCACTGGCGAACACAAACACCTATCCACATGTTCGTGTTTGTTGTTTGCTGTTTGCCAAGCGTATGGACCCGGCATAAGTCTTAAATTTGCATTAAGTATGTGCGCGATAAATGGACAAATAACTCAATATCGCGCCAACCGATTTCGATGATTCTTTTTTTAATTGAAAGCTGGTGCTTGTGGTGTAGTCCCACATGAGCGAGATCTGATGCCGGGTCCATACGCTTGGCAAACAATGGCAAACAGCAAACAACAAACACGAACTTATAAAAATCTTATAAAAATAAGATATAATTTTTCTAAGTGTGGACACCCTACAATTATGAAGGACAACATCATTCCGGCCTGTGATTGGTCGAATAATCATTTCGTTTAGACGTCATCCATCTTCATGTACCTCTACGGAGTTATATATCGAGTCCAGTTAGAGTGATATATCCATGTTTGTACCGTACACATTACACTATCGAATAAAGCACTATGGCAAGCCATCAATATTCAACCGGCGGCCATTTTGGCTCAGCAAATGTTGTTTGATGTTTCCGCCATTTGTACAATTGGGTGGCGGTTCGGTTTTACGAAATAATAAAAATAACCAGGCATGACGAACTAACCAGGTGCTTAAGTGGAAAAATAGTGACTTTACACGAAATGGAAGAGGAATTTATGGAAACACAAGACTGTGCTTTGAGTGATGTGAATCGTAGTGATGCTGAAAATGCTATTGATATCGGAAAAGAACTCTGTGATTCTTTAGGCTTAGAAGATAACCCTGAAGACGACGAATCTGGTGGAAATTTTAGAGGCAGAGGTCGAGGAGGAGTATTCAGGTATATTTTATCCTATGAAGTAACTAACAACAGACTGCACATCCAATGTTTAATCAATGCTTTGGCGGTTCCCGATGATTATATGTATAGATATCGCCGTGCCGAAAATGAATATTTTAGTTGCCTAAAAATATAGTTCGTCATAAAATAAATAATGCATTATATCGCCTTGACGAAGCATATGAGCATGCCTTATTGGTGTTTAAACAAGCTGGAGTGTATAAACGCAATTTGTATTTGACCTTATAGAAATAAAATTTAACTATTGTTAACATGTGTGTGTTGATGCCTTAAATATCTGGTTAGTCATATAAATTTAAATACCATTAATGGATGAAAAAAGAACTTTGCTAAGCAATACTTATGAATGTGTACTCTATAAATTGTTTCAATTTTATTATTTATGAAAACAAAAAAAATATTTCATAAACAAAAAAACATGATAATCTAACAACATCAAATTGAGCTAAGCGATCTGTTATAATATTTAAACCAATTAATATTTATACACAATTTTTTTATTACAGTAGTTTTTATCGTTCCAAGTTATGAATATTTCTGTGATAAATTCAGCAAAAAATGTTTTAAGAGGGCTGTATAAACTTAATTCTTAGATGCTCTGCGCAAATATGTATGTACAAATATAATAGAGCTGACTTAATAATCACTATTTGGTGTGTGTAATGGGCTAGATTAGCACTAGATTCTAAGCCATCCTTCTCCTCTTTATTAACATAACAATGCATGACAATAATGCCATCTGATAATAAGTGGTGATAAATTCAATCACTGCACAAACATAGCAATAGCTGTTTACTATTAATGGTTGGAAGCCATTGATCACTGGTTATTGGTTTAGTTCTCCCTTGTGCAGATCAGTGGACTACCAATTTTTGAAACACAAACAATCTTAGGATTTAAGGGGTCCCATTCATCCCTGAGTCAAAACCAGCTTCCCATACTGTGCAGTGTGGTACAGTGGCTGAGGATGTGGAACAAAGTCATATTCAATGATCACTAAGCACACAGGTATTTCCATACTTGTTGATGTGGAATAGTCTTTAAGCTGATATCAAAAAGCTTTGGCTACGGCAATAAAACTGAACTATTACTGAAATTGGCTTAACACGGCTCATTTTCATCAACAGATATAGCTGATTAGGTCCTTAATAAGAGCCTTATTGCCATATATATATTTTCATTTATTTATTTATTGTTTATGTACACATAAAAATTAAAAGGAGAACAAATAACAGGTATATTGTACAAAAGTTCTGCTTATCTCTTACAAAATTTCTTTTAGCAGACCTGCGACTGGAAAAGTGAGAGAAGGGTAGATGTCGTGCACTCAGTAATAAATAATGTATAATTACCAAAACTAATAATATATTTAAGTATAAATAAATATACATATTCATAAATAAATATATGTATAATACAAAAATTCATTTTGTAATTGGCTTAGGTAATTTTGCATTAATATGGAGACCCCTACAGCACTCAGTTTAAATGTTTACTTTGAAGATTTTTATGACTTTCAGCAGTAAGTTTACAAACAAGTAGATTAGACAACTGATGGTAAGTGGTCTATATTACACAATTACATATCGCACCCTCAGTGGAAAAAAAGCATAAGTTGTTTTACTTTGAATTTTAGTTATTAATATGATTGGAAAGAGGGACAAAAGATGCATATGCTCAATTTTTTTCATAGTTTTATCTTTAATCTTGATGGTTTTATGCAAGAAATCGTAAAGTAAATTCCTTTGTCTACTTACTAATATTTTAACAGTTTTTTTGCTCACCTGTAAAATTGCAATTTTCATCTTATGCCTTTTTTCCACTGAGGGTACGATATGTGTATTGTTAAGAAAGCAGAGAATGAACTTAACTGCCTAACACTGCGAAAACATTATCTCGGTCATATCTGAGTCTCAAGATCAAGGAGGAGAAGAAAGAAGGATTGAACAATAGTTAAAATTCCAACATATAATGTTGAAACAACTAGTTTTGCTTAACTTATTAATTAATTATTATTTATTACTAAATCTCAACTTGTTTGTCTGTTTAGGGGCAGAGGTAGGGGTCCCCCACCGGGGCCGTGGATGAACGGGCCTCCGCCGCCTATGCGATTTCGTGGACGCGGCTACGGACCAGGAGGACCACCAATGCGCGGCAGGGGATTCTTCCGAGGCCGAGGGGGGCCTCGGTTCAACAATGGACTTAATTACGATAATAATTGGGGTCCGATGGGGCCTCCGCCGCCTGGAATGATGGGTGGACCGCCGCCATTCGGGCCCCCGCCGGGCATGATGCCCCCGGGTGGACCTATGGGGCCCCCGCCAAATATGATGGGCCAGCCGCCCCCATTCGGAGGACCTCCGGGAATGCCTCCACCAAATATGGTAAATATTCTGAGCATTTTTTTCTTTTATGCAGCCTATTTCTGCTGCAAAATTATTTAAAAATCAATATATAATTAAAATGACTAATGTTAATATCATACCTAGGCATAAACTTTAGTTTGATGCATATTATTTGTTGCGGCAGCCGGCGCCCGAGCTGTGGGTGGAAACGAAATCCGAGGAAGGCAAGTCATACTACTACCATTCAAGAACTCGAGAGACAACCTGGACCAGACCACAGGAGGGTCCCACTTGCAAGGTCATCACCCAGGCTGAGATGGAAGCAATGGGTGAGTGGATTACATTAAAACCTCTTTATCTGAAATCCATAGATATTAATAAATAATTAATTAATACAAAATTGTATGGGTGAACTTCCTATTGATCTGAATTTTGATATACTTGTGTGTTTCGACGCGCTGATAACGAATATCATAGGCAAAATACCTGCATAGGTATTTAATTTCATTTTCACGGTTGCCTTGAAAAAAACATGACTTTTTGTTTTCCACATATATTTATTAAAAGGAAGTTTATCCAACTGTATTAAGGAAACATTCATACCTTAGTCAATTTTGGTTACATTAACTGCTCCCCACCATACATAAGAGGAGACCAATCCTGGTATTTGGACAGTTTTGGTTGTTATGATATTTTCTAGTTTGAGCTGACCATATTGTGGTGTAGACCTATCCATTTAAGTTTAGTAATGTCACAAAAGACATAATAGTATCTATTGGTACAGAAGAGTCGCTCTGCAAAATCATTTAAATAAATAGTGACTCTTGCTCTGACACACTAAAGTTTAATACAGGTGGCACAACACTACTCACCAACAGTAATAAATTGCCTCTCTTGATCTCTGATCCCCTATAGCGATGTTAGGGTTTTCTTTTTTCTTATATGCCCATGTTACTTGTATGGACAAATGACGTTTCAAATAAATCTAGGCTAGGTAAGTAGGTACTTACTTGGTAGTATGTAGATCAGAAAACTATTTAATTTGACAATGTTAATATTAATTAGACAACTAACCTAAGAAGATGGCTTGTAATTGTGACTTCATATCTAATAAAGTGCGGAGTGCACCAGGCCTGGTAATGTAAGGAAAGTTTCAAATATAATTGAATTCTCCAGGTCCCTACGCCCAGACCCAGGCGATGTCGATGCCTGGTGGACCCATGGGTGGGCCTCCGATGGGCGGGCCGCCCATGGGTATGATGCCAAACGGCATGATGGGCGGGATGATGCCCCCTGGTGTCGGCCCTCAGCCCGGCCCCGCCGCAGGCGCTGTACCCCCCTACATGACGCAGCCTCCGCCATGGGTCAATAAGGATGGTGAGTTTTATGTCATTGTTCACTCTTCTGTTATCACATTCTATACCAATTGTTAAATGAATAAGAGTGGTAACAGCTGAGCAATATTTAATACAGACCACAAGTTTGTCACAGAAAGCTAAAGGTATTGTTACTTCTGACAACAGAGTTGGAACTCTTCTGAAAATATTAAGTTTGATGAATGCTGATGATTCAACTGATGGTGAGTGGCCATCGTCGCCTATGGACATCAGCAACATCAAAGGCATCACTGATGCATTGTCGACCAATAAATAAGAGTGACAAAGAAACAAGATATATATAATTGTCATTTACAGCGAGTGCCAGCAATCCAATGGGCGTGCCTGGAGGAGACAATAAAGTGAAGACGGACGATAAGCCCCAGAAAGAAGATGGCGGCCCACCCGAACGTGATGCAGCCACCTCGCGCGCTATCCGGCTTGCAAAGAGTGAGTGTCTAACATAGATGCCTAATGTGCGATAGAGAGTTAGAAAATTTCGATTCGAGGATATTTTAATCCTTTATTAAACACATACTACAAGTGCAGTGATATGCATGCATCAGCTCCAGTAGCTGCTAGTGCATCATTAAATAATAATAATAATACTACTACCATCCAGGAGGACGTCAATCTAAGCATAAATAATCATTTGTCCTATTTGCAAAATAATTACAAAGGTAAGTAAAGAATTTTTGTTCAAGTGAAAACTTTCTTTCGTCTTTATTACTGATCGTCCACCGTTGTTGCAGTCAACAAAGTGAGCGGTAGGACGGGTATCGCTCCCACTATCATCGCATCGGGCGTGCCGGTGCCCGCCACCACTGCCATGGCACCCAATCCCGTCGTTATGGGTATGTTATGGAGATTATGCATCCAGTTTGATGACCCGTGTGACGCTATGGTTACCATGCCGGACCAATGTGCCAAGGACGGGTTTGATATCCAGCGAGGCAGAAATTTTAATGATGATTTTCAATTTCTGTTGTCAGTCTGGATGTGTTGTAAAAATGTTTTATAAATTCCCAGTAAATGAACTCGAAATTAGTCTTTTTATTTAAGGGTTGGTTACTTATGTCCATGGGATGGCATGGATACTCATTACCACACACTGTAAGTGGACTTTATATATAATACTCATATAGCACTTCTAAAAACTTGATATAATTATTGCAGGTGCTCCAGTCATGAGTGCAGGGCCTGCTCTCACTGGCAGTCCGGCCGTAATAGCGCCGGGTGCCGGTGCGATGGGCCCCGGGCCGATGGGTCTCGGGCCGGGTGGCATGGGGCCTGTGCCGGGTGCTATGGGACCGGGCGCGATGGGCCCCGGGCCAGGCGCAATGGGCCCCGGGCCTATGGGTCCGGGTGCAGCCGGAGCCCCGGGGATGGGTCCGCGGGGCCCATGGGGCTGGGGATGGGCGCCGCCCATAGCCGCCCAGCCTTCAGCTAGAACAGCAGCTGCATTGCCTGATGCGGGTGAGTTTTGTATTCAATTTTGTAATTTGATTCTACTGGGTTTCTTAAGGCAAGTGTTTCACATCTATAATAGCATTTGCTATCAAAACTTGATTATAATACGTAAAATGTATATTGACATATCGATAAATGTGACATACCATAAAGTTAATACAATTATTTAGCTAGTTGGCTATAATTGAGTGTAGAATAATTATGAAAAAATTAGCAGACATATATATTGTATTGCCATTGAACTGAATGAATCTCTTATTATCTTATTATTTGCCTACATCATTAGAGTGTTGAAATTTGAATAAACTTTCCACATTTGGTAAACTTTTATATGGCCCATATGTTAGTGGTGAGTGTGTGAGCTATGAAAATATTATAATGTATATGAAGATATTATTGAATAAATGATTAAGCAAACTTGGCAACTAGCATATAGTATATCTCTACTAAAATGTACTATTATGTCTTCGATGGTATCGCAAGAATCTGTGTTGTTATAAATGGTTTTGCATTGGTATATATTGCAATATATAGTTTTCGTGTTGCCATATTCCTTATTGAATCTTTTGCTCCATATTTTGCGCTCTCAGTGCCGTATGACCCGGTGTCAGTTACCCAAGAGATCCTAGAGGTTGTTGAAAGGAAAAGGAGGAGAAAAATAAAACAAAAAGCTCAAGGTACTATTTATATGAAAAAACGTAAAAATTTGAACGGGGCCGTATGGAATCTACATCTGATTTGAGCTTCATATATTCTTTAATGTTACGGGTACGCACGATCAAGCAGTTGGATGGATAGTGGGAACGGCGAAACTGCGGTGGCTACGGTCTCGTTGGGTTTTGTTTAGTATACAATATAGTGTATGGTATGCTATGATTATAATTCAATTGTTCTTATCCATGGGGTCGGTGCGGCATGGCCACTTCCATCCGACCCCGTTGACTCATTTCTAGATGTAACAATCTTTTACATAGTCATTTTATATTTGTTTCCTCTTCTGTCTGTCGTATATTCTGCGATAGTGTAACTTTAACGTACATTGTTGTAGAATTTAATTTCTTGTAATTTTTAATTTAACCTTCCTCCATTGCCTGCAAGCCGTTTATTTTAAAGTGTGTTTTGTATGTGTGTCCTTAAGTATATCTTATCCTTAAATAATTTACTGGAGGTTGAGTTCAAATTTCTTAGTAAGTTCACTTCAATTGGCCAATTTTGAATACAGAATATTACAACTATTCTATAGACCAACATTAAAAAGCTGTCTCCAATGGTTTAAAAACTTTTCAAGTCAAAAACACAATATTAATGTGTCCAATCAAAATTGCAACCAGGAATTATTTTAGTAACACCATACCCTGCTTTTGCATCCTTCTGTGGTTTTTGTTAGGTGTCTCTAGGTAGCTTTTTTATTTTTTGGGCAATTTCGATAATCATGGAAAGGCCCAGCATATACGTAAGATGTAATAAATGTCAGTGCTTTATAGTTCTGACAAATTTCCTTGTTGCATAAAATGCAAAAACAGTTCTCAGAAAAAAATATTGATTCTCTTTGCTGGTCCTTCTCACAATGAACCTTTACCATCGATGGTAACTTTATGCTGTGCGCTATTGATGTATAGAAGATCTGTAGTACTTTTATAATTAGAAAACGTAATTTAATCATTGATGGTATTAAATATGTATCACAGGCGCGGCAACACAGCAAGCTGTGACCAAAGACAATGACAAGCCGGCCACATCCAAATCGTTTGACGAAACTGTGAGTACAATGATGATTCCAATAACATTCAGGAGCCTGGTCCAGAGAATATAGTTTAATGTTACAAATTATGTATGGAATTATAAAGTACTAGTTTTTGCCTGCGACTTCGCCCGCGCTAGAGTGGTTTTGAATCAGATGTTTAATTATTTAATTTAGATTTATATGCCCATGACTTCGAACGCGTGGATATCGATTTTTTTACACATCCAGCTGGAACCCTGAACTTTTCCGAAATAAAAAGTAGCCTATGTTAAGGTTGATAATCATGTAAGGCACTGCAGCAGCTCTGTTTTTGTCGCTACGATGAACTTAATTGTAATTTCAACCTTATAATCATACGTTTCAGTATATTTCGCTTCGTTGCATGAAAACGTCTAGCAGGCTCTAAGCTCTAAATTGTCGATTAGCTAGCAGCTTAATTGAAATTTCAACCTTATAATCATACAGTTAAGTATATTTCGTTTTGTTGCATAAAAATGTCTAGCAACTCTAAGCTCTAAATAGTCGATTAGCTAGCAGCTTAATTGAAATTTCAACCTTATATTCATAACAGTTAAGTATATTTCGTTTTGTTGCATGAAAGTGCCTAGCAGCTTCTGAGCTCTAAATTGTCGATTAGCTAGCAGCTTAATTGAAATTTCAACCTTATCGTCACTGTGTAAGGTATATTTCTAAATGGTTGTTTGTGTATGGTTCAGCGCATCCCGAGCGAGCTGGCGGCGCTGGCGGCGGAGTGGACGACGCACATGGCGCCGGACGGCCGCACCTACTATTACCACGCGGGCCGCCAGGAGAGCGTGTGGGAGAAACCCAGCAGCCTGCAGGAGCTCGAGGGTAAGAGGACTTTAATGTTGGTATACCTTTTGAGATGGCTTCAACCCATTAATGGCCCACTACTGGGCAAGGCTCTCTCCTCTCGAGGAGACCTAGCATGATTTAGCATTCAAGGTCATGGTCAAGGTCGTTTTGGTCGGAAAAAAATTCTGCTCTTCCCAGATCCGGAATAAAAATGGGAGTCTCTCGTTCGAAAAATGACCTTGATTAAGCATTCAAGGTCATGATCAAGGTCAGGCTAGAGGTTGTTTTTGGCGTAAAATTTTCTGCCCTTTCCGAATCCGGAATTATAAATTCGGGTTACCATTTGAAAAAATGTAGTTGACCTTGATTTGACTTTCAAAGACACGTTCAAGGTCAAATTCAAGGTCATCATCGATTAGTCGAGGAAAAATCAGAAAATTTTTCAATGTTCAATGAATTGGACGCTGTTCAATAATTTTGATATATAAAATAAATTTTGCTTCTTTTGCTAAAATGCATCGATAAGTATTTTGAGTAGGCTAGGTCTAAAGTAAGATCGAAGTAAAGTCGAAATTGAAATTTATGTTTCTGTTAAATTTGTTCTAGATTACCTAACAAATATAGCTGTGTCTAAGCCAGAGGTTAAAGAGGACAAATTGCAAATCAAAGAAGAACCAGTGGTAGAAGGTAAATTGATACATTATTTTGTTAATTGTGATTTAACATTTTTAGGTTATCTAAATACTTTATGCTTTCTTCATGTAAATTCCTCTGTGGTTGATAACAGTCAAATAAAATTCAAAACAGTTTACTCACAAAGTTTTTTTGTTAATAGTCTTATGACCGTCATATTTAATTCTACAACATTTATTATTTTTTTTATCTCAATTTGTTATTCAAGTTGTGGACGTAGAGGCGCATGCGCAAGCGGTAGCAAAGCGAGAGGCGGCGGCGGAGGCGGCGGCGCAGGCGGAGCGCGAGCGGCTGGAGAAGGAGCGCGTGGAGAAGGAAAAGGCGGAGAAGGAGAGGTTGGAGAAGGAGAGGCTGGAGAAGGAGAAGGAGGCCAAGGAGAAGGCGCTCGCCGACCGCTCCAGGCCCAAGACTAGCATGCCTATATCTGGGACACCTTGGTGAGTTGAACGTAGTATATAATTACGAGCTGCTACCCCAAGGTTATCCTTTAGGAACCTCTGTAAAAAGTTTCATGCTTGTAAATCCTTTAGTTTACTCAGTAGGTTCATTAGTGACAATTAGCATTTTATTGGATAACAATAATAAATGTTTGTGCTCCTGAAACATTCATCTACCATATAATAGTTGGCCCTATCACTTTGGAAGAACGGTCACTCCCGTACTTAATAAACGTGAGAACTTACATAATAAAGTGTTTGTGTAATATGGTTTATTCTCAGTGGTTCGATAGTAGCTTTTTTTTTTTTACATAAAATAAGTTAATGCTTGACCATAATCCCACCTGATGGTAAGTGAAGATATGGTCCAGGATGGTGAGCGCACTAACTTAATAAAAGCCTATTCACTCTTTTCTTGAAGTCATCCACGTCATAGGTGGGTGGGAACGCAGACGCAGGCAAGCTATTCCAATCCTTCGCGGTGCGCATAATGAATGACGATGCAAACCGCCTCGTCCGTACCAGCGGGATGTCTACCACGAAAGGGTGGATACCCTTTCAGCTTGCATCTCTTAAAGTGTGAACTAAACAATCCAATCGATCGTCAGGTGCGTGGTGTGGACGGGCGACGGGCGCGTGTTCTTCTACAACCCGACGGCGAACTCGTCGGTGTGGGAGCGGCCCGCGCAGCTGGTGGGGCGCGCGGACGTCGACAAGGCGGTGTCGCAGCCGCCGGACGCACTGCTCGAGATACAGGTCAGTACATGTGCCACGATTAAAGGTCGCTGCATATGTATATCGCCCATGCGATGGACCGACCAAATCAAATCTGCTTTGGGTGGTCCATTGCATGAGTGCACCAAAATGACGACCAATAGAGCAAAATGGCGAGAGATATTGAAGCGAATTACATCTGCCACGAATGCGACTACATGACGACCACGACCGCTCTGCCAAGAGCGAAACGATTAAGAAGAAGAAGCATATGTAACGTGGACGGGGTGGTGGCGGGACGTGGACGGGGCATAAATATACGTGCGTCCCGTGCGTGCCTCCGTGCCGTATGCGCTATCGTTTACATTTTCTATGGAACGATGTTTCCAAAATTTCACGTCCCGTCCCGTCCCGTATGGGGTAAAAACACGTTACGTATGCATCGATCTTTACTCTTCGATAGACGGATAATTTATTTAAATAAGTGCCCGGGTGCCCAAATAATATAAAATCAAATCATTTATTTGTTGGATAAGGTTCTTATAAGGATTTACAATGTAGGTCTGTCTGCTTATCCTACCACATATACAAATACACAAATCGTAATAGTGTGTACAAATATACAAATAATAGTTACATTGTATTATTACCTAGTTTAAATCTAAATTATAATAATTATTAAATATTATTATGTTATGGAAACGCTCATAACCCGGCGGCTTGCGTCGATCTTAAGTGATTGACAAAGTTAGGCAACAGCGGGCGCGGTCGGTAGTTGGATGGGTGACTGCTAGTGGCAAAAAAACTCTTGAGCGTTTCCTTGCTTCGGAGGGCACGTAAAAGCGTCCATACCACGTTGAACACAGCGGCTCTCGAGCGTAACTTGTCACTAATATCGACACAACTTGATGTGTCATTTCAAGGAGCTAGTAGATAGTAGTTATTAACAAAATTAAAACCGGGCAAGTATGTGTCAGGTCACGCGCAATGTACGGTTCCGAAGTAGTAAGTTTATCGACTATTACTCATTAACTACTTATGCTAATATAGCCGTGATAGTTTTCCTTGTAAATTCATCATATAACCTATTCTTGAGAATTTTTTCACTGTCCAACTCCAACCGTTTAGTCAGCACGGGGAGGGGGACAATTGACTCTAACCAGGCCTAGGGCACTCCGCATTTTCGGCATACAGTTTTGTGTACATGCCGCGTTCGACGTGTCGGGCCAACTCAGAAAATTCACAAGGGCTGTCACAAGTTCGTAATCTATCACACATGACGTCATCACACATTTCACACAGTTCAATACAACGCGCTGCGTCGTGCTAAACGATATTAACTAAAATGAAGGCAAAAGCATATTGCATCGCATTCCACCATAACGAGGATCCCAATCTCACGTTTTTTGTCATATGTCATTCCAGATTTGATACGCATACCTGCTTAAAAACCTAAGAGATATTATTTGTTTCATAGACAAGGTAAATATTAAAAGATATTTTTGATCTACATATAAAATATTTTTTGATCTACATGCTACTCAGTAAATACCTACTTAGCCTAGATTTGTTTGAAATGGCATTACTTTGTTCATAAGAGTAGCATGGTCATATAACTGGTAATTATACTTTCAGATTAATTTTATTCTTTCAAAAAAGACAAAAGAAACCTACACTATAGGGTACGCGACGAATAAAAAATTCATCCTCACGTTACTTGTAGGGGAGGTACCCTGAAAAAAAAATCTTTTTAAATATTTTGTTCTACGTTTCTAGAGTTCTAATAAATATGCCATGCCAAATTACAGCTTTCTAGCACTAAGGGTCTCTGTGCTTTGCTTCGGACAGACGGACGAACAGACATGACGAAATTATAAGGCTTTCGATATTACTTCGGTACCCTAAAAAACCTAGCCTTTATTAGGTGAGCACCAGGCCTTAGAGTTGTAAAAATTCGATCGAATACTTTCTGAGAGTGTATTCCTGTAGAAAACAGTATAATGGCCCTCGATATAATTAGGCTTATAAATAACTCATCTTATTATAAAGCAAATAGTTCGTGGGAATGAGTAGAGTAATTATTCTGTGTTCATCTATCCGCAGAAAAAGGAGAACCCGGGCGCGGCCGCACAGGCCAAGAACACCAATGGGGAGTTGAAGCGGCCTAATGAATCTTCAGATGATTCGGATATGGAGCCTGCCAAGAAATCGAAGCCAATTGACAGTTAGTATTCAATTGCGTATTTCAGATGCGTATTTCAGATATTATTCAGATGATTCAGATTACAGTGGACCCCCGATAATCCGGCCCCTGTCTAATCCGGCACCCCTTGTAATCCGACATGGTCTATTATTGAATATTTTTTTGAGAATCTTCGCTAATGCATGATTGAACATTGTTATAACTTGTACGCACCACCATGAATATTTTCATGCTTCTTAAATTGATTGATTCATAATTTTTGATAATTTTAGTATGTACATTTGTATGTACACAATTATTTCCTAATGTAAAGTTATTGCATATTTTTTGTAAGTTCTACAGCATTAATGACGTTAATTTTATAATAAAACGTAAGCTCTCTATTGTGTTGTTATAATTTACTAAATTTCACATACATAATGAAGTATGATTTGTACTTCAGAGTACATATATATAACATATAGAATCTTATCATTGGATCTGTAATTTGTCGGATCACACGGTACTCTTTTGTAAAAAATTCCGGGCTATAGGAGGTCTTAGGCAGTACTCTATAATCCGACAAATTCGATAGTCCGACACTGCCCTGCAAAATGTTTGTCGGATTACCGGGGGTCCACTGTATTTGTTTTTGTCTTTTATTTTCTCTACTAAATATATAATATGTCAATCAAACCGTGGCATGTGTTATATACATTTCTATATTTACTTATTTTAATTCCTATATAACCTCCTTTAGTAGCAAGTTTTTTTAAATTTAAAAATAACACGTTTATAGCACATGTACTTTTTAATACAAAATCTTTTCCTAATAACTTTATATGTGCCATGTTAGTGTTACTTTATACGACATCATCCATCAAACAAGAAATTTCCGTTAACGCAGAGGAAGCAGCGGCGAACGCAGCGGCCAACGCGGCGGTCGCAGCAGCTAAGAAGGCGGCGGCGGCCATCGACGCGGGCAAGGACGCGGCCATCGAGGCGGAGATCAGAGCTGCACGCGTGCGCGCCGTGGTGCCCTTCGAGCAGCGCGTGCGCAGCTTCCTGCAGCTGCTGCACGAGAGCGACGTGTCCGCCTTCAGCCCCTGGGAGAAGGAGCTGCACAAGATCGTCTTCGATAGCAGCTACCTCCTGCTCAATACTAAGGAACGCAAGCAGGTATGTACTGGGAATCCAGGGAACTCCTCTATTTTAAATAGCCCGCGTGTTGCGATTAGAATATTGTATTGATTGCTGTAAGCAACTCCTGCTGTGTGGAGTGACAATAGGCAACGAAAGAAGATAACTTAACGAAATCACGTATAGAGATCGGATCGCATATTTGTCTCGTGTTTGTTCAATTATACTCTTATACTTACACTTATATTTTATCGTTACCAGGTGTTCGACCGATACGTGCGCGAGCGAGCCGAGGAGGAGCGCAAGGAGAAGAACAACCGACTGCAGCAGAAGAAAAACGACTTCCGCACCCTCATGGAGGAAGCCAAGTTGCACTCTAAGTTAGTACTGGTCTGCCTAGTAATGAACACTAACACACCTGCTCAAACACGTACTGCGCATACATAGGTACTACCCTTTTTTTCCTTGCAGCACTTTTGGCTTTCATCAAATCCAAAGTTGCTTTAACTTTATATTTGATGAACTGACCAAAGTTGAGCTTGAAGGATATTAACTCAACTCCTAACAACTGAAGGCAGTCAGTATAATTCAAGGACACATTCTGAAAAGTAGGTGGCAAGGTGAACGGGCTCCCATTGGCGGTGACGAGACACGTCTGTGTGTTAGTTGCGTTGAATCTCACAAGATTGGCTTCACCCCACTCAGACACAGCCCAAAGTGTGAAATTCACACGTTCCACCATGGCCTTTCTTTCTGACTGAATTTCGTGCCTACTGGCCCTGGAACTCTGTAGGTATCTCTCTACCACAAAGCTATCATCTGAGTACCCATAGATACCAGGCATGAGCAAATCAATGTGTAGCAAGAATAGAGTGGCGGAGAGAACGGACCCCTGAGGATCTCCGGCATTTTTGTAGATAATGTTTTTTGTAGATAATGAAACTACCGAATTGTGCAATAATAACTTGTATTATAATAAAATAGTAATTTAACATGGAATACAGTTTGCAGCGCGAGCCAGAGCAAAAAGAGAAAGGACGGAAGGGGCGAACCACAGAGTAATTGATTAATACGTTTTTAAACATTATTGTATGTTGAGTCTACATCGGCGAAGGGTTTCTTATATTCAGCCAACATCCTCCCTTATACTCAACCCCATTTTCGCTGCGCAATATACAAGCTTCGGTAGTGATGTGGGCTTTGTTAAGATGTCTGCAACCATCAAATCAGTTTGTGTGTAGCGCACCACTATGGACCCTTCATGTAGTTTGTCAGGTAGAAAATGGTGCCTCACATCTATATGTTTGGTACGGGGGTGATAACCATCAGAACCTGAAAGTTTAATACAACTTTGATTATCATTGTATATTACCATAGCCTCATTTTTCACCAGTGGCCAAAACTCTTCTTGAAATTGCTTTAGCCATATTGCTTCTTGTACACATGATGATAGCGACATGTACTCTGCTTCGGTGGTAGACAGAGCTACAGTAGGTTGGCGTTTAGAGTTCCAACTAATAGCTCCTCCCTGGAACAGAAAAGTGTAACCAGTGCATGATCGCCTATCATCCTTCGAGCTGGCCCAATCAGCATCACAGTAGCCATAGGTCATCCTTTCCTGAGGACTCTGTTTATAAGTCAGTCTATAATCTTGAGTACCTTTCAAGTACCGCATGACTCGCTTCAGAGCAAGCCAGTGTTGCAACTCAGGTTTATTATTATATTTACTTAGTGTATTAATTACATAACATATGTCCGGCCTTGTAATTTGGGAAATGTAAAGTAAACAGCCAATTATTTCTTGATATGGAATGTTATTTAGAATTTTACTTTCATCAGTGTTTTTTTCAAGTGTTGTATTCACATCTATTGGAGTTTTCACCTGTTTACAATCAGACATTCCATATTTATTTAACACTTCTAGTATGTATTTTTTCTGATCTAAGTAAATTATGCCTTTATGCCTATCTCTTTCAACATGTATTCCAATACAATAGCTCAAGTCTCCAAGATCTTTCATTTTAAATTTACAATTTAATTCCTCTTTAATTTTATTTCTTGAACTTACATTGTTTGTAAATATCAACAAATCATCCACATAAATGGCTACAAATGTAATATCATTGTCAGCAACAATTTTATGATAAACACATGGATCTAATTTAGATTGAATGAGACCCATTCCCTTCAATGTATTACTAAGCTTCTTATTCCATTGACGACTAGCCTGTTTTAAGCCGTACAGTGATTTATGTAGCATACAAACTCCACTGCCCTTTTCATAGAGAGGTGGTTGAAGCATGTATATCTCTTCTTCAATGTCACCTTGCAGGAATGCTGACACAGCATCCATTAAAATTATATCTAAATTATACTTAGCTGCCATTGCAAACAGATAGCGTAGGGATGAAAAACGTACCACCGGAGAAAAAACTTCATTGTAGTCTATCCCTTTCCTCTGAGAACATCCTTTTATGACCAGTCGAGCTTTGTACTTTACAATTTTCCCGTCTTCATTTGTCTTTGTCTTGAAGACCCATTTGCATGGTATAGCCCGTTTGTTGTGTGGAAGAGTTGTAATTTCCCAGGTGTTATTTTCCATCAGTGATTTGTACTCTTCATCCATTGCACTTTTCCAATGCTGGGCTTCACTGCTGGACAAAGCTTCTTCAACTGTCAAAGGATCTGAAACTGGGGTGGTACACATGAAATTATGATCAGTTACATTCTTCCGTCTCTGATGTGGACGCAATGTGATTCTATTTTCAAAACTTTCATTACTGTCATAATCATCACTAGTGCTCGGACAATAAGTTTCATCAACATTTATAGATGTCTCACAACTTTTAAATGTGAAATGTTAGGTTTCTTACCCGACCATTTTTCATAAGGTGTTACCTCTGCCAGGACTCGAGATGGTGACCTGTTTATTATGTAAGCCGCAGTTGCCACAGCTTCCGCCCAATAGCCTTTTTGTAGATTTGCATCAAACAACATGCATTTGGCACGCTCCACCAACGTCCTGTTCATCCGCTCTGCTAACCCATTCTGCTCCGGGGTGTACGGAGTTGAAGTTTGGTGTTTGATGCCGGAATCTGCCAGAAAATCAGATAGTTTTATTACAAAATTCTTTGCCGTTATCTGTCCTTAGTATTTTTATTTTCCTGTCTAATTCATTTTCTACCTCGACTTTAAATTTTTCAAATATAGACTTTATATCCAACTTGTTCTTCAAGAAATATACATACACTTTACGTGAAAAATCATCTATGAAGGTTATGAAGTATTTCGCCCCACCAATAGAGGGTGTCTCCATCGGACCACACAGATCTGAGTGTATTATTTCTAACAAGGCACTAGCTTTAGAACCAGAGTGTGGAAACGGAAGTCTCGTTTGCTTGCCTTCACAACAGGGTATACATACTGGACTATCATCGCTTTTTATTATGTTTATCCCCTCAGTACATAATTCTAACTTTCTTACATCTGACATATTTAAGTGACCCATTCGCCTATGCCAAGTATTCAAATCAGCCTTGCTTTCATTAGAAAAAACAGCATAGGAACTGCCAGTATCAACAGTATCAAGTTTGTACATATTATTAATGAGCGTAGCTGTTGCTACCAGTATATGATTTGAATTATAGATGTTACATCCTTTATCATTGAATTTAATTGAACAGCCATTCTTGGTAAGCTGGCTAACAGATAAAAGATTAGCAGCAAGCTCAGGAATAAATAAAACATTCCTCACCTGGATAAGATGATCAGTATTGCATGTCTTTGTTTGGATATTTACGTTACCCATGTTCCTCACGGAGACGACATCATTGTTAGCCACTATAATCTTCTGCATTGGTGGTGGCTGCATGTCAGTCATCCAATCCAAGCGCCTTGACATATGCATCGATGCGCCTGAATCAATGTACCAGCTATCCTCATCGATGCCTGTATGTGCTGAAAAAATTGCTGAATAACCAAATTCACCGTCCTTCTTGTTACTGTCAAATTTCTTGAATTTGCATTGGCTGCGATAATGGCCATAGCGGTTACATCCAAAACAACGAGGGCCTTTTCCCTTTGGTTTAGGCTTAGGCTGACTGTTACTAGATATTTTTTTGTTCTTTGAAAAAAATACTGATGGTTCAGCAACCTTCACTTCTTGTAAGAGTTTTGTTTTAATGAAATCAGATGAAATTTTCACTCCGGAGCTTTCAATCCCCATAATCATGGGTTTATAATGTTCCGGCAAACCAGCTAGCATTAAAGTCCCAAGCCATTCGTCGTCTACTTTAAAGGAAATATTTCGTAATTTATGTGCAGTCGACATTATCTTCGATACATATTCTTCTATGTTAGAACAGTTATCCAATGAAGTGTTGATTAAATCTCTCAATAAACCGACTTTTCTCGATAGCCCAGAGTCCTCAAATACGGTTTGAAGGTTTTGCCACACTTCACGTGCCGTCTTGGCATTTTCTATATGAACATAGATACTGGGGTCAACCAGCAAAATAATTTTGGACTTAGCCTTTACATCCTTCTTGGCGTCGATTTCTTTAGAATTCGGATCAACCAGTGTCCACAAATCTTCATGCTCTAAATATGTTTTCACCGCAAATTTCCACGTATTGAAATTTTCTCTGCCGGTTAACCTCTCAACTTGTAGGTTATGCATGCCGTTCATGGCAACGTGGTTTTCTCGTAATTACTTTTCCGTACCGAAATACTTTACTGATTATTCCACAAACGGTATATGGGGCGGCCCATAACCTGTAGATAATGAAACTACCGAATTGTGCAATAATAACTTGTATTATAATAAAATAGTAATTTAACATGGAATACAGTTTGCAGCGCGAGCCAGAGCAAAAAGAGAAAGGACGGAAGGGGCGAACCACAGAGTAATTGATTAATACGTTTTTAAACATTATTGTATGTTGAGTCTACATCGGCGAAGGGTTTCTTATATTCAGCCAACAGTAGCCATTGTTTCTGATGAACTGCCATCGACTACAACCCGGAAAGACCGGTCGCTCAGGAAGTCCTCTTCCCAGTTGATAAGGCCAGGGGATATGCCGTAAGCTGGAAGCTTGCTTAAGAAGCTAGCGTACCAGACCTTATCGAAGGCTTTCGAGACGTTAAGGGAGACATCAAGCGCCTCCCCATTTTTTTCGAGGGTCTCGCCCCATATATGTGTGTCATACGTTAGAAGAACCCCTCTGTTGACCGGTTTCGGAGATTTGAGATCATTTTGTTGTAGGTATGCCATGAGGCGCCTATTCAATATACTTAAAAATAAAGTTTGTGCATTGGTGCTGTCGTATCATTTGTACTTAAATTTTGCTACGCAATACTTAACTAACATAGCAGTTCCTTCGAATAAGCGGAGCTACGCATACAGTTTCGCTGGGTCCCCTTTTTAAAATTTCCACTTTTCTCAGTTTTCAGTCTGAACATTCAGCGAGATCATAGACTCGGGATTCATTTTATTTATAATAATTTGCTTTGTCTCAGGTCATCATTCACCGACTTCTCATCAAAGTACGGGCGGGACGAGCGGTTCAAGGGCATCGAAAAGCTCCGCGACCGCAAGACCTACTTCAACGAGTTCATCGCCGAGCTGCGCAAGAAGGAGAAGGAAGATAAGGACAGAAAGAGGGATCAGGTGAGATGCACGAGCGACTTGTATGCGACTCGCGAATGTGGAACTCTTGTTAGGAGATATCGCATTGCATTATTGATCACTTAAGAAGAGGGTGGGATGAATATGGAAGAAAAGTTATTAATTGGAACATGATTTTTGCATCCTGTTTGCGAAAATACTTTGTTTTAAGTGTGAATGAATCAAAAGACTTCCGTTTGGACACTGAGATTCCATTTTCGCCTTGGTGATGATATTATTAGCATTGCAACACGCATTAAAACTTCACAAACAAGAGCGTAATAACATTTGATCAATTTGATAAGCTGACAGGTTATAGATAAAAAAATACTTACACTTCCTAATAGCTTCAACCTCAAACCTGTTTTCCTGTGAAAGTATAAAATGGTGTGTGTTTATTTATACTCAGATCAGAAGTATGTTAAATACACCCATCCATATTCTGTGAGAGTTTTGGACACTTCGGATGGTAGATGTAGCCTAGTTGGTTGCGACCCTGCCTGTGAAGCGAGGGGTCCCGGGTTCGATTCCCGGCTGGGGCAGATATTTATGTGACAGATACATAAGTATTTATACTCTGGTCATGGGTGTTATTGTGATGTGTTATGTGTGTTGTCCATGCCACCCGCGACACAGGTATAAACCTACTGCGGGGGTATGAGTGTGTAAGCATTTGTTTATTATTTATGATTTTATTATGAAGATACCCAAATAAGGGCTGCCACTTAGGTGAATTACACAAATTACTACACATTAATATTACAAAAAACTTAAGTCAGTACGAATGAGGTTCACGTTATTTAAACTTTCATATTTATCCCACTCCTCTGAACGTTAGGTACTTGTGGAATAAGGATATAAGGAATTGTCATGCATTGAATTTATTGCCGTTTTGATTTTACTCAAGTTATAGCAATAGTTGAAGTATATGAGAAATGGCTTTTAGGCTAGTCCTACTTGAATGTGCCAAACTTTACCCCAGAAAGTGGCACAGTGTTTGAGTATGGAAGAAACATTTATTGATTTTTGTGTGACCGAAATTTCTTTAATTTGTTGTTTTTTGGAAAAACCATGTTTTAAAATTATTTAGGTACTTGAAATTTTTACGTTTTAAAAACTCTGTTTTAAAAATTACTTGAAAAAATATTTATTGCGAAGTACTATCAAGATTAGTCATGAGATTCCGTAATAATATTGGAATTCGTTTTTAAATAAAGTCAAACGTCTGTTAATGTTCTCTTCATAGTTAGCTGTAAATATTTTCTTTTTTTTTTTTCTTTTTAAATTTTGTTTAATTGTGTATTTACGCCTACCTCGCATTTCTCTCCGTCACACTGGGTTGGCTGGTAGAGAATGCCAATAGGCATTAAGTCCGCCCTTTGTCAAACCTAGTCTAAGGTTCATACAATAAAGAATAAATAAATAAATAAATAAATAAAACTGGTTTGTGATAATTTCTAGTTCAAGTTCCTTAAGTGGCTTTATTAAAAATCTTGGAAAAAGCCAAAAAGTAGCATTGACATGGTGATGTTGTTGGCTGTGAAGTAATTTTCACCTCATGCAGGATATTATGGTTGCCTCTTATAAGTGTTTATAAGGTGGATACATGATGTTTTATCTCAGGCCATACACATTTGTAACTAATATCTTGAGGGGGACTGCACTATCATTGAGTTTGGTTAAAGATAGGTTAATAAAAATAAAACCTTTTACGATTTTAATATGATATGAAACGGACATTTTGCAATTTTCTTCTCCCTTTTTGAAGTTGGTTAAAAAAATCGACTCTATTTGAGATTGGTTAGATCAAAATAAAGTCCATAATGATGGCGATATCTGATTACATTTCTACCCTCCTATTACAAAAGGAAATCTACCCTCAAATTTCAAACAATATATTTAGAAATGATTATGTGTGGCATGGCATCCCTTATACAATACAAATAGTAAATAGTCTAGTATTGGCTTTGGTTATAGATGTCTCCTTCATAAGAAGCTGATGATTTGGACAGGGTAAACTAACCCAAATCACCATACCTTGTGTGGTTACATTTGTTAAAAGTCATTAATTTTAAAAATAACACAAACTAACCTGCCCTTAGAACTGTGTGCGAAATGACTTAAAATCCAAACCCGGAATGGGAACCGGAATGCAAACCAGTGTCATGTAGTGTAATTTAGTATTTTTAAAAATTTAATTAGAATTAGAAAGTTCGCCATGCACCTACGTGCGCTCCGCGCGACACCGTAGTTCACACTGAAAAACAGCGGCTCTCGCTGAGTGTGACCTTTTGCCGTGCCATATGCATGGCACTGCGCTTAATTTTTTTTTAGCATAGTATTATTTTTAAGCAAATTTGTGTATCTATTGCCTTGCACTGAAATAAATGTTTTTCTTTCTTTCTTTCTTTATCGTAAGAGACGACAGGAGGATTATTAGGATTATTACGTGATTTTATTTAGCTTGTCTTGTTGTTGTTTGGGTCAGATCTTGCAAGCCTAATTTTAGATCTTCCACTTATTCTAAGGAGTTGAAAGGAGAAACCCAATTTTCGGCCTCGAACCATATGTAACCTGTGCTAGAACATCGGACTAGACAAGAGTAAAGTATATACCAAAAAATTCGTCTTATTTATAAGATAAACATATTTAAATCTTAGCTTCAGCTGCTGTTGCCAAATCAAATGAACAAAATAATGCAAACATGTGGAACTACGCGAAAAAGGGGACTACACTGAAAACCAGCAGCCGTGGTTCCTAGCCGTTCCATGGCACAGGCTGAGGGTAGTCCTTTTTCGTCAGGTTACATGGTACCCAACTACCCACCAAATATATGTATTATGTCACACATTTGTTATAACCTTGTACCATGTTATTTTCCATGGCGAAATAAATGTTTCTTTCTTTCTTTCAAAAAAGTTTTTACAGTTTTTACCTCGTTACATACGATTTTATAATCGATTGAATCGATTGATGTTATTATTATGTTATAATATATTTTATGTATAATTTATTGATTATAATTATAATATTATTATTTTTTTACATATTTTCGTATTCCATATAAATCAAAACTATGTAATATATTATAATTACCATTCAATCGTTACGCTAATTTTATTAAATTACATTTCGAATATTTTGACATCGATTAATCGATTGACAACAAATATGATGTAATAGACACCCGCCAACTTAGTTTTAACCATTAAACTCGTAGTTTAAGTGTTAGTATTTTTGAGAAACTTTCATTTTTATTACGTTTGTAATGATTACTCGTAGGTGTTTGGTTTATAGCAAGTGTAACATACATATTAAATAGCACTGTGACACGAGTATGACATAATCATAACCTATAATTAAGGTGATTCATTCTAGGATTTTCTATTCATTTTAGAATTTGGCCATTGCTGGCAGCCGTGAAAATTGGAGAAATTAAACCTTTTTAACCGACTTCAAAAAAAGGAGGAGGTTCTCAATTCGAGTGTATTTTTTTTATGTTTGTTACCTCAGAACTTTGGACTGGGTAAACCGATTTGGATGATTCTTTTTTTAATCGAAAGCTGGTGCTTGTGGTGGATTATAGAAGTGGTGCACTTTACCAGCGTAGATATTTGTAGAAATTAATTAAATCGATGCGATTATTTACCGCAGCAAAATTTTCATTCACCTTTTTATTAAAATCTGGTATTGATTGAATAAATTAAAATAATAATAATTAATAATAATATTAATATTATTAAAATAATAATAATAATTTTGCACAATGTAAAAAAATACAAAAACAAAGTAAATACGTGTCCAGAAATGGAGCTGGCCAGAGCGGCGTCGTGGTGTCGGCGATAGCAAGTTTCGTCCACTCTCGGTAATCTTCTGTTCGTTCGTGCGGCGCGCGAGAGTGGTCTTATTCCGCCGTACATTTTCTAGCTCTTGTCTCGCGCGCTAGGCGTTTTCGCTCACATCTCAAAGAAGTTGTATGTGCATTTTTTTATTTATTTAGTATTTATTGTACCATACAAATTTATAAGAACAAAAGGCTTAATGCTAAACTTAATGCTAAAAGCATTTTCTGCCAGTCAACCTTTGGGCAGTGGGAAAACAACGAAGGCGGCAACAAAGTTGCATTCGCTATGCGCTTTGGTCTAGCGCACGGGATACTTTTACAGCGATTTTCATTAGACAAAATATTTTAACAAAGAGCTTTAAATTTTTTCGTCATAATTTTGTTTATATTGAACAGATCGTTAATCAGATATTAACATGTTTTGTTTTTTCGAAGCCTATAGGTAAAATATGGTAAATCAGCGCACGAGCGCACTTAAAAGTACAGCTGCGCACACAGGTTTCGCTCCAGCCGAGGGAACTCCTTAATGGTTAACAGTCCCAATTTTTTTTTCTTCAGTATCTACATTGACACTATAAAACCGTGTATTTAGTTATTTAAAATATGAACTTGTTTTTACAATATTATTATCAGCTGCCAAACGACTCGTGTTCCGGCGGGGGCTTGAGCGCACGTTTGTTTTCTATCTTTTTTTTGCTCGCAACTCATACGTGCATCAAGTTTTAGTGTTACTGATGATGGGCAACAGAGACCGTGTACCGTCAGCTGGCTTTTCTCGTGGTTTGTCGGCTAGCTACATTAAATAAATCCATCATTATGTTCAATTAGTTTCCATAGAAAGTTTTCTAGTAGGGTTCGATTCCCTTCACAATTCAAAGGTTTTTTTTAAACTTAACTCGATTGTTGTACCTAATATTATAAAGTTAATTTTTTAATACATTTGTTTGAATAACTACTCTAAATAATTAAAAGTTTGAATAATTCATTTTTTTTAACTGAAGTCTGAAAGCCAGTTTCTATTCATTGCTGGCGTCATTGAGTGACCAGACGTTGTATTGTTCTGCAAGGCTATTCTGTTTTGTAACTCGACAGCGGAATCCGCGATGGGTTTCAAAATTTAAGTTCGAGTCCGAGATCTTGATATGTCATTCTCTAATCATCTAGTACGCACTTGCGAAGTGAAGTGAGTCTCGAACTCGAACGTCAAACGACTAAAAATGGCCTGGGTATGAATAAACGAATCGGTAAAATATTTTATCCTTCTGATATGAAGACACGTACACATTTCTTATAAATTCTATGATTTATTGTTTTATTACTAAGAAATGTATACTTTGAAAAATAAATCTGAATTTTTAATGATTTAACATTTACATAGGCTGTATGACGAAGTTTCGTTTGACAATTGGACACGAGTTTCGACGATGACGTAATTCGATGATCGAGACAAATAAATATGTCATTGTCTAATCATCTAGTAAGCACTTGCGAAGTGAAGTGACTCTCGAACTCTAACTTCAATCTTGAAATTCATCGCGGATTCCGCTGTCGAGTTACAAAACCGAATAGCCTTGCTGATCGTATGTACTAAGAAGTAAACAAAATATTCATGATAATTTGGCATGAGTTTGAGTTTGACAATATTTTTTAATATAATCAGGAAAATATAATAAAGATGATGTATGATGAAAATTTTGACACTATTTTTGGTTTAATTTTTTCAATTGGTAAGAATGAAAAATTATTAAACAACTTATAATTATGGGTCTAATATTTAAAAATATTGAGACCTTCAAGGTCTATTTTATTTAAAATCTATCAAGCTACTGCGTTTTTACTGCCGATTAAGGTCATTAATAATATTATTATTTACTGGATAATAATTATTATAATTCTTGCCACGTAATAGTGGCCATTGCGAATGCTTGCGAATCACTATCTAGTCAGTACAACTTCGATATTTTAACACTGTTGTTTTATTGCTCAAGCGAATTGAAATATCTATTTTGTGTTATCAATTTAAGATCTTTTGACTTTAACTTTTTGATATTCCCTTTTCAATATTTTTGTTCGCAATGTGGTTAAACAATTTGTTAAACATTCTTTCGGTTTCGAATGTAACACAATGAATTAAGTAAAACTTAAATTCTTAGTACATTACGAACGAAAATATACAGTTACAATATTGATACATAATGTGACTTTGATTAATTTGACACAAGTTTTTCGTAATACAAAATGGTAAAATTGTAAATATATCAGTTTATTGTGTATTGATAATAGAATGTTCCAAATATTGCAATGGTGTTATAAAAACAAATTTGCCATTTTGTTAATGTTATTTAACGAAATTTTATGTGGTTAATTTAAATCTTTTACTCAAATTTAAATGTTTCTTATATTTTATGTGTGTTTTAACGCGTTCGTGATACGTGACTGTGCTGATGACTATTTACAGTAACGTAAAGGAATTTGTCGAAAATCGCGTAATGTCACGTCAATAAAATCTAAAGACTTGACAAGTCAAAATTTAATACCACTTACAAAACTATAACTTGTATTACATTGACATTGATCGTTGCATCGGCGCCGTCACGCGTGCACGGTAGCGTGTAGTACGCAAAGTGCGGCTCTAGATGCTTATAACGAATTCAGCCACTACAGTACATCTAGACATTTAGGTTCAGCACAAGCAGATGCATTACCGGCGTTACATTTGTGGTGTCGTAGAGCGGCGAGCGGCGCGGGCGGCCGGCGGCGCGGGGGTGGCCACTCGATGACATAACTAATACGTAGAACTCGACCGGCCCTGTACGGAAACAATTACGAGGATACCTCGAAATTTGCTATGACCTTGGATTTTGTTAGGCAATGTGAGTGTTATTGCACTGTTTATATATAATAGTAGATTAATTGGTTTTTTCAATTATATTTGAAATGGAAAGTTCGATAGTAATGATGGTTACCATATTTTCAAATCAATGTAATTTTTTTGAGTTATCGATGATATTGTTTGGAAACCAATTATATGAATGTTTTAGGGAATAAATGTCTATAGATTTGGAATTTTCACATAGTAAGAATGAAATTCTTTCATGTTAATTGTCTCGAACTGAACTGTTATTATTGAAGTTGATTATGTGCTGTTACGTTTTGAGCAGCTAAGAAGATAATTAATTACTAAGACGTTTCATATAATTGACTCGTAAATATTGTATTACATAATGTTAGTCATTTCAAATCAATAGTTATTAATTTATCTATCAAATGACTTGTCCATATTGTTTTCATTTCAAATCGTCCAGTGGCCACCCCGGTTCGGGAAAATACATAAGGTTAGATATAAATTTAAGACAGTACAACTACATTTACCTCCTAAAAACGTGGCTTTGGCCCATTCGGCCAAACGGTGAGTCTGCAATATTATATTGCATTCCACCAACAATTTCAAAATATACCAACTTGCATGACTTTCGTAAAATGTGAAAGATTGCTTTGTAATCGATTTTGGGTGATGGGTTGTCTAAAACGAAAAACTATTGACGCATCTTGAAATTTTTTAGTAAATATAAAAGATTTTCTTTTAAAGATGAAATGTTTCATGTAAAATAAATTCTCATTGGGATCGAATATTGATATTTAATTTGATTCAATTCAAAAGTAAATTTTTAAAAAGAATAGTTAAAAACATTTTTATAGTGATAATAACTAATAATCCTTTTTCTTTCAGGTTTTTATTTTGTGTATGTCAACAAAGATTTTTTAAAGATAGACTGTTTAATTAAGTCTGAAATATAAAAAAAAAACTACTGGACCAATTTATAATTTTGTTTGACATTGGTATTTATGCGCCCTTAAAGTTGTAGAGAATATTATAATTTAAATTATAATCATATAATGATAGTTAAAAAAAATCTTTGTTGACGCTTTGAAACTTAGATTTGTAGTTTTTGCTTTTGAATATCAGAAAATTATATAAAAATAAAGCTAAAATGAACAATATACAATTGATGCATTAATTTGAACAAGTTCATGTCAGTAAAATTGTAGAATTTCAATTGAGTTGCCAAATCTTACAATATAGTTTTTAAATGTTTAATTGAATTCAGTAATGAATAAATATTTTGTAAATAAAAGACGATTAAATGAAAATAGATTTCACGGGTGAAATTTGTGTAGCAAGTAAGTTAATACATTGTAACTTAATTCATAAATAGTTTTAACTTGATACAATTTATTAATGGTATTCAAATTTTCATAACACTTGTGCATAGACATTATATTATAATCCAACTATCATGTCAATTAGCCCTGATTGTTATCAAGTTATTTGGGACAAAAGGGTTCCGGGTTCGATTCCCGGCTGAACGGTCGTTTGCGATATTAAAATTGTGTGAGTGGGTCACGTGATAGTATGTGGTCACTGTCGATTATAAAAGTTTGTTGGATATACAATACAATATAGGTATTCTTTTTCCTTAATAATTTTACGAATTTTAATACCTGTGTGATGTCTCTTCTCCAACATTGCAACCAAAACACACTGAAAATACTACATGCTTAATTGTTTAAGAATTTTAGGCCCGTATTAATAAATCGATCGCGGCTCAAGAGCGCGATCACAGATATTATTAATGTCTATTTTTACATACGATTTGACATTTTCTACATCTCAAACCGAATCTTGAGATCTTCACAATCTTAAGATCGGTTTATTAATACGGGCCTAAGTGTGTGAGATACTGAGTTTTTAATGATCTCCAAGAGAAGAGATGGGTCTCAACCTCAGAAATAGCTCTTACTAAAATATATCATCACTCATATTATTATAACCTTGAATCTTCTTTATACTCTGTTTTTTAATTCCGCAAAGCAAATTGACATCTCCAGTATTGCAAGTTTTTTATTGTATTCTAAATAGCGATGTGCCACGCACGATCGGTAAAACGTAATCAATATTTTCCGATTTTTGGCGTTAAAAACTAATATCGAGGTAATTAGAATTAAATTGCAATATTACTCTTAATATTAGTATTAGTCTTCATATGCCCCGACTCAGAAATTCAAATATAATCATATCGCTACCAATTTCATGAACTACGTACATCAACTACTTTTATCAACTACGAATTTTTCGATTAATTTAGTAGAAAGATTTTTCCTATGTATCTGTCTTTACGTTACATAACGTCTATTGAACTTTATGAATAAATGATAATTAATCCATATTATAAATAAAATTATACAATAAAATTTACCGGTAAAACATATAAATATCTTACGATTCATGTAATAGTCATGAAAATATCACTAGAAAAAAAAAACAGGCAACATTTTTGCATTTGACATTTATTAGCATGTGTCAATTCACGTTGCGGAATTAATAAACAGAGTACAGATGCGTTATTTTGCGTGTAAACTAAAAGTTGAAATAGATGCATGATTGATATTTTTGTTGACATTGTATCTTTTTCTGTTTTATAGTTTTGACAGAGTTCCATGTCCTTGGAAGCAGCAGTTTATATGTAACCGGATTCTACATACATCTGTTTAAAATGTGTTTTTGGTTTCTTAATTAATTGGTACGTCAGTCTACTTGTTTTCTATCGCTGTTTTTATTAAAATATGTCACCCGTTAGGTCTGTTTTCTCTTTTGCTTGCGAATTAATTTTTATAGTCAAATATTGAAACAGAGGAGATATTTTAAATGAGATATTTAAATGACAAACGGAGGTAGAGGCATTGCAAAAGTAAATATAAATAAATCTATTACTTTCCGGATAGATATTTTATTGGTCGTCTAATTGACTTTCTGATCTGATCTACGACCTTAATAAAAAAAACCTACATAAATACTAGAAAACAAAATAAAATTTAACAGTTTAAAAATGTTGTAACTTGTCCATAGGCCGTGGCCACTTACCATCAGATGGATCTTTCAAGGTCAATCCTCTACCTCCGGGCTTTGAAACTAATCAATATTGCCTTTCAGGGACTAATCATTTGTTTCCTTCCACAGGCTAATAATCAATGTTTCTTGTTTTTAGCGTGTATTATTTGTTTAGTTGCCGGCGATAATGTTAGGGGGCGTTGCAGTCCGCGTGGTGGTTCAGTGGCGTTTTTATGTAAATTAATAATTTAAATAAACATACAGTTTTAAGCGTTAATTATCGTTTTCATGAACTAAGTTTCCTATTGTGTAAAACATAACTTGTAGTAAGGATTTAAAATAAAAAGAAAAGTTTTTTTATTACATATTTCAATACAAATGATCATCTACTTACAGTTTTTGTTTAAATTTAAAATTAGAATACAGACAAATTATTGGAAAGACTGATTGAAGAAGTTTGTTTTATTTTGTTCATAAATAATCAATTCGGATTTAACGACAATCGAATATTTTTCTGAACAAGTCCATCATATAGAAAAGAAACTCATTTTCAACCTCTAATGTCACGACTTAATTGCTACTTACTATCTTTATTAACGCTTAAAATGTAAAATAATGAAAACCTAAAATTTATTATTGATCGTCATAAACACTCTTGAACGACCGCCGCGGCTGCTACACCCCTCCTCTGAGCGCGCCAAGTTAAACTCCCTCTCAACTCTTCTCTATCTCCTTCTAGGTCAAGACTGACTTCATAGCTCTGCTGAAGGAGAAGGCGGTAGACCGCCACGCCCGCTGGGCTGACATCAAGAAGAAAGTAGACGGTGACGCGAGGTACAAAGCCGTGGAGAGTAGTACGCTAAGAGAGGACTATTTTAGAGAATACTGCAAGTTGGTCAAGGAAGAGAGGAAAAAGGACAAGGACGGGAAAGAGAAGGGTGAGTGGAAGAGGTTTACTAGGAGAACGTTTGTGTGTACTTGAAGGTTTAAGGGACAGCTAATTATAAATTTAATATCAGTCCACAATGGGTGTTCAGTCACAAAAAGAGTTTATAATCTGTTGGTAGATCCTGATGGGGAGTGGTGTTTCTTATATCTAAAGGTTTATCTGAAATCGCTGACGTATTTTGTGCCTTCTAAGTACTTAATCGTACATATTTACTTTTATAGAGCGCGATCGGACAGTGAGTAAAAAGGAAAAGAAGGAAAAAGACAAAGACAAGGAGAAGGACCCAGAAAAGGAAAAGGAGAAGGAGGGCAAGAAGGAAGGAAAGAAGGAGAAGAAGAAAGACAAGGCGGAGGTGAGTACTGTAAGGATAATTTAGATACTTTTTTAGAGGTTATGGTATTGGGTCCTCCGGTAGAATGGTATCTTTTTTTAACAGAGCAATGCAATGCAAATCCAACATGCAAAAACAATGCAAACTCTTCTTGGCTTATGCGTAACATTGAAGCTGTTAATTTTTGTTGGTAGCAATCAAATTATATTTTTAAATAATGACAAAAATTTCGGTGATCAACAGTTTAAATGACATTAATTTTAATGCAATTTAAGTCTTATTTGCATACAACAAAAATCAAATACGGGATACTGTAAACACTTTTATATATTAACTGTAAATGAGAAAAACAGGTACTTACATTTTCATACTGCGATATGCCATCATAATTATTTTCTAACCGCTACGCATTTGAGGAAACCTGGATTATTGGCAATTCTGACGGTCGTCTTTTGCAACTTTAATTAACTAAAATTATGTTAGTAATTTTGTTATGAGGGTTCGGAATTAAATGGTTTATTAGATTTATGTTTTAATCATCATTTTAATGAGGGTTTTTGTTATTCTCTTTGGTTGCTAAGGTTAACGTGCGATAATATTGGGATTGTGTTTTTTTTTGTCTAAATTGGCATAGTATATGAAGGAAGTGACTATCGTACTAACAAAAAATATTGTGTAGTTAATTAAAACAATGCATGTACGTTATTTGAAATTAAAAGCAAACATGTTATATTGGGTGTTCAATACCGTATTGATATGTTTTGTTTTAAGGATGCGACTGTTTATAAATATGTTTTACTGTGTATTTTTAGTAGTATCTGAAAACGGTGTAATTAGTATGTTGATTTTGGTTCTGTGAGCGTACCTGCGCGGGACACGAATGTATTTTACATTTTTCTACGATTTTCAGTTTTTTTTTTTCAAATTCACACAATAGGTACACGCTTTGCGCACGTGGGGGTAAGGTGGGTTTTATGGTTTTCGATTTTGTGAATCATCAGGTGGAACAAAAATACGTTTTTTGTTTGAATAGTGATGTTATGAGTAAGTTTATTATTTTATTGAATAACAGCAATGTGCAACCACTAATCAAAACCATTGCAAAACCGGACATACTGAAATAAATTGGAGTTCAGAGAATGTATCGGATGTAATAGGATTTTAATGTTTGAGTTTCCTGTTCTCGGTTTGGGTTCAGTTAACTATTTCAAGTTACATTTGGGGTGGCCGAGTCTATATAGGAATGCACTGTGTTAGACCCCGCCTCTAATCCTCGCTAATTCCTTCTGGTCAACAGCTCATCATGTGCTTTACGTTTCAATAAAAATGCGTTATTTCTTGCTTTGGTAAAGGTAAATATTTTACATCCTGCATGAAAGTTCTTTATTGTATTGTCATAACTGAATTTTGCGCTAGTTCGCACTTCATTAATGTCGTGCTTATTTTAGTCCGACCCAAGAGTATAGCTGTGGGACAGAATGTGTCAAATGTGTATTTGTTGAGTTTGGATATATTTATTAAAGAAATTAGGCAAACTCATGCAGAAGGGTGTGATTGATCGTATTTGTTGGGTTTGGTTTCGATCTATGCCAGCTTTATTTGTATATAATATCTATTTGCTATAATAACCTTTAAATATCAGTGATTAATTGGGTGTGGATGAGAGCCTATTTATTAATTTTTGACCTGTTCCAATTGGAATGTGGACTGCATTATTCAGGGGCTGGTAAATACTAGAAGTAAACGTGAGCGACAGTAACTCTGAAACCCACTGGCATTGGTTTTGCGCAATCAAAAGCGGGTGCATGTATGAGAAATTAACACCAGCATAACGTGCCCCACGAATCACAGCGACCGATGTTTGGATACTACTCTATTATACTTTTCTTCAGTCCGCGTTAAAGTTGCTCTTTTCTTCCACCACGTGCTCTTGACACAAAACTTGTAAGGCACATATTCTTACACATAATTGCGTGCACTTATGTACGTACATTTACGTACAGATGTCCTAGTATAGCCTTGCCCCTGCGTGCAAAACGACCCGATGACAATTGGTATTTGATTTTGTTTTTATGATTGCTCGGTTATTGACAAAATTTCGTTTTGCGACGGACTGTCTTACTGTCATAATCTGCGGGGGTCGTTAGCTACCCCACGCATGGAAAAAAAAAGAGACAAATACAGTGGAAAAGTTTCAGTGTGTGGTTTTGCAGCGAGTTTGTTTAGTGCGACGGGACGAAGAATGGAGTGATTATTATACACGGTGAGATTATTGTTCAGTATTTGCGTCACAGACATAGTATAAATGTAGCGGCTATTACTTCACCTGAATGTCTGTGCGACGGCGAACCTACATCGGATCGGATCGGATAGTGCGTAGACTAGCTCACCCGCAGAATATGACAGGGGTTAGGGCGCGGTCACATCGTGCGGTATCACGAATTTAAAAAATCCTTAAACAATAAAAAAAGTACTTTTCATTTGGTGTAAATGTTGTTTATGACCTTACTTTGCATTTAATTTTTGTCGACAGAAACGTCAAGGAGTTGAGTATTGGTGAAGACATCCGCTGGTGGCAGAGTATTATTTTCGTTCGACTGTAAAGTCACGCCCCCACACACGTATTATATTTGTAAATTTATATTTCCCCTGTTAGACATGTCGCCCATCACGTGGCGATGTGGCGCCATCTGTAGCCAATTTCACACTTGTATTTTTTTTCTTTCTATCTCTCTCATGTTTAATAACGAATTTGAATGGACCGTTGTCCTTTTCGAGTTTCAATAAAATAATAGTAATGAAATTATAAATAACTCAATTTTAATAACTCACCGCACTTTACGTGATGTTTATATTCCGCACATTTTGTGTGACAGCTATTCTAGAAACAAGCATTGTGTGGTACGATCATGCCCCGTCAAGCTGAATCGCCACGCGAGCTACGTTACTATGTGGCCTCTATTATACCACAGCCATGCCATAAGCAAGCCAAAAACACGCTATAACACGCTATGTGATCCCCACGCCATGCCATGCTCTCGGTCTCACGAGGCCTGTAGAATTTGAATTAACTCCGAAATCATTACAGCGTATAGATGTGGTTAACTCATAGAAGTCACACACGTTACCTCTACATTGACTGTTGCTGTATTTGGCACAGAAAGAATTCAAGTTATAAGTAATAATAATAATAATTTTTTTTATTAAAACCTACGGATGTCTTGACCTTCACAACAACACTCCTTTTTGATCCTGATTTCCTAACGTTTATAAATTATTAATGACGCAGAAATATAGATTTAATAAACAAGAATTACTAGATGTGGCTGTTGCCTTCTGTAGAAATGTCAACATTTTACTCAAAATGTTTAGTCTGGTGTTTCCTTCCTTATATTGATAATGTCTTGCAATAAACTTATAGTAATATGTTGACATTTTTACATGCCGTATGTATTTTATTATATATTCAATTCCATTAATTTTCTAACAGTATAATAATATTAAGACGCACGACATTAATATATGTAATATTATATTTTCATTTTTGTACGGTTTATCGAATGCTTTCTATCGATAACATTATGCCAATTGAACTTAGTTGTAACTTTAAATTTGGCAAGTCTTTACTGTAATATGCAGATCCTATAAGCGTAATATTGAATAGAATAGGATTCCTTACTAACACATGTAGTTCAACATAGTCATTTTGCTTTATTCCTATTTAAGATTTTTAATATAATACAATTCTTGATGTCTCCACTATTACAAACTATCTGTGGGTTAGTTTTCGTGTCAAGTCAGTTTTTCGCGTTATAACCCTTGTTGTAAGGTATAATAATTTTTGTAGGATAACACTGCTTTTTAAACATCTATCTCCATTTTATTGATGATTTTGAACAAGGACGAACCATTATATAGCTCGTGCTCCTGCGACAGAATTATACTATTATGTATTTATGTGTATTTCATGCAATATTTTTTTAGGTTGTAATTTGCTGCGACCATGACCAATGAAATAACAAAAAATATGCCAAAAAATAGAAATACTTTAGCACTGCTTATTTAGTGATTAACGAGTTCGTATAATAGATAAATTTTATGGTAAAATTTTAACATTCATCTTACAAAAGAGGTTACAAATTAATCGTTCAAATTTCTCTTTAACTTTGTTTTACTGTATGAGACTAAAAGTTGAAACACAAACGTTGTGACGCAAACCGTGCTTGTGTGGGTGCGTGCATGCGTGCGTGCGTGCGTACGTGCGTGTAAAACTTGCATATTGTGCCGTATTTCACACGAAGATGCGATGCTATGTCGTACATTTCCACGAAACGCATAGTTTCGTGATAATTCTGCTAAATGTTAGATGGCGACGTCTTAGTATTTGTATTTTAGCCCAAAGTAGTATCTAGCTTAACTAGCCAGCAATTTACTCTCATTTTAATGTCAGTAATAGATGTATGTATATTTGCAATAAATGCATTAAATATATCTATCGTACGTACTCGTTAATCACAAAAGACAAATAGTTAATTATTATTGAATCATGGCATTTTATATAACAATACAAAAAAAAGTCAAAATTTCGTAAATTAAATGGCTCAAGTTTTTGCCAAGTTTTGAATAGAAGTCTTAAACGGGCTGTATATATTATCGCTCATTATATTATTTACAGGCGTCATCGTTTCATCTGCGTATTTTAAGCTAAATAAAATAAAATATACATTATACATATTATAAAAAATCAAATATACATTTATATCAAAATATTTTATTTAACATTACCAACTTAGTTTAGTCGGTATGATGTTTCGAACACTAGACGATGATGTGTCCGGTGCAGGTTCGCTTTCAAATACACTTTAGGATGTATAATAGTTGTTACACCATTAATTAAGAAAATAAAGGCTGAGGCACTAAAAAGTTTTTTGTTTCAAAAAAAAATTTTTTCGTCTATAGATTGTTGTCATCACGACCTATTATTAGTCCGGTCAAGTTAGCCCGAAAAATAGAATTGCATAAATACCGTTAAAATGAAATTGTGAAAAGTACCCATGTGTGCAAAAAATTTTATACAAGGTCAAAAAGTTCACGTAAATTTGTTTTTTTAGATTTTTTTAGCGAAACGGTTAATTTTATGTTAAAAATAGCTCAGACAAAAATTTGAGATCATGCAATTGTCTACGAATATTGTCCTTAAACTTTTTCCCCTAAGAGTCGCTATTTCTGAGAAAAAGTTATTCTAAAATTTACTAGTTTTATTCCACTATGCACACATTTCCACGCCAGGTGGCGTGAAGTAGTGTACTTGACGGGTTTTTTTAACGTATTTCCCCAGTAGGCCTCAGTATTCTTACACCCATTTATGTGTAGGTAGGTAGGTACCTATCATATTCAGTATTTAACAAAGTATTGTAGTAATGTGTCTGTTTTGACCGGACTAATCTTTCACGTCACCCTTTGTACGTCAGACACATCTTGGTGTCTAATGGCATTCATACAATGAGTAAAATAATTGATATTGTTTTGTTCCAACTCTTTTCTACTACTTGCGTAGTAAGAAAAAAAATAACGACTATTATTCTAATAAAAGTATAATTCTTTGATTAATTTAGTCCCTCGGCTTTAAGAAGTTGAGCTGCATAAAATTTGACAGACTAAAATGAAATTTGTTGATTTCGTCATAATGTTATGTTCAAGAAGTCAATTTTTATGCAATCAACTGGTCCATTACCATTTTGGAAGTACAGGCTCTTGCGTTACTTTTTAGAAATCCATTGTAACTGTACTTGAATGACTTTAAAAGTATTTTAAAACAATCCTTATTATCCAGTATTATGATATACATAAATAAAGATAGCCACGAACGGAGAACGCGTTATATTTATTCGTGGATTGTTGCAAAGCAGTGTATAGAGATCATAGCATCACCGTCCTGCGATATCTGTTTAACGCTCCGTTTATTCCCACAGAAGGCGGAACCGGAAGACGTGAAGAAACAACCCACGCCGCCGCCCGATCAGTGGGCGGACATCCTTGGCATACCTGGTGAGGAGGATGATTCCAAACCGGGCAAGTCTTCGAAAAACTGCAAGGACAAGCGGAGTGAGTCCACCGAACCCGAAGCTAACTCCACGTCATCCAGATCAGCTACTCCCGAAAACGTGTGCTCGCCGAAGCAACTCAGATCCTCCAAGAAGGAATTACCCACACCGGAGAAAAAGTCCCCGATAAAATCGCCTCCCAAGAAACGCAAGTTGGAGGAGTTCAAATCCCCCGAGCCGGAGAAGAAGGGGAAGAAGAAGGCTGATAAGACAGAGAAGAAGAAAAGAAAGAAATCTGAGAAGGATTAGTGTTTGCTGTACGTGTTCCTCAAGAGGGCGCAGCGCGAGCCCCCTAGCGATAGGAACGATTGACAGTCAGTGTTAAGTTCGTTTATATAATTTTTTGCGAGGGTAGACATTTTAAACAAGCGATTTTAAACGAATTTTTCAACTGCTACCCTACCGGATTGGGGAACACCTCAAATTTTTTTAATGTTTTATTGCGAGCAGAACTAACTGATTTTAATGTTAGTTAAAAACTATTTATTATGTGCTTTTAAGTGTGTGACTTTTTCTCACTAAACAAACATATTGGTACTGAAAAACGTGATCATGAAAAATGTGATCATTAAATGTGATTAACAATGACTTGTGAGTGTTATAAGCAAGTTATATTATAATAATATATTACCGTGGAATAGAATTTGCTGTAGTAAAATTTTCGAATTTTGTGATAATTATTTAATTGAACATCTAAAAAAAATTAATTCGAATAGTTAATTACTTCTAGTATCAATTTTTATTCTTAAACTACTCTCATTTATCCATATTTTTACATTGAGTTAGACTTTAATTCTTAATGTATCTAACATCGTATTGTCTCAGATAGACACATTTTGAAAGAATAACCGATTCAATTCCATGGTATTTATAAATAGGTATTCATGTTTATACGTACATACATATATAGAAGTATTTCTCACCAATATCGATATGGTCGGGGGAGCGCCTACCGTTAACATAATGTTACAAGAATCGTATTCATAATATCAACAAACCATCCATGTTTCTGTCAGCTACGAAGGACATGATTCAGAACTCGGAATGGAAACTTTGCTTCATAGTTACGATACGTATATGTGTACAAAATCACCATTTCATCATTGTAAAATATGGCGTACATAATACATACGTATTATGGCGCAAATACTACATAATTAATAAGTACGCCATATTTTCTTCATTTGAAAGTAATCTGAGTGCATATTCACCATGATGTTAGCAACTCTTTGAAGACTGTCAGACGTTGTATAATTGTTATTTAGGATTGTGAATAAATAATAGTTTAAAAAAACACGCTTTTATATAAAATCCAACCAAAAAATTGAAAATAAATTTTAATAAATTTAAATTAAAAATAGTGTAATTGTAAAAAAAGCGTCAGGAGCATGGTGTTAATGAGTAGAAAGATTATAATTTTGGTAATATCTTAAAAAGCATTTATTCTATTCTATTTTATACTTGAATTTTCTATAAAAGCGTGTTTTGTAGTTTTTTAAACTATTATTTATTCAAGTACACTATTCTTAATTCAAATTTATTAAAATTTATTTTCTATTCATTAGTTGGATTTTCTATAGAAAGCGTGTTCTTTAGTTCTTTTTAACTATTATTTATTTTTCATTTTTTAGTTTGATTTTTTGAAACGAAACTTATATAAGTGCTCTGCGTCTTTTTTCTTTCTATTTTTAATAAAAGCGTGTTAAAAAGGGACGCAACTGCACTTAAAAAGTAGAGGGACACATCGTATGTGTAAATAATGTTATGATAGAAGAAGAAAGTGTAAATATAACGTTGCAGAACCTAACAATTAAAAGATTTACTTATTATTCTCCAGTGAGTTTTATACGGTTTCATTATTCAAGTTAGTTAGTGTATTTTTGTGGTACACTCTAGTCGCAATGTTCATACACATCAATCTTAGAAGCGTTTGCTAATGATTGCACTCTACTGGAAACGAGCCATTTTGTTTTTACTGGTTTGAATATTTCATAGAAAGTTCTCATATTCATATATTTTTTTTTAATTTTTGGCTTTTTTTTATGTCTAAAATCGGAATTTTACGTAACTCAGTTTTAAGTCTACAGATGGAGTAAATACAAAGATAATTATAATAATTTAATGACATTGGATTTCCGCAAAATGCCGCTTGATAATATTGACTATATAATATTTAATAAGTTACTTATTAATAAAATTGACTTGTTGTACTATAACATTACTAGAAAACTAGTATCTACTCTAGTTTTAACGATAACAAATAAAATCGTGCCTTATACGTATATAATGGAAGGCCCAAGATCTATCTATCTATCACCAGAGCTAATATTTTAAATCTGAATTACATTGGCGCGGTATTATAACCTTACGTTATGTAAGGTCGTGTAATGTGTTTTCCTGTTACATAGACTCACATCAAATGTCACAGATGATAAGAAGTAGGCAATGCTTTGAGTTTTACTTACGACACTAATGTATTCATAAACACATCATCACATCGAACACCTTTTGTTTTTCGCTATAAGAATGTAAATAAAAGGGCACTAACGCGAATTGAAGCTCCTTGGTATTTATAAGAACGTTTAAGATTGTAAAATCAATTTAAAGCAATTATGATCTTAATCCTCCTTCTCTACCGGTTCTGCAGCGCTCTATGAACGTATGCGCACGCACACGTTTTCGGTATAAGCGTTGCACAGAACTTATTATCTATACTAATATTATAAAGAGGAAAGATTTGATTGTTTGTTTGCATTGAATAGGCTCCGAAACTAACGAACCGATTTGAAAAATTCTTTCACCGTTGGGAAGCTACACTATCCCCGGGTGACATAGACTATATTGGAACGAAGTTCCTTATCGCGCGTTGTGAAAGGGGGCTAGACGGAAAAAATTCTTACGAAAAGTTGTCACGACACTTTTTGAAGTGATTCAGTAATATGAAACTAGATGGCGCTGTACATCTTTCTGAATCACGCTAACACTTTTTGACACTGCTGAGCGCGTAAAACAATACTTAAATCGAAAGGAACTTCGTTCCATCCGGGTGTCCCTTGACACCTTTTAATCTTTTTTTTTTACTAATTTTCCCGAAGCGAAGCGAGGGCGATTTTCTAGTATAATATAATACGGAAAATATTAAAACTTCGGAATCACCAGTGAATCTATTAGTATACGGATGTTATTTTAGTAGATAACTACTCTTACCCAGATTATTACGTTGTATACAACAAAATGTATCTGCAAGAAACTCCTTAGGAACACGTCAGTACAGTAATTAATTCTACGCAATCATAATGAATACAAGCGTTTGAGATTGCTCAATTTACCGAAAGACATCGGCTTGCTTGTTAAATGTAACGTATTGAGCATATTTATTAAATCACAACCTTTATATGGTTTACGAGGTAGGTATATATTTTTATATGTAGCAGTAAAGTACATTAACATTATATTAATAAAAATATACGAGTGAGTTATAAAACAATAAGTTATAACGTAATAAAGTTATAGTAATAACGAGTAGAGTAAAATGTAAAGCATTACATTTTGAATACAATTAAGAGTATTATAAAATTGTATATTATCTGTGTGTACATTACAAGTATATAAAGAAAACAATTACATGGGATCGTCTCGTTATTAAGAATAAGAAAAACGTCGTCCGTTCGCTCGTTGCGTGTACAATACTGTATCGATTTTATCTGTTTATGCAAATAAGTGGTTGTTAAAAGTACGCTATCCACAAATTTACTACCGAAATCTTAATTAGGTTAAATACTAGGATAATATTAAACACTAAATACGGTATTCGAATATTAAATAAAATATACCTTCTAGATTTAACTACACAATGGCTTAACAAATAAGATTCACTTTGGAATTAAATTTCTTTTCTCTTGCCAGTGCGGCCCTTACTGGTGTAACGGGAATTGTAAATATTTATAGAAATATCTTTTTATATATAAAAAAGATATTGCGACGTTTTTCTAAACCTTATGACTCTGAAGGTTCGTGTCTTCCGGAATATTTGTAGGTTGATTGATAAAATGTTGATTAAATTTTATCAATGTTTACCTTTATGTTGGAGCGTCACAATTTGCTAAATTATGATTAAATTATAAATCATAAAATAAGTATTGTTATTTTTCATATGACTTGTGCTTTAAGTATTGGATCTGGCAACACTGTACAACTTAAAGCGAGAGTGTCACGACGAAAATTTAGTTTTTAATGTGAAAATGTAAATATGTGGAATGAAAATACGTTAAAAATTCTACGAAAGTCATATACTTTCATACGCCAAGTTTGTTAAAATAAAAATATTACGACGTTGACAGAAATTTGCATAAATGTTGACGTTTTTCGAGTCGGTTAAGTATCACTTTACAAATACTTAAAATAATGTACAGTAGTTAAATCATTCTTCTAATGAATTTAAACGATAAATTGCATATTAACTTAGATTGAATGTCATGATTGTTATAAAACAGTATTTATCTATAAGTAAACAAATTAGAATTAATATGGGTGTATAAAATCGTTTTGGTGTTGAATGTGTAAATTTATACAAAATATTTAAGGTATTTTTATTGAAACGATATGTAGGCAATTGCGATTTGAAATAAATAAATTAATGATATGATAATCATCTTGATTAGAGAGTAATTGGTTATTATAATATGTATGTTTAAAGCAATAGCGGTTACAACTTTGGTGTTATTCAATTGTCAAGTCTGTCACTGTCTGTAGTAGGATACCGAATATAAATAAAGATTAATAATCATTGTCAACTTTATATTCTATGGCATAAGGTTGAGATTTATTCAACTTCTGGAACGTTAGCGTTATATTTCATAAAATACGTTAAAATTCCGAGCGTTTCAATACCACGAGTTGTGTATTTTTTATATATTAATAATCTGGTTTGGTATACGTTATTATATATTGATAAATTTATGTTTATTAATTAAAAATATTTTATGATAACTAATTGATCTTTGCTCTACGTTTCGGATTTTAGCATAGCTTCGAACCACCATTTTGAATAACCAAATATATTGTGTGTAAGTAATTGGGTCAAGGCGTTTAGAAGTAACTGGAACACTATTATAAATTTATCGGGAGTTCCAATATTCACGCAAGATTTGCTATTTACTCAATAACTAGCTGCCATTCGTCATTTGGTTAGTAAAATACAGACATTCTCATTTTCATTATTGAATATTTCAGTAATAATGAAATGTTAGTGGCCACATTTATAATTTGCGAATAAGATATGGTCTGAATATTTGATCATATTTCTTCAAAAATGAGGCTGGTCGAACAGAAACTCTTGTGAATGCCATATGCCCTTATGCGCTTTTCCAAGTATACCTAACCTTAGGAGAGACTCTTCAGAATGAATTGTTTCAAGTTTTTGCAAATAAGACTTAAGCATCTTATCTAAAAAGTACGTAATATGGTACAAATAACTTGTGTATCTGTTTTATTATTTGTGACTTACTAATATTTTGACTGCAACAAAACATGTCACATAAGCAAAATACTTGTAGCCTTCATCAAATACAATTTATATGCGTGTCTGTGTGCATGTTTGACCCTCTGTTGGATCCAACGAATAATAATATTTGGCTAATATTAATTCGCATATTTAATTTTTTTCTACTTTTGGGTATGTGAAATACATAAGGCGTGAATAAGTTGGCAAGTCGATATGTAATCAATTATTCAAAGTGGAATAGTGGGATCTTACATATACATTAAATGTTTTGAACACATTGTTCAATGGTTTTGCTTCTAAATATCTTTTTATGACATATGTAAGTACTTAGTCTTAAAAGTTTTCTAATGGTCTATCTACTGAAAGAAGATTAACAATATTTGTAATGACTCGTAGATATAATGCATATCTTCGCAATATATAACATTGTAAATATTAAAATTAACTTTTAATCTATATTCCTAGTTTGTAAATGTATATTATTTTAATGTATTAGACATAGACATAGTAATTAATTGTGTATGTTTAAATGATAAATAAATGTATTTGTGTCAACTTTTTTGTTTGTCATTTCAGGCAATTTTTGAGAATTTGGATTCCCTTAAATAAAATAAAGTACAATTCTGGTTAAATAATTTAAAAAAACAACTATAGTCTTTATTTTACTTTAAAGTAAAGTGTGCATCAAACTGCTAAATAATATTTAAAGTGCATCAACGGTGAAGAATGTGTGAATGGTGTCGCGTAAAGTTAAATAATGCTTGTTAGACTGGGGAGTTAAATGTCACAGGCCTAGGAACTTCTAATGTGTGATGTAGTTTCCCTGGCTTGGAGGTGGAGGAAACCTGCTAAATCACACCCTAATATTATTTAGAATTAGGTTTTGCCCGCGGTAGAGTGGTTTCGAAACGAAATGTTTAATTA